>JAGDYQ010000101.1:3518819-3883764 GCA_021962125.1 Bulinus truncatus
TTTGCAATAGCTAACAGTGCATCAAGTTCTGTTCTTTGCAATAGCTAACAGTGCAACAAGTTCTGTTCTTTGCAATAGCTAACAGTGCATCAAGTTCTGTTCTTTGCAATAGCTAACAGTGCATCAAGTTCTGTTCTTTGCAATAGCTAACAGTGCAACAAGTTCTGTTCTTTGCAATAGCTAACAGTGCAACAAGTTCTGTTCTTTGAAATAGCTAACAGTGCAACAAGCTATGTATTTTGCTTTTTCTTCTTAACTGCCTTGTTTTTCCTCCTTTATTTGTTTTTCCACGACGCGTTTAAAATGCCGAAATCGCGGGAAAGCAGTCACATGATAATATCTGCTACAATCATAGATATATCTTTATATATCTATAGTGAATACCATCTTATATATCTATAGTGAATACCATCTTATATATCTATAGTGAATACCATCTTATATATCTATAGTGAATACCATCAATGACAATACGTTCATTTTTTATGTTTCTACCATTCCACGTTTAATGTATGTTAAAATTAAAAATATAAAACAACAACAACATCAATTTCTGTTAATGGAATGTATATTTGCAATAACTTATTGCACCTATCATACTACTATATTTTTTCTGGGTCAATCTGCTAAAGTCACCTCGATGTGATGGAAAACGAACAATTTAGGCTTGACAAATCACAGTGCAAAAACCTTGCCTCTCTCTTTCTATCTCCCCACCCCATCTGTTTTTTGTATCCGAATTGGTGTGTGTGTGTGTGCGTGTGTGTGAAGTCGATAGCGCAATGACTATGGATGCACCACAGTAGATATAGCGGGGGGCTTTAACCTGAAAAATCCTCACCGGGAATCGAACCAGGGACCCTCAGGTCGACTTTCGAGCGATTTACCACACGACCAACCGTCCCCACCAATCGAGCCCGAATAGTTAGTCGCCCTCACTTTAACCCAGGGATGGCCAATAATGTTTTATCAGTGTCGGAAAAAAAACACAGCAAATCTAAAAGAATTTTGTTTGCGCTTGTTAAAAATGAAATTTCATTAGCGCGGCTATGTGTTTGTAATAGTATTTATAATACAATTTATCAATGCTTTTTTTTGTAAAACAAATAGGTGCCGGTACTCAGTGATGGATCGCCTAAGTTTTAACTACAAGTTCGCACCTCGATGCAAGCTAAATCATAACTGCAAAGATACTTACTGTCTAAAACAATTTTATTTTATAAAATCAACGTAAATCCTCTTACAATACAAGAAAAGTAATATTTTTTCCCCACATTGAAAAAGGTGCTGGTACGCATTAACGGTGCGTACCGGGACAAAAAAGCACTGCAATTTATTATTATTATTATTTTTTGGCCAGGAATATTTTCTAGTGTGCCACGTTTGGCACTCGTACCGTGTATATCCCATATAAGCCACCGGTTCTCAACCTTTTTTCGCGACTGTACCCCAAAGGGTGCGAAAGTATGTTCGCGGGTACCCCTCAAGCGTAAGTTCGCGAATAAATGCAAAACTGGCGACCTTCTTTAAAATTGATATTTTTAAACGAAAAATTACATGACGCTGCGTACACCTTCCCCGCCCCCCCCCCCCCGCATTACCTTTCCCGTGCACCTTGGAGTACGCTTACCACCGGTTGAGAATAGCGGATCTAAGCTCTAACACAACTATCTAAGAATTGTAAGCGGTGAATTACTTTCAACATAAAGTGTATTACGAATAACGTCTATTTGGAGCATTTTCAAAAGATGTTTTTTTTTTTTAAAAAAAGGATACCATTTTTAGCCCCTATCACGTGATTATATTCTTTGACTGTTAGGAAGTACATTTTTTGTTACCTCGGTGTTCTAATCATCTAATGTATCAGCAGCGAATGTTGCACCCTGCCAAAACAGTTCGTATGCATACCCAAACTAGGCGACTACATAGGACCCTCTCTTGCAAAAGGCCCTCACTGGCTAAGGGGCCTCAGTGGCTAAGGGCCATCAATGGCTAAGGGGCCTCAGTGGCTAAGGGCCCTCACTGGCTAAATGCCCTCACTGGCTAAGGGGCCTCAGTGGTTTAAGGACCCTCTCTTGCAAAAGGCCATCACTGGCTAAGGGCCTCAGTGGCTAATGGACACATCAATGGCTAGGGGGCCTCACTGGCTAAGGGCCCTCACTGGCTAAATATGCCCTCACTGGCTAAGGGGCCTCAGTGAGTTTGCAGGACCCGCTTTTGCAAAGGGCCATCACTGGCTAAAGGCAACTCACTGGCTTAATGGCCTCATGATGATGCACACTTGTAAAAGATCTTATGATACAGACCAGGGCAGTACATAAAAGATCGTGACATGTGCTTTTGCCTTTAGTGCCCATCAATATCTGACAACATATCTGCCTAAGCCGTCCCGCCTCCCCCTAAAACTTTAGATCGGGGGGGGGGGTAGGGGTCTGTTATTAATCGACGCGTAATTTTCTAAATGAGCCCACTTTTTAAAGTAAAGTAAACACCTATGTTATTATTATAAGACTTCAATTCGTATTTATCTATCAGAATAATTCCATCAAGTTGTCTAACTTTGGCCCTACGTTTGTTGGAATCCTGCTTAACTCACAGACATGATTTGACTTAAGATGATGAATCATTTAGCACCTGTCAAAAAAAAAATAGAAATCCAATTGATGTGACCTTTTAGTTCAGTTGTGTAGATTGTAAGCAATCGTCTTATGTTTTCTTTTTACGTAAAATCTCAGCAACCAACTCAAGAACTGATGGCAGGAGTCAAGTAGCTAGTGTCTGTTCACTGAATGAGTTCGGTCTGCACAAATTTACGTCCAATGTCTATGGACATCAATGTCGTCTGCTATTTCTTTTACACGCACAGTTGCCAGCCCTTTTTTACTCGTGATTTTTTTTCCCTTGAAATTTTATAGGTCAGTGTTTCTCAGACATGATTGTTTCTGTTTTGTCTTCGCGTAATTTTCCAAAAACCAGTTTTGTATAGGCACATGGGTTATTCCACACTTTTGTCTGCCCCAAGCCCTTTCTCTCTCTCTCTCTCTCTCTCTCTCTCTCTCTCTCTCTCTCTCTCTCTCTCTCTCTCTTTTTTTTGCGGTCCTACAAATGATTCCGTCTTATGACCTTTCAAATAGCGCCAAAATCTTGACTCACGCTATACACAGCATTAATGTACAGGTAAGTACGTGCTTTTATACCTGGGCCGACATTCTCAAGGTGAATATTTACAGGTGGCCCACAACTTAACCACGTGACGTGCTCTTGGGAAATGCTGATGTAAATCTATGTCTGGCTAGTAGTGAGCTTGACAGACTAAACCCCCCAGCCCAACCGTACTCCGTTTCATGTTTTCTTTTTCTAGTGTACAAAGTAGGTCAATAGGATGGACAGTGAAATCATAATATTTTCATCTCTATTTAAAATGGTTTAGTCTGTTACTCTTACTTGAAATATACTCTTACAGTACGATAACTCAACCCAAAAACCAAGAAACAGTATAATTTCAGTTTTGTAACTAAATACGTGTTTTCCCACCTTTATACGTGTCGCCGTTTTATTTTGTATGTACTTATTCGTATGTTAAACATATTATGTAGCACATTAGCTTATGTGTGACAATCTTTTGCTCAATGTAAAATTAATTAGACGCCAGTTTAATGTATTGTATCGCCTCGTATTGCAATTATTTGTCTGAAACCTGTCAGATAAATGCATTTGGTCGTTTACCAATCTAACTTATGGCTTCTCGGTCACATAGAGAGTATAAGACCAAACAGCGTGGTCAAGATCAAAGCCCCCAATCTCAGCTTCACCATTTACCACAGCATCCATCTTCTAGAGCAGTGGTCTCCAACCCCTGGGCCGGCACCGGTCCGTGGAACGAATTTTACTGGACCGCCCAAGAAATATTAAATCATTTCCGTTTTATCTATTTTTCTCGTGATTGTGCGACTTTCCATGGTCGAGAAAAAATCAACGTCCCCTCCCCCCCTCCAGTGGTCCGCGCTGAAATTATCAAACACTGACCGGTCCGTGACGGGAAAAAAGGTTGGGGACCACTGTTCCAGAACAGTGCTTCTCAAAGCGTATTTACTAGGAGTCCTAGTGTTCCGTGACATCACTTAAATAGTTCCGTCCAAAAACTTAACATCCACTGGAATTTTTTTTTAAGAACAAAGGTAGCCAACCGCGCGCCCAGTACCAAATGTGGGGGCCCAAAAACAGAGGCGTTGTCAAGTCGCCTTTCTTGCAAATATTGGCACCGTAGAAAAAAATTTGAGAACTGCTGCCCTCCTCTGACAACCTCAAGTGTGACGTCAATTCAGCCCCTAGGCTCATGACAAGTGTTTAGATTCAGAGCCATATTAGCTATTGTGGCGCCCTGTGCAAGTTACATTTTTTGGCGCCCTTCTCTCAATCTGAAAATGGAAAAAAAAAACATTAACCTTCTCTCTTTCGCCGCCCCTTTCCTTATTCGGCGCCATGTGCGGGCGCACAACCCGAAGTTCCCTTCCTTCGCTACTGCTTAGAGTGTCCCAACTAGAGTCCCCCCACCCCCCACACCTTTTAGCTGTGGGACCCTATACATAAGGAAGGCTCTGGTTACAGGGACCTGATAGAATTAACGTAAACTTGGTCGAACTCTCTGATCGTACAAAGTTCGACCCCTAGCTTTAGAACTTGCACAACACATGCTCGTCATTTTAAGGAGTCACATTCCGCGAGTTTCTGTTGGCTCAGGTGAAAATCTGAAGTTCATTATCATTGTCTCAAACGGTGTTACCCTATATCCGATATACCGAAATACAGCCCCCCCCCCATCACCAGAAGATAATCGTGGGAGGGAAGGGAGGAAGGTGGAGTTATCATGTCACAGTACAGAGTTCTGGTGTGCATATATATATATACATGATAAAGGCCTAAATAGGGCCTTTCTTATAGGGAACTAGGCGGCTGTCTCCACTGCTAAGGGGAAATTTTGTTCTGCCTTAAAATGACCAATATTATTTAACAGTTTCGGGGAGGGGGGGCTAAGATTTGCAAACAGTGGGCCTGATAGTGTATTGCCCATGGGCCCTATCATAATATACTTATAATTGAATACAAACAACAATACTCGAGGTTAGTCAAAACAATGTATTCTCTCCTTCAACAACAACAACCGTCCCTACGTCGCACCTTTTACTACTTCCGTTCAACATAAACATTCATTTAGTGCACTGTCATAGGGAATACCCTGTGACATACCCTCCACCTTTACAGAAACAATGCTAATTGTTTTTTTTTACTTATAAAAAGGATAACCAAATACAATCAATAACATCATCAAGAACAAAATAACCCCAAGTACCCAATCCTGATGTGGCCGTGAAACCCAACAAATCACCATCACAACAGTAACACACAGTGAAAACAATAATCTCCCATACACAATGTTAACAACCAAAATGTAATACATTGAGTGTAAGTATTAATGAAATGCCAAATAATCAAAATAATGGTTCTGGGACATCTTCCCCTTCAATAACCAAATAACTTAAAATGTATCCTATCCAACCGAATGTCCTAATTAGTAATATTCATTACTAACAACATGACCAAATAATGGCAATTATGGTAACATAACATCGAATACATATATTATAACGAAAAAAATTACAATAAATTCAAATAACATAACGATAGTTATGTCTACTCAATCACTAAGTAGGTGTCTTTAGGGCTGCCGTCGTCTGCCTTCCAAACACATGTGTCCTTGATGCCGGTTTTGTCATCTCTCGGTTGTTTAGATAACGTTTCCACCACCTGGTCCCAGGTAGCACCTCCACAATAACTGTGAAGTCTGGTGGTAGCAACACCCATCGGTTACTCTGGCGTTGATGGATTTGCATTTGTTCAGGAAGTTCAAGGGTGCATGACCTCTCTGAAGTATGAAGTAGCCGAACGATTCATGGGCGACCATGGTGATGACCCCCAGGTGCCTGTAGGCCAGAGTAAAGGTCTGATAGAGTATTTTGATAAATGAAACCACAGCCAAAGTGCAGCTCATGTAGGTGATGTGGTTTGGTATGTTGTTCACATTGCCGAGGTCGAAGTATTCTCTCTACTCTTCGCTGGCCGAGAAATAGTTTTTCCCGAGCTGGATAGCCTGTTGAATGTGAAATATATTTACGATGAAACCAATGAAGATGGCCAGACATATTTTACGCTTCATGAACTTCAGCCAAAAGAAAGGGTCGCCTAGGTACACCACAGGCCCAGTACTTCTTTCCCGTGATGTGGATATCCCACACGTCTCGTATTACATAAGTCCTGAATCATTTGCACTGTCAGCCCTAAGTACCTGCACGGAAGTCTGACCTGCTGCCTCAACGTTCTGCCTAGTCTTAGCGTCCAACGTTGTCTCAACGTTCTCCTGCGTTTTGTAGTCAACGGAATGTTTCTTGATCTTTACGGTGTCGTCATGACAACAATCTTTATCATCCTTCACCTTCTGTATTTTCTCCACCTTCTGTTGTACTGCCTTACTCTGTCGTATAATCCGTTTGACAGGTCGCCTCAACATTCTGCCTGACCTCCCCTGACATTCCACATTCATCATCTGTATACCCTCTGTCTGATATGACATCTCCATCTGCATGACCTCTGTCTGACATGCCGCCTCCTTCATCTCCCTGACCTCTGTCTGACATGACATCTCCTTCCTATGCCTGTCTTCTGTTTGACATGACATCGCCTTCATAATGTCTCGGTTGTTTCCTACTGCATTTCCCTCTTCTCATTTCCTTTGAGCTCGGGTCACCGCTGCCCCTGCCTGGCTATCAACTGCATGATGTTGTTGCCACAACTGTAAACCAGCTAAGGTGGGTTGTTGCACACCCCTTATGTTCCCTATTATCAAATCAGCGGTTGCATTCTCCAACACACAGGCCTCTAATTCTCCAGAGAAGAATGGGGTCGTAACTTGTATGACGGCAGTTGGGTACGTTTCAATGTTCCCCCCAAAAGTCATACATGATAGGGTCCTTCCCGTTAGTTGCGAGCGGTACACAAAGCAACGTCTTACGCCTGCTGTGGTGCAGCCTGTGTCCCGTAGAACTCTAACCTTCTGATCGCCGACTAGTCCAGGATAAAACTCTAATTTTCCCCGACGACATTTCAGTGACCCTGCATAGTCCATGCGGTGGTCCGGTGGAACGTTCTGACTCGGTTGATATGCTTCTACGACATCCTGTCTCCCTCCGGCACTCACCTCCATACCCACTGCGGCTCGATTAGCAGTCCTACACTGCCGTGCACTATGACCCCATCTATGGCAGTAACTGCATTTAGAATCCTTTTGTTCCAGGTTGCAGCTGGCTTTCATGTGACCAGCCTTCCCACAATTAAAACAGATCACGGTCTCTCGACCACTGGTTGCACTCTATTCCTCGACACACCCTCCACCGTTCTTGCAGCAAAAGATAATTCGGCAACACTTTCAACTCCCATGCTCCTCTCTGGGTGAGCCGTTGCATATTGCTGACAAAGTTCTACTGCCACTGCCAAACTGGTCGGCTTACGTTCTTTGAGAAACGCCACCAGCACAGAATCACATGACTGGTAAATCTTGTCTCGTAGCACAAGATCTCGAAGAGCTGTATAAGTTAGCTCGGCCCCAGATAGATGCACCCACCTGTCAAAGTACAACTGTACTTGGTCCATATACTGGTGGAACGTGTCCCCTGGTTGAGGTGTAGCTTCATGGAACTTCCTGCGGTAGCCCTCTTCCGTCAGTCCGAACCTGGTAAGCAAGACTTCGCACATCCTATCATAGTCCTCCAAGTCAGACATGGTGAAAGACATGCATGCTTGAAGGGCCTTTCCTGAGAGTAAATTATACAGAAATTTGCCCCATTCTTTCTTTGGCCAACCTGAGCTTTCTGCATGAATTCTGAATCGTTGCAGGTATGCATCCATCAGGTCCACCTGTTCATTAAAATTCTGAAGTTTCGGCCTCCACGTGTCTGCATATGTTGCCTTCTGTTCGCTCTTGATATCTTCTCTACCTCCTCGCAGTTTTTCTTTTTCTAGTTCAATTTCCATCATTCTTAATTGCCTCTCTCGCTCCTTCGCTCTTTCATCTCGCGCCATTGCATTTTCAATAAATCCACTTAACTTCTCACCTTGTAGTTCTAATGAGACCCCTTTTTGACGGTACAATTCAAACAAATCATCTTGAGATTTGGAATCCATGATGATAACCAAAAAATACACGAGTGACGTACCTGTGCGACCTTCATACACAGCACAATTTGGACGAGCCCCCAGATATCACAATATACTTATAATTGAATACACACAACAATACTCGAGGTTAGTCAAAACAATGTATTCTCTCCTTCAACAACAACAACCGTCCCTACGTCGCACCTTTTACTACTTCCGTTCAACATAAACATTCATTTAGTGCACTGTCATAGGGAATACCCTGTGACAGGCCCCCCAAAAACATAATATCGACACTGGGTCCATGATGGATGTATACTCTAGGGGCTAACATTACGCATTATTTTTGTAATCAAATAAATCAAACTTCTCATCCTAAAGAGCTGCGCCATGGTTAACGAATGAAGGCTTTGTCCACAAATTTAATTAACCAATAACCAGAAAACAACAACAACAACAAAAAAAAAAACAGCTCATTGTATATTCTGCGGTTTAATGACAGAGTCTTGTTCATTGGTGTAATCTCATCTCCAGAACAAATTAAAAGAAAAAGAAAAGAAGATTAGAATCCCTGGAGCTGTTATAGAAGGCATGGTAGTTTGATGGCCCCATAGAGGGTATGATAGTTTGATGGCACCATAGAGGGCATGGTCGTTTGATGGCCCCATAGAGGGTATGGTAGTTTGATGGCACCATAGAGGGCATGGTAGTTTGATGGCACCATAGAGGGTATGGTAGTTTGATGGCCCCATAGAGGGCATGGTAGTTTGATGGCACCATAGAGGGCATGGTAGTTTGATGGCCCCATAGAGGGTATGGTAGTTTGATGGCCCCATAGAGGGTATGGTAGTTTGATGGCACCATAGAGGGCATGGTAGTTTGATGGCCCCATAGAGGGTATGGTAGTTTGATGGCCCCATAGAGGGTATGGTAGTCTGATGGCACCATAGAGGGCATGGTAGTTTGATGGCCCCATAGAGGGCATGGTAGTTTGATGCCCCCATAGAGGGTATGGTAGTCTGATGGCCCCATAGAGGGTATGGTAGTCTGATGGCCCCATAGAGGGTATGGTAGTCTGATGGCCCCATAGGGGGTATGGTAGTCTGATGGCCCCATAGAGGGTATGGTAGTTTGATGGCCCCATAGAGGGTATGGTAGTTTGATGGCCCCATAGAGGGTATGGTAATTTGATGGCCCCCATAGAGGGTATGGTAGTCTGATGGCCCGATAGAGGGTATGGTAGTTTGATGGCCCCATAGAGGGTAAACAATTTTTAGAAGAACTCCCTCAAACTTTTGGCGCCATGTTTGCCATGACGAATACATGCACATGAATACCAGTGAAAACTTAAATCATAACAGAGCAGTTGTTGTGGGGGTCAGTGGTACCACCTGGAGGGGGAGGGAGTTGTTCCAGGGTTCTGTGGTACCACCTGTAGGGGAGTTGTTCCAGGGTTCTGTGGTACCACCTGTAGGGGAGTTGTGGGGGTCAGTGGTGACAGCTGAGAAATGACATTTTGTGAAAGTTTGGAATGAAATGAAATGTTGCACCCAGTCCGTTTGGACTGAAAAAAAACAACATTTTGGTGGCTGTTGGCGAGGGTAAAGTCAATGGGTTCCATTCTCACTTTTATAAATAAACAAATCAAATAAATGTGTTTGTCATAACTATATAAAATAGTTCATAATTTCCGTCTAAGTTTAATAACACAATGTAACAAAAAATTTTTTTTTCTCTGTTTATCTAAATGTTTTGATGTTTCTTATTTAATTTGAGTATGCTGAGTCTGAATATGAGTCTGAATATGACATTGGTTTTTTTTTACTGCATCAAACATTTGATCGTAAAACCAAAAATTCAATTATACATATAATTAGGCTTGCCATACGTCCCGGTTTGGCCGGGACAGTCCCGGATATACTGGGTTGTCCCGGTGTCCCGCCCGGTTGTTGAAATTGTCCCGGTTTAGATTCAGGGCACAGTTTCTTGGAAATAATTGAGCAAAATTATTAGATCAGAGATGATTAATCTGCTCTTGTGTGATCAGTAACATTTTGGTAAGTAACACAGTAATACAAATTTACAGAAGTGAAAAATAAGAGTGGTACAACAAGAAGAAAACTGTTTTGTTTTGTAAAAATATCATGTTTGTGTACCAATATGAATAAAATTACAAAGATTATCTATTCTATATTTTAAGTGTTTTTTTTACATTACTGTTTGGCAGTGGCTTCGAATACGACCGGGTGTGTTTCGTATTTTTTTTTTCCGAGACACGACCAACAAACTTTGATGACGTCAGTAAACAGAATGAATGAGAACTCGTATTTACTGCAGACTTTGATGACGTCATTTGCTGTTAATAATCGGAGATATTTTATATTTGGCTTTAATTTTTTTCGGGTCTGTCCAAGCCTAATAAATAAAGTCATTTGCTGTTAATAATCGGAGATATTTTTATAAAAATTTTTATTTAAATAAATACGGCTTTGAATTATATATTTTAGTTGTCAGGATATATGTCTAAGAGTAAAGTAGTGCTTTTTTTCGGGTCTGCCCAAGCCTAATAAAGTCGGACGAATAAAACAAAAAATTATGCGCTAAATTAGTATCTATCGTTATGTAATATTTAGCCTTAGGACTAGCTATACCCTGCAAAGCCTTTGCAGGAAGATAAACTATTGTAAAGTCATTGCCGAACCTAGGATTTGGGGGCCTTGCATTTTGACATTCGATACCGTGACATGAGATTATGTACTAAATATTTATTGTAAAAAATAATTTTGGGGTCTCCCTCAAGCTGGAGCCCGGCGGGACTTTCGATTTTGGACCCCCTCCCTTAAAATTGTTACGCCTCTGTGTTCAGCTTTGATACATATTTTCAAAATATTTTTTTTTTAAGTTATGAAATAGTTAAAAAACCTAATTCGTTGTTGTTTCTTTTTTTTTACAACATCCTAAAATATAAATTATTTCAATTAAAAAAAAATGTCAAAGATATCTAGTTAGTTAATTTTCATTAAAACAACTAAAAGGATACATTCTGAAAAAAAAAAAACACAATAAAAACGTTATGTTTCTGAGAGGAATCGAACCTGGATATAGTCAGCATAAAAATGAGTCACAGACCAAACGGTTTCACCACTGTGCCAGGAAGACACACGAGAAAAGTTGCAATTTTAATGTTTAATAAGTAGACAAAATTACTCGTTCCCGCGAAAAGAAAATAACTTTAAATCATAAGAGTTCTATCTGTTTACTGACGTCATCAAAGTTTGCTGGTCGTGTCTCGGAAACACACCCGGTCGTATTCGAAGCCACTGCGTTACTGTTTTCACCCCCCCCCCCCGGAACCGACATCCCTAAACCTAAAGCAAAAAAAGACAGAACTGTCCCGGTTGGTCCGTGAAAAAATATGGCAACCCTACATATAATTAATATTAATCATATTCCATGAGATACAACTTTAGTCAATATTTAACATTTACTAGTTCAAAAATGTTATGTTACAAAATGTCATGTTACATCACGTTACATACATATATTACATAATGTTACATTAGGTTCTAATGTAATAGTCTCTCAAAAAAAAAAAAAAGGAGAACGTGGGTTTCTTTTACGAAGTTTGTCGTCATCACGTATCAAACACCAGATGTAGTCATCCATCATAGCTGCATCCCATCGGCACTGGTATCTTTTCTTCATTGCATGGATATCCTGATGAAAACGTTCTCCATGCTCTTCACTCACATCACCCAAATTTGGTCTGAAAAATTCCAAGTGTGAATGCAGGTAATGCACCTTTAGTGACATTCTGCATTTTATATCTGCGTACCGTACAATTAAGTTTTCCACTAGCTCTTTGTAGTTATCACTCTTATTGTTGCCTAAAAAACTATGAAAAACATGTCTAAATGCAATCCATACTTCTTTTTCAACATGTCTTGTCTTGTTGGTTAGGGAAATTAGGTGAATCTTTCGGTTCCTTGAAATCACAGTCATCATGGAGTTCATCTGGTGTGTCTACATCAGAATGTTATGCAGCTGCTTCTTCGGATTGAGGTGGGTTAGGAACAGACAATTCATCACTGTGTGGAACTGGCCCAATAGAAGAGGGTATACTTGGATAAACTAAAGTCAGCCTATCCTTCGGCTTTTTATACTTTGAAATGTCAACCATGCAGAAATAACAGTCATCATGATGATTGTCGGTTCTCTCCATATTCTCAGAATCCCAAAGGACATTGCCTTTCAGATTCCATGCAGCCATCCATCCAGAATTGATCTGCAGCTGTTACAACTATAGTGTGGTGCCCATGATTTGTCCTGATCTCCCATAGCCATGCCAAAATAAGCATGATATGCAGTAAACAATTTTGTACTACTGACAATCTTGTGTTTAGTTTGTGTTGGACTAATATATAATATAGTAACCACAAATATAACTGAATGAGTCAGAACAAAGCTTGCAGGATCTACTAGACATATTCACCACTTCATATAACAGTTGTAATTAGTTAAACTGAAAATAAACATAAGAATATAGCTAACTCATTCTCTCAGTAGCATTTGTTAAAAAATTGTACCCAAAATGTACTAATATTTATAAAAAAAATAAATGATTTACCTGAATACGTAAAAAAAAAAAGTAAAATAAGGAAAAGTAATATTAAAAGTGGGCTTATAGAAAAAAGACACAAAATATACAAAGCCACTGACAATTGCTCGCCGGAGAGAAAAACAAATCCACAAGCCACATATAGGAAAACTCCAAAATATATTTTACGCTTTTTCTCAGGAAATCTTGATGATAGAGCAAAACCAATGGTACCACTGAAATCAGCATACCAAAATTATGTAAGAAACATTAAAAAATTAACATAAACAAAAATGTTGTTACATTGTGTAATATAAGGCTTTTAAAAAGGAATGATTTAAAAATTACTCGTTTTTTGCAGATGTGAATTTATTACCACTGAAAACAATTAATATAAACGGAATATTACAATGAATTTAAAGACAAGCATACTGACACCTTTAAACGGAATATAAGGATACACATACAAAAAGTTTAACTGAGTATTAATAATACCATACATACAACTATACATTCTCACAAAATGGCCTTCGTGTACACTAATTTACAGAAAATATTTAAGTGCCTACAAACACACCAAAAATCTTTGCTTCCATTCACTCACAAATGTATGCACCCAATCATACACAAAAATTAACTGACACCATCAATCCATCATAACTATATATATTCACTTTTGGCATCTCTGACTGACTTCCTAATCCAGACTAAAGAAATCTGTATCAAAAGTGATGGCAGTTGAAAAGTTTCATTCAGCCCCTAAGTGCTTATCAGGGCAGAAAAAGTGTAAAGTCATCAACTGCAGCTTATTGAGGGATTGTGTAGCTAACAGTTGCCTTTAGTCTGCCAACTTTTAAGTCAGTTACCCATTTAAAGCTAGGTGGATTTAAGGACTTTCACCAAGACCTAATAAAATTCGAGGTACTCACTTAGGTCCCCCCCCCTCTACAGTCAAGAGCTCCCTCTCTCTACACAACATGACCACCCATCCCCTAGTTGAAAAGCAACATGAGAATTCAAATAGCAACAAGAAGAATTATATGACTAGCATTATTATAACAGAAATGTGGTACATTATAGCCAAGTGAAGTTTACCTGCTAGGTTAGAGTACTTTCAATTTTCTAACAAAAATACAAGGTAGCGTGACCCTCACTATATATATTACCGTATTTGAAGGGGCTGATTAAAAAAAACAAAAATAAAAAGGTTGAAATTGAACTCAAATCAAAAGCAGAGTTTCCAAAAAAAATATAACATATTACGAAATGATTTTTTTTTCAAAATGTATCAGTTTTAACAAAGAAATTTAAACCTGTGATGCTAATAAAATCTGTGAAAAGAGTAATAACACATTTGAAATAATTAATATGCATGTATTTATGTACAACAAAAATTAGTCCTTTTAATGATCAATTTTCATCACAGCCAACAGAAATATCAAATTGAAAACAAAAAATATTCCATTCAAAGCATGTGAACAGTAAATATCTAAATGAAAAAAAATTAAGTACAGTTTAAAACAAATAAATTATTACATTATAATGACTCACGTCTTTGATACACCTCGCAATACATCAAAAGATTATATTCTAAATTCTATCAAGTAGGTGCTGTTTTTTAATTCCCATTACATTGAAATTCTCCATCATCACTTTTTATCTTTAAAAGTGGCATGAATTACAACAATCTATCTATACTGAGCTGAGCCATTATACAATCAAATAATTAGCATGTGTTTATTTTTTTTTTTTTTAGTAGATTGCTAGAATTGATTTTCATTTTTAATCAGTCTTAACAAGCTTTCCTTTCCTTTTGAAACAATTAAAGTATTATGGCTGTGTCTCTGTGTTGACCTTATCACTGCTCACTTTATTCAACTGTTTCATCCTGACCCTTCTCCATGACACTACGTAACCTTTGCATCCTAGAATCCTGGACTTGAACAGGGTTTCCAGCAAAGCTGCGGTGATAAAGCTTAATTAGTTCTTCATATTCAGATAACGTAAACTGGGGGCCCTTTTCAGCAACAGAGTTGAGAACCTCCTGGAAAATTAATAAATAAATAAAAATAAAATGGAAATGCACAGAAGTGACAAAGTCCATCAAAGTTCTATGTTAAATAAAGCAAATTAAGATGAAGTAAAAAAAAAATAAACATAGATAATCCAAACTGAATACATGTATTCAAATTTACTACACACCCAATGTATTTGTTTTATTGAAAATAGCTCGTTGTTTTAAGAATGTGGATACTAAATTTATGTCTTCAAAAATAAAAAAAAGGTCCCATTGTAAGTTGTTATTATCCTTAAAACTATTAAACACAAATGCTTTAAACTATGGCATCATTTACACAATAACCCAAAGATAACACTTCATTTTTTCAAGTTAAACTAATAATAACATTAACATTTTTTGCCACAAATATGGCATTCTGTCAAGGGAGAATAAAACACACAAAAATGAGCAAAAAATTAACTGCATCACATAAAGATACAGGTATAAAAATATCACTTTGAAGCACATTTAATGTCTAATCATTTTCTTATCCCCTGATGATGAAGGAATATGTAATTTTACCTTTTTTTGTAATATATAAAAAAAATCTTTGACATGTAGGGAAACTTATTGCCTGTATGGGCACTTTGACCAATCCTCTGCTCTATTCAACAGCTTTTATTATTTATTTTACTACCTAATTGTATTACTGCTGATAAATCCAATTAAGTTACTGCATACACATAACTAAGTTTTTCCTACATGCACCATTTTAAAATTAGAAAACAAGTGTTATGCAGGATTTTATGCTCTATATATATTACTTTACTTGTCAGTGAAATATTTCCTGCAGATATAGATTAATTATGTTTTAACAGTTTTATAGAAAATTGGATGAGATATTTAATGAGAGATTTTTGCTTCATGAATTCAATAAAAAAAAATGTAAGAATATGAAAAATTATACTATATTCTCAATGTTAGATCAACTTTGTCTCAAATTATCAATTGCATATCGGTTTAAATTAAACATCATTTTTATCAGCATAATCTTTACTAATCTTAAACAATAGGTTTTGAAGAAAAATACTGTCAGCTGATTGAACAGGATGGGGGGAGGGAGGGGGCTGTAAAAAGTAAAAAAAATGTTCTCTGAAATTGTTACTTGGTGATCTTTTTCAATACTAATTTTCTTAATTAATAAGTGTTATTTAAGTACTTTGAATGACTTTAAAAATGATAAATATCTTTCATGAATTATTACAGGTTAAGTGAATGAAAACGTAGATTAAATGTAGTGCAAAAATGAGCTATTGAGCACATGAAACAGCTTTTTTATGTTGGTTTGGACCTAACTTTCCAAAGGCTGTGTGTGGCCACTAATACTGGCTATGCCCGGCAACTAATAAATACAGGCTATGCCCGGCCACTAATACAGGCAATGCCCGGCCACTAATATTGGCTGTGCCTGACTACTAATATTGGCTATACCTGGCCACTAATATAGGCCATGCCAGGCCACTAATATTGGCTGTGCCCCCTAACAATATATAAGCCTATTAAGTGGGACATTTGCGTGTTCTGTTGTAGCCTAAAGCTTAGAGGGAACACTGGTTTGGACTAACTAATATATATCCCAATGATATGAACATTAAACAATCACTTTAAAAAATCTCTTAATGGACTAAAGAGTGTCTAGTACACAGTGTCTCTGAACTGTTATTTACTCACATCTGGATTAAGATATAAAAGCTCATAAAAATGTCTGGCTCTGTCTAAATCTGATTCCCTGGTCAAGGTGATGTTGGTTAAGTTCTGTTGGATAGCCAGGATGTTACGACACCTAAAACAAAAACAAGCATAGTATAAAAAACAAAAACTCTGAGCTCTGCACATTTTTTTTTCTCTAATCTGCTATTTTACAAAATGAAAAACAATTGCCAGCAGTACAAAAGTTGCAGTACAAAAGTTGCTTACATTTTTTTAATGCCATTCTCATTCATTTTATTCAGAAACTGCACACTGTTGATGAGAATAGATGCCACCAGGTAACCCAAACTTTCAAATATATACCTGAGGGCAAGGAAAAACAAAAATTTTATGAAAGCCAAAACTACTCAACTCATAAAAAGTTTTAAAAACATTTTCTAAAGCTAGTGAAATGCTATTTTATAAAGTTATTGACATGAAACAAGCTTGTTATTGAATTGCTATTTTGATTCATTGTAAAGTTAATGATATGAAACGAACTTGAATTTTTTAGGCTGCAAGCTCTGAGTCATCATTTCTTCCATGCTGCTCAGATCTTTGTTTAATTTGAGTACGTTTGAATCAGGGTCAAGGTCATCAATAGGGCCTGCATAATTTGACTGAAAGGAAAAGAGCTCTACCAATTAAAGACAAATTACATTTAATTTCTAAGAGAATACTCATTAATGATTTGAAAAACTGATGCAATGTTTTAAAGTGCTTTTTTTTTTCTTCAAAACTGCCTGGAATCTTTAACATTGATGTTATATAACTAAATGAAGTTTGATTATGAGCACCACAACATTTACCTGTTTGGCAACTGGCAACAGGTAATAAAAGCAATGAACTCTGACCTCCAGGTGCAGCAAAAGAAGACAAATCTCAGCAAGATCTTTAAATTCTTGCACCAATAGTTTCAGAGACCTATAAGAGCAATACAAGAATTGAGATTTTGAAAATGATCCATGTAAGCAAATAAATTAATAATAAGCCACGGAAAGTTTTAGTTAAAGCATGTGTTAAATATATAACAGCAATACAAAAAGTAAAAATCTATCTTAAATTACTTACTGTAAAGTCTTTTCTGATATGGGGGGTAATTCCTGGAAATCATGAAAAACAACATAAAAATGTAAGCTACTTACAATAAAACAGATGTCAAACTTTAAAAAAATAAATATTCAAAAGTTACATTTCATGAATTAAAGCTAAAAAACATAAGAAAAAATTATTACAAATTTTTAAAATATAACATAGAATTTTATACAAATGTCAAAATTGTTTGTCATTTGGAATATAACTATTTGTTACATTCTTTGGCCAATTTAATTTTGCTTAGTAATATTAAAATGTGATAAAAAACAAATCAAGATAAAAAAAAAAGCACTCTTCATTAGGGAGCGACCGATAATCGGATCGGTATCGGACCGATATTGGCACTATCGGTTAGTATCGGATCGACCGATTTTTGTAGGGAGCGACCGATAGCCGAACCGATATTGGCAATATGCAGGCTTGTAGCCAGGTCAAAGTAAGCAGGGGGCACCAATACCCAGCAAGGGGGCACCTTTACTTTTTCTTCTTTTTTAAGCGGGGGGCACTCCACACCTAGCGGGGTGGGGGGGCATGGCCCCCCCCCCACTGCCCCCCCTTGGCTACGGGGCTAGCACTATGGGTTAACTATCGGACCGGCCGTTTTTTGGCTGCCGATACATTGTTTTTTTTTTCACAACAGAGTTGCAGAAAAAAAAATCAGTAAATAACCCAATTCTATAACCAGATCAGACAAGATTTAGAAAAAAAAAAGGAAAAAAAAATCCTAACACAGAAATTGTCACGTCCACAAAAATTGCATCAGCGATATGACCTTGAAACAATAGGATTAGCATTTCTTAATTCTAATGTATGACCTTGAATGATACAATTAGTGAACATCTGTATGTATTTTATTGGGATGGGCAGTTGGGGGGGGGGGGGTGAAAAACAAGACACGTGTGGGCGAAGTGTTACAAAATATGTAGGGAAGGGGTGAACATGGGTTGACATACGTCATTAAATTGGGAACTACAGCACGAGAAAGACACGTTTTGGCATTGTTGTTGATTAACAAAAATATCGGTATCGGACTATCGGTTAAAAGGCATATCGGTCGCTCCCTACTCTTCATCTAGATTAAATTGAGTTTTCTCTAATAAAATAAAAAAGTCAAAGAAATCCATTAACAACTTAAACACATGTACAATAATCAAAGACTTGTCTTATAAACACAATTATTTATGTGAAGATTAAGAATATAAAATTCCACAAAAAATTAAATAAAGATCAAAAAGTATGTGAATGATAGTAATAAAATGAGGTTTTAAAAAAAGATTCAATCAATGCACATTATTAATTTGAGACTAAATTACAAGAATTAAATATACTAACTGTGGGTAATTCTTCTTGTAAAGGATTTAAATTGTTCTGTGGTGTAAGGCTAGCAGCAAATAGATCAAGGCGATCAGCAAACCATTCCTTCAGATTAAAATAGAGTCACATATTTAATGTTAACAAATTTAAATATTTAAGACTATTCTCTCTTCATTTAATTCAGAAGTGTACTTTTATTGTTTGATTTTTCACAATTTAATGACTCATTCAAAGAATTCAGCTGTAATAGGTAAAAAAATATTTTTGAGGATATTGTTAGAAATATTTTAAATATGCATACCCCAGAGGAACCAAAAAAAAAAAATCAAAAAGCATTTTCTGAAAAGGGAAAGCCAAAATCATGTGCAAACATTTGATACAAATTTTAAAAAGTTGAGAATACCAAACTTTCATGGACATTGGCCACAGTTCTCATTTGTGTAACATCTGTGATGATTTCTTGCTGGGGGATCAATGATTCATCGGTAGACAAGTTGCTGATCAGAATAACTGCTTCTTTGGAATTAAGGGCCCTGATCTCTTCATCTGAACAAATAGTATGATCTAATTCCTTCCCTTGTCTGGGCTGCAGACTACGCCAGCTAGGTAAAGATCTATTTAAAAAAACAAATCCTATTCAGAAAATGAAAATAACTCATGTCCAAAGAGAAACGTGTATTACAGTGTGATATAATATTTAGAAAGAGTAATCTGTTTTTTTTTCTATACCTGAGAAACCGACTAATATCTTCATCTTTGGCCCACATAGAACTGATGATTCTCTTTTCATCTGACCCATGTTGTACAATATCTAAACAAAAAAAAACAAAAAAAAAAGTAAAAATAACATCAGTGAAAATAAAACTCCGAATATCTGTATAAAATTCTGTAACAATTTTTGAAGGTACTACAGACTCAGGTGAATAATGATAAGGACTCACCCCTGTATGCTGAATTACACTTATCCTTGTAGTCCCTCAGCACATTACAAATCATATTGAGGAACTGATCCGCATAGTTGGGGAGGTGATGCATGAGATCCTGCAGTTCCTGAATGCTGCTGTCAACTGTCACAGTACTCTTGTAAAAGAAGATAAAACTAAATATAGACATTTTCATACATTTAAAAAAAAAAAAATTCTTTCCTGACACACCAGGCGACTAGCTGAAAATAACAATGGTTGCAAGCTTTTAACAGTTAAACTCTTAAAAAATTGGCTGACTAACCTGCAGGAGTGGCCTCGGCACACCTAATTCCCGACGAGTTTTCTCATCAATTATATTTCGCAATGCATCAAAACCTTGGAATGAAATTGATAAATTTAGAAAGCAGTTTAATATCAAAACAGAAGATAAATTACATCACAATTGAAAATTATCGATATTATAAAATTATTTATTTCAGTAACAATAACTCAGGTTCTCTAATCCAATGAATTTCTTTCAACTTCACATGTACAAACATACTAGTTTTAGAGCAATCTTAATTAAACAATCACAAATTTTAATGTTTGAAGATTATACTAAAATCAATTTACAATTTTAAAAAATTAAATTTCCAAAATTTTGCAAAAAAAAAAAAAAAAATAGAAAGGCATTAGACAACAGATGGCCAAAACTTGACTGATACAGAACATATCATAGATAACACAAGGCATGCCATTATAGAAGGATAGCAAAACAGTAGACATGATGAGTGTTTTAGCAACGGATGTAAACTTGCAAGAGTAACTGCAATGATACAACATAGCACACCAACAGCCATGCATAACAAAACAAAACAACATGCTACCAAGAGTCACACACAATAAAAAATCAACACAGCTTCTCAGTCAGAACTTAAGAGCCAAAATATAAAAAAAAAATATATTTAACAAACAGAAAATAAATCAGCTTAAAATTAACATTGCTATAAGTATATAACACCACCAAATGCACAGTTATACATATAATATCAGACACATGAAGCCTTTTCTTTTTATAGGATTCATGGCAGTAATGACAATGGTTAAGAATAAGACATTTTTTTATTTCCATCAGCTCACAGATTCTTTATAACTTCATGTGACCGGGGGTAAATAGATAATTTTAAGATTTTTTTAAGACAAGTTTAACAAATCTCATCTAGATTTTTAGATATAAAAGTTGTTGAAGCTAATTTATTGACAGTCAGGAGTGAAATGATAATAACGATATTGAACAACTGAAGACTCTATCACTTTTTAAGAATACAAAATAACTGAAGAAACCAAAAAAGAAATTTATTGAAGTCACTGAGGTATCCACAACGCCTATGGTTCAGCAAAAAGTTTCTGTATTTTCAAAGATATTCTAAACATATAAATTTTGAAGGGATTATTTCAAAAGAATAAACTTGTTTTATTTCCCCTTAAATATTTTGTGCTTTAGACATGAAATTTTTTTTCATGTAAATTTGCTTTATTGATTTGGACTCCGTTTTTATTTGTACATGTATGCATAAACCTTTGTCCTAGGCTTCTCTCATAAATTAGTTTTCTTACATAATTTACTTAAATTGCTATTATTTATGAAAAAAAAAATCAATAATATCTGAGGAAAACTAATTTAACAATAAATGCAAAAATTAAAAACAACAATGCTCTGCTCCTAGTGTACTAATTAAAAAAAAACATAACAAAAAATAACAAAAAACAGCAATTCGAAAATGTAATCACATCAATGAAACTTTCAATAATGATAATGAAAAATAACAATAAATAAACTGCAGAACTATGAAAATAGGTTTAACTTGTTTGGTGTGAAATGGGGATTCTAATGAAACCTTCTGGTGATGTTTTACTGAGTGTACAGAAGGTTTGTTTGAGGGAGGTGTAGAAAACAGCAAACACCAAAACTTACACTTGTGGCCATCTTCCTCTTCTTCAACTGAGAGCACACAGAAATACAACAGAGAATAGTTCTGGTTAAATGTTCAAGAGTTTTATATAATTTTGACTCATCAGCTCACAGGCTGCACAAATTACGATCACCAGTTAATTTTTATAACTCAGAATGAACAAGAGTAGTTTTCAAATTATTAAATTGTTCTTAAGAAAAACAGAAATAAAAATAACAAGTTATTAATAAGGGTGGGGAGTATAAATAATCAGTGGAGGTATCGTTTGAATATGAACTCAGTGGAGGTATAGTTTGAATATGAACTATGCCTCTACGGTGGCTCCATGGCCAGTCTCAGTTGAGAGACTGATGTTCAAAGGGCATCAGTTTAATTTTGTTCCAGGATCAAGAGATAACTTTCCATCCTTACAGAAACACCATGAGATTAAAAAAAAAAGACCTAAAAATGTGTCAGACTAAAAACAATCTAGAAATGTAACCTTTTATACTGGTAAGCAGAAGTCATTGACAGAAAAACTCCACAGCTACATGACAAAGAGTTAAAGATTGTAAAATGTTATTTCCATTAGGAATTACTACTGAATTATTTTAATAGTATGCAATATAACTTTCTTTTGTATTATAACCAAAGTATGAGATTGAATACAGTGATAACATTGCATCTCTTTTTGTTTAGAAATTACTGTCCACTGTTAGCATGATCAAAAAAATATACCCAGTGATCACACATTATTTTATGTTGCATTTTACTGTTCATGATAGGTGAATTTGTAAGCCAGGCTGCATTCCAGATGTAAGCCTGGCTGCATTCCAGATGTAAGCCAGGCTGCATTCCAGGTGTAAGCCTGGCTGCATTCCAGATGTAATTCCAGATGTAAGCCTGGCTGCATTCCAGTTTTCATAATAAAAATAAAATTTTCAACATGGCGATAAGCATATGTAGCTTAAAAAAAACATTCTTGATCACTATGAAAATGCACACATAAATTTTTAGTTGTGAATGGTACATCGCAGATTGGATGATAGTACTGATAAACAGTAAAAATGCCAAACTGATAACGTGCACCAATTCAGTCAGTAAGACCAGGACATGAATTTTGTAAGTAATTAGACCACAAAAATATTCAAAGAGGTTGAATAATTAGTTGACACATCACAGCTTCTTAATGTTGGTTATGATTCACCGACATATTCACAGAGTACCAGACATCTATTTTATTTTTCATTAAGAAAAAAATTAATTCCAGAAAGATGAAGAAAAAGGGACAAAAAAACAAAATTATTCTGATTATTGAATGGATTTTTAATGCATGAATTTACTTTCATGAATCTTTTTACTATCTGATACAAATGTGAATAAATCAAGTTTTTGAGATGAAATTTTTGTGGCACTTACTTGAAAGACTGTCAGAGTCATCAGCTGAACACACACACACAGTTTTATAAGTTAAATATACTTATATTTATCTGCCACATTGATTACACCCACTTATATATATATATATACTAACAAAACCTAATAATATTAATATTCGTACCAATCACATAATGGAACTTACGCATGTAGTAAGAATTAAATAAAATACACTATCATTTATATATAACACATCATAACCAAGACACCAAAGCATTAATGCACTCAGACTTCAACATAACAGAATGGTCGAAACATGTCCATATGTGCTTCAGACAAACATGTCTTATAAACCAAATGTACAATGAGCTGACTGTTGCCTCACCTCTAGTTGCCGCCTCTATATTCTCAGACACTCTGGCATGAACCTGACCCAAGAAAGCATTCTGAACAAAATCTGTTATAAACTCTTGAAGCCTAGCACAGAAAAAAAAATTAATCAATGAAAACTTCTGTAAAGATCTAAAATAAAAAAATTTATAAAAAGGCTTCAAAGATGATAACTTAAAAACTTACGCTGACGTTGTCTCCATGATCTCTTCCACTTCAACAATAAATGACCTCAATGGTTTATAGATGGCTAGAAAAATACATTTAACTTTTAGAATTAAAGTGGAACATAAAGCTATGGATTAAAATAAAACACATATAACTAATTTTAGTTATTTTTTCCATTAAAAAATCTGCAGGACTAAAACAGAAAAGATATTAAGTAATAGATTATAAAAAGACATACAAAAATTCTATTAACCTGTTATGTTGAAAGCATCAGGTTTGCAAACTTTGACAATATGCCAATTATCCGAAAGACCCAAAGCATCCTGAAAATCAAAAAACTATTTTTTTGAAAAAAACAAAAAGGCAGGTAAATGTTATCAGGACATAAAATAAGTAATTTCTGTCAGTTTATTAATTACAAGAAGCAATAAACTGAGAGAAATTCATCACATAAAAAAATATAGTGAGAAACAGAAGGCCAACAAGTTCTTTAAGATGTCGGCGGCCATTTACAATAAGTTGGATGAATCAAACAAGTTCTTATAGATAATAAAAAGAATAAAATAAACTCAAAGAGTGAAAAACTAAGTAAAACTCTTACATGTTCAAATTGTTGTATCTGCTGATGAGCACTACTAACACTTATGGCATGTTGAGATGCATCAAATCTAAACAAAGATACCTGTGGATTTAACAGGAAAAGTCAAAGTTTCATCTTCAGGAAAATAAGTAAAAAAAATATAAAGACAACAGAAATAAATCAAGAATAAAATCAATGAAAAAACTCAAACATAGCTTATTACCTTCTTAGGTTTTGGTAGCCTTTTCTTGCTAAAATACTGACTTATGTCCATGCTATGTTCATCAAAACCAGATGGTGCCTGCTGTCTTGAAGACATTGTATTACGCACATCTAGGTACTGACTCAGTAATATTTGAAGCTGAGAAAAACATTGACATTTTTTTTCATTTGCATTCAGATAGATTATCACAAATTATGCCACCCAAAAAAAAGAGATATTTGTATTGTAATGAGTATCTTTTAAACAAAAAACTAAGTAAATAATGATTTTTTTTTTTAGAAAAGATTTACCCTGGCCTGTATTTCTGACCAAACATCTTTGATATCATACAACACATGACTATGGAGTGGCATTCCAGAGCTCTAAAGTAGGAAGTAAGCAAAATTTACTGTTATCAAAGAGTAATCAGAGAAAAAGAGAAAAAATTCTAAAAATTATTTTTACTTTATTAAGTTAAGAAAAAAAAAACTTAAACATGTATTGAAAATTATTTAAGAGCTGCTATAAAATTATCTACTATGAAGAAGAATAACTTTTCTTTTTTTTTGGTAGAATAAAGGAAAAATATTTTTTTTCAAAAGTAACAGAAAAGGCTAACAAACAAGTTTAACCCCACAGGTACCAACATTAACAACATAAAAATCCTTTAAGTAAAAAAAAAAAAACAAAACAAAAAAAAAACCCAATAAATAAAGAAAAAATTTAACATATACAGTACATTTTTAACACAAAAGTACATATTTACTATTTCAGTAAAAATCTGGAAACATTAAAAAAAATGTACATACCATAACCTCATGCACAAGCAAGTTTTATAAACCCCAGCAATCATACAGAAAAAAAGACACAATCACATATCAATGCATTACTTACATTCAGTATTATTTATCTTTAAAATGCTTAGAAAATCTACAAGCACCTTAATCAGAAAAAGGCCTCAAAACTTGTCTATGCAATATAGCCATGCTCACTATCTAACAATTACGGTGTAAACATTCAAAAAGAATTTCTATAAACATTCTATAAATGTTGATCTAAGTTGTCTCAAGTCAAAATACACAAATAAAAGATGTCCAAATACTTTGATAGCTGACAGAAATCAACAGAGAATTTATGGTCAGCTGACATGATAGAAAAACTCTACATGTCCAATAAAAATATTAGAAAAAAAAAAAAAGAAAGAAAGAAGCTAAAGTCACTTTTAGAAATTACCTTGATCAATCAACACCACATTCATGTAACAATATCAGTTAAATTGATACCATATTCGCCATACCACAACAGGGAGAGGTAAAATATTTAATAATAAATTACTGCTACAACATGCAGAGATGGGGTGATGAGCAGTTTAATATTATGATGATAATAATACTGTAGATATAAAGTTATGTTAAAATATGTAAATAAGCTGCATTAGCATAAAAAAAACATAAGTGTATTTATACTTACATTATGCGAAAATACAAAAAAAAAAAATTCAAGTAACGAGTTGAATTTATAAGCATAAAGACAGGCAGCTTTGGAAGTATGTGTATGAATATATACAGGTGTGTGTTTGAATAATTAGGGTGTTCCAATAAATAGTTATAAAATCCATGAAGCTTTCAGATAATATTTTGACCATTATTTAAAAAAAAATTTAAAAGTGGATCTCAGATATAAGATTTAAAATATGAAAGAAATATATACAAATTATTGTGCCAAACACAGAAATAAATTGTTTGAAAAATAAATTTATAAGCTTGTGTTCTATCAAGATGGATGGCGAGGTCCAGCTTTAAATAAAGAGTTAAATTTGAGTTAGAAACAAGGATAGTTTCTATAACTAATTTCAACAATTATTCTGAATTTTTATGTAAAAGTAAGAATGCTAACATAATTGAAATGAAATACACATTATTCTAATTTCATATGTAAATGAGCTCAATATTATTTACTGAATTTATTTTATTTATCCTGTAAAGAAAATTTTGTAACTAGACTAAGTACATGTACTTATAACAACTAAGCAACCTTTTAATTGTATTTGAATTACGTTTTATGTGATTAAAAAAAACAATTAATACCAGCCATCAGAAAATGTAAAAAATGAATTGCAAGTATTTCAATAAATACAGGAGACAACGCTGCTAGTATGGTTAAATTATGGGATCAATTAACTGAAAAAAATCTTTATTCCTTTAATGACAGTAAAAAAAAGGTAAAACAAATTTAGTTTGGCATACAACAGAATTTACAGAAGAAACTTGAGTTCAGTTACCTCATTATCTGCACTGGCAGAGTGCTAAAAGGCAAACAGGGAAAGATATATATTGGATTTTATTTAAGTTTTAGAGCTGTTTTAAATATAGCAAATATAATTGTAAAAAATTCATGCTCATTTTTTTTTTTAAGTACATATCGGGTAAATATATAAATGAAGCTGTGTATGGATGTACATGTATGTGGCAAGAATGTTGGTGGCCTATAGAAATCGGCATCACTGAACAAAACTTAACACGAGGTTTATTTTTATTAAAATTAGAATATTCTTAGTTAATTACCGTATATACTCGCATAGAAGCTGAGTTTAGAACTATAAAATACAATACTGAAATGAGGGGATCGGCTTATATGCGCATAAAACAAAATGCATACAAGGACAGACACTAATGCCAATTTTCCAGCCACACATTTGGTTGTGTGTACAGAGTACTAATATATATATATACAGACGTGTCACTTCAAAGAATTTAATGTATGCATACCTGATAATTATACTGAGTATGAATATTACCATGGGGAATTCATTTTCGAAGTAAAAAATGGCATAAAATTAAGTAAAATACTAAAAAAACTGAAAATGTTTCCTATATCTATGGTATCTCATGAAGTGTAATCAAACTTAGATTTCTGTCTAGGCACACTGTGTGTTCCTATATCTATTATTTATAATCTAAAAGTGTAATCAACCATAGATTTGTGTTTAGACATAAACTATATGCAAATGCATAGAATAAAGTGAGACTGACACGCGTGGTTGTGTGTGCACCAGTGGCAAGCCGTAACCAAGCTAGAGCTAGCGGTGAAGCAAGCCAATGCCATTGGTACATGGTCTGATTTCTTAGAAATAACGCGCTCAAACGAATGCACATCACATTATCACCTTGGCATCACCGCTGGCCCCAGCTTTGGTTATGGATTCCACTGGTGTGAAAACAATATGTAATAAAATTAGACAAATGTATGGTCATTTTTTTGCAAAAACTGGCCATTTTAAAGCAGTTTTAGGGGGTTGGCTTATATGAGATGTAGGCTTGTATGTGAGTATATACGATAGTTTTCTTTTAAATTGTCAGGATTTAGCTATTTTTAATAAAAAAAAAAAACCCAGAATTGATTACCAATAGACTTTTAACATCCTAACAGCGCATGTCTGATCATAATTAAAAGGTGAGATTAAATTATTAAACATATGTTAACTTTGTTGATATTAGAGAGACTGTTTACAATTCATAGTTGTATTTTTATAAGATGTATAATTATATGAACATTTTAACAACTTCCAACTCTAAGAGACTGCGATTAATGTTAATTAAAACATTTCTTTAATATTTTATATAAGTTCTATTAACCCAATCTTTACTGTTTTTTTATCATTGATTTTTTGAAAGCTAAAAATAGAAAGGAGGGAAGATAAGCAGTATAAGTGCTTGACTATCAACCACAGGATTTTTCATGTCCAGGTGAAACTACCCTCAGAACCCCATACAAATCATCTTTACCTTCCAGAGCATCTTCGGAAGCATTCTTTAAAACCCTGAATCTCATACCATTGATACAAATCCTCTCAGACAATAGGAATGGGGTGGTGATTATTAGATTTTTATTTTAAGAACTCAGTGTATTTAGTTAAAAATACATTTGTACATTTAGATATGGATCATAAGAAATTGAAGGAATTAAGGTAATGTTAATACTAGCTGTACCCTGCAATGCCTTTGCATAGAGATAGACTATTGTTCAGCTTTGATACATATTTTCAAAATAATTTTTTTTTTAAGTTATGAACGAAATTAAAAATCTAATTAGTTGTTGTTTCCTATCCTTGAAGCAACCTAAAGGGTAAATTATTTCAATTTTAAAAAAAGTTTAAAAATTTTGTCAAAGAGATCTAATTAGTTGTTGTTACTTTTCATTAAAACAACAAAAAATATAAATTATAACAAAAAAAAAATAATGACTTCATGAGGAATTTAAACTGGGTAGCCAGCAAAAAACAACAACTGCAAGTTGCTTAACTATTAAGCCACCACATAATAAAAAAATGACTTTTATTTTATTATATAAAAATCGCTTAATTACTTTACACTTTTACTTGATGTGTAAGTCTTAAAAATATAATCTTATTTTATAATTTAAAAATTAATCAATGCACTATTTATTTAAAAAAATGAAATAATGTGATAGCTGAGAACTTAATTTGTATAGAAATTAGCAGAATTTCTTTTTTTTTTATTAGATCGACTTCGACTTTTAAAAAGAACTTTATTTACGAAATTAGATACGAAGAACGCACTTGCTATTCTCATCGTCAGAGAATTTTTGATTATTACTATTGTTTACGTTTGACGTTTTTAAAATGCTATCTATTGTAATAAAAACAACAATAATTTGAATGATGTTATGTTATTATTACTTTTTAATATTTGGGACTTTTACGTGTCATAATAAAAACCACAGAAACTATTTAAAGCTGTAGATTTTTTAAAAAGAAATATCGACCGAGATGGAGCTATGATTAATGTTTTAAACTGGAATACTGTTGTATTAATTCTTTACTTCTGATTTAACGCAGAACCCACATCGCTATTATTTATATAGATTCTTTACATTAGAAAGAAATTTTCAAAAGTCTGAATGTATATTTCAATTATGTATGACTTTATACATAGTTTACAAACATTATCTGAGACACTATTTTGTTTAATAAGAGGTATCATAATTACAAACCTTAGCCTAATCATTTTTAGTCAATACCGATTTTTCGACACAAAAGCACCCTTTTTTCTCCCCTTCTTTTGTACAAATTAAAAAAAAAATTTATATATATATTTTTTTTTTCTCTCTCCTCTTTGAACCTGTTGTGGTTGGGTTCGTGGTGTTGTGGAAAGTATGTTCTCTTATCTCAACAGCTTTTATTAGATTTGTTCAAGTTTATCACAAAGTAAAAAGTGTCAACTATGTTAAGAGTATAGAAAAAAAGGGTGATGGTTCTGGCTCAGGATCCCAACTAGTGGAGAAAAAATTACAATACTGAATAAATTACACAGGTAGGTATATACATAAAGTGCATATGAATGCTATCATATTTTATTGTTCTATTAAATGGTATGGTATTAGAGACATGCAAAAAATGTTAGTAATTGCATTTTAAATATGCTAAAAGTGACCAAATTCTATTAAATCTTTCAAACTTTACAAAAATATGCTGATATGTAGCATTTAATTTGTTTTGTAAAAATTCAAATAGATAAAATGTTAAGATTGATCTTTTTATATTATAATTCCTAAGCCAATTATCCCAGGATCATTAGTTAACTATAATTAGGAGTGCTATAATTAGTGTTAATGGTAATAAAAAAAAATGTGGCAAACACTACCCTAAGTGTTATCATGATAATAAGAAAAGCTCGAATATATTCTGAAACTTACTGTAAGTCGAAAGACATTGTTCAGAAATATCTGGTGAGTTTTCGCTACATATCTGGCCTGCTCAAAAACCAGTTTGAGGAGCTCATTGAGATACTTTGGCTGAACATGGTTGACCATCGAGTCCAGCTGTTGACCAGAACTATAAAATGAAATAATAAATAAGTCATAATTATCTGTTATCAAATCAGCTTATTTTTTTAAATTGAAGGAAAATTTCCATGTCAAAGTTTTTTGGTCTGGTTTAAAATGTTAAAATATTTAACATAATTTAAAATGTAAATAAAAAAAAATGTACAGAAAACTAATAAACAGTTTAATTATTGTCATGTACCTCTCAGCTATCTGTTGGGTTGCTGAGTTGATAAGCTTATTTAAACTTCCCTTCATACTAAGTTTCAGCCGCTGTGGGTAAAAAAAAATAGTTCATAATTAAAAATGTTTTTTTTTGTTTTACCAATATTCTTTATTTTACTATGGTGAAAATAAATTGAGGTAAATGATGGGTTTGATATAATCTGTGAGGAAAGAAAATATTCAGGAAATTTGACAAAGCAAGCGGAGATAAAGCCTGCACTAACCTCAACAGCATCAGGCAGCTTACGAAGAGCAAACAGTGACTCTGTTAGGATGGCGATAAAGTTATCCAAATTCTCTTGGGGGTTGCTGTTTAAATTTTCTTTGACTTCGAAGTAGGAGATTTTGTTAGAAGTTTCATTGCCATCTAGTTCTGCATCAATAAATTAGGGTAAAATGATTCAACTTATAATTTTTTTTTCATTTATAAGGTGTGAATAAGAAATGAATATTAGTACTAATCATAAAGAACATGTACAGTAATGGATATAAAATGTGTTTCTGGAGTTGTGCTTCTTAAAAATTTGGGATATGTGCAATAGTTTTGTTTTTACAAGCTATGGTTAGTCATTTTACTATCATTAAGGAGTAGATTTGGATAATGACTTTAAACTTTGGTGCTAGTTAGTTGTCTTTCAATACATTCATTGTTTCATTATTTGTATGATGGTGAAAGCAATTAAATTTTGCTTAATAGCATACTGTAAAATTCTCCTTATGGTGTTTGCTTATGATTATTATCATCAATAGTTGCTCAAGTATATACAGTGCTAAGATATACATTATACGTATATCTTAGCACTGAAATGTATACATTAGATGATACTCAGAAAATCCTGATGTTCAAATTAATTTAAAATCCGAAAATTAAATCTTGTCATATATTTTAGTTTGTATACATTGTTTTTTTTTATCAAACTTCAGCAAAATAAAATACATTACTTGAAGTTCTACGCGGAGAGTCTAAACCATCAGACCATCCCCAAACACTAGCGTCTTTACGACTCAGCCTCATCTGGCTTCCACGTTGTAGACTAGATGATGGCAAGGATCTCTCATAAATCTGTTTGCTTAATTCTTCTATGAGAGTTTCATGCATTCTCTAAAATTAAAATTTTTACCCATTTAAAAAACATATATTTATGTATTGACAAGCAATAGTACAGAAAATTAAGTTTTATTGAATTAAATACCTCTTTAATGTTGATAAGATCAAATCTAAGCTCCCTTAAAGCATCCACTCCACTCAAAGGACCTTCCAGCATGGCAACTTGCATTGAAAAACAAAGTTATAGTATATTAGAAATTAAAGCAACTGAAAATCTTGTTAAATGCCAAAAATGAACATAGAAAACTGGTCACTAAACTTAAAAATGAAACAAATACCGGCTTGTACTATTGTGTCAGTAGCATGAAGGTAATGTTTATTGGCTATATAAGTGTTCATCTTGTCCTGAACTTCTTTAATTTGTTCCCTGAAACAGTATGGATAATTTTTAATTTAATTAACTGACTAATGCTTGAGGTGCCTGTTCTAAATAATATTTAGATATGCTTTATTAATTTTCCATTTAAAATATTTACATACACTTGTTCCAACATTGAAAGAACTGCTTTGTGTTCAACTCCATCTTTCCACAATTTTCGAAGCTCATCACGTTTGAAATGAAGTAAAGTTTTACAAGAATTTAAATCTTCTTTAATCTTCCTGATCTTATCTCGAGATTCTAAGGTTGAAACAAGAGTAAACATAAATAATCATTAAAAAGCAACTATAAATTATAGATTACAATAGGCCACATTGAAAAGGAGAGATCTAACAAACACAAAAGATAAAAGACTTTTGATTTTCATTCTGAAGAAAATAGTAAGTTATTGGTGAATGGTAAATCAGAAAAATGTAATTGTTGGGAAAAAAAAACACACAAAGTTGGTAAAGAAAACAATACCTTAGGATAGAAATAAAAATAAATAAATTGTATATGTGGCAATACTAAAAAAAAAAGCTACCAATGGGATATTTTTCATATAGGAATTCACATAGATGCAACTGTCATTTATAAGCTATAATGCGTCGGTACACAGTTTCTGAAACAACTCAACAGTACCTACCATTGATACTTTTTGTCATTCCATTAAATGCTTGGAGAATTTTTGTTACATCCTGATAGTTATCTGAAACAAAAGTAAAATCTCTTGAAGAGCTTCAATGTAAAAAGGTCCAACTGCACAATAATGTAACAAAGTATCATTTACAAAGCCATTAACAATGTGCCACTTCAGTATTAAAATGTTATGATAAATGTTTCCGTGAACTGAATTAATTCATATTTTTAAATCTAGATTATAATTTCTCAGTAAAAAAAAACAACCACATGTATTTAAAAGTGAATGTGACTATTTATTATTATTTTTAAGATAGCTAACTTTTTTCATATTCCAAATCTTACTTGTTACAAGCTCTCCAAGTCTTTTATCACTTTCTCTGAATGCTTTTTCTATTCTTGTTTTTTCTTTTTCTCTTTGTTCAAAGTCAGCACTTAAGTAAAAAATCATTGCAATTAATACAAGATTTTACATGCAAAAAAAAAAGGGAAAACATTTTAAACAAAAACCACAGAAACAAACCACAGTATGGGTACATACCTGGATGACAGTGTTCTAACAATGGACATTAAATATGCAGAAGACTGAAATAGAAATTTAAGGAAAACATATGATATTAAAATGTATCTATTAAATGATTACCAAATCTATCAAAGCCAATCAGATTTTATTCTACTGTCAGCACTTTTAAAACAGATTGTGTTTAAACATCAATGTATTTCAGATGTTTGACATATACTTGATAAACGAGAAAACAAAACTAAGTTTCCAAACAAGTAAAATTGTGTATTTTAAAATTCTAATTAAGGATAAACCCATCCACCCACTGTTAAATAGTATAATTTTACAGATGGTGCATTAAAATGAAATATAAATCTGCTGGTTTTGTAGAAAAACCATAATCAGAAACTTTCATCCTATCAATCTGACTGGCCTTTGTGGCATTAGTCTAATGTATCTCACAAAACTACTTTTTAAGATTCTGAGGTGACTTAAATAGATGAAATGTGAATACTAAGTTTTCAAAGTTATCAAAGCCAAGTTGGGTATTCACATTTATCTCTCATTAGATTGTTCTCAAAATCTAAGCTAAGGCAAGATATTTGATTTACTTAAACTTTACATATTTGAGTAGAGCTGTTACTGTTCAAGTAGGGCCAAATAGTTATTTTATTTACAGTAAATTTATGCTATTAGAAACAATGCAATATTGCAATTTTTAAATTAGTAAGAGTAAGTCAGTATGCAAGCTTACCAGATCTTTTTGGATGCTAAGTACAGACAGGGGAAGGGGGGGGATTAGGGTGAGTGGGGAAAAGAACGGACTAATGGGGATATAACATTTTTTTGGAGAAGTACACAGAGAGTTCGTTCTACAGTCTAGTACAGTTGCATTATAAAAATTAGAAGCTCTTATAAAGTCTGTTACCATGTGACCAATTTATTCAGAAATTTTTCCAGGCTCATAGACAAATTATTTTCTGCTTTTTAGTACGCAAGAAATACGTTGTTTTTTTTTATAAGATATGTTTTTATAATGTAATAATTATTAAGTCTCTCTTGTCAGTCTTGTCTCTACTCAAACTGGTCATTATCAACTAGTTGTCAACTATTACTTCTTTATCTAATAATTTGCTGTTATTATCACACAACCAAATTATTATCATGCATCACTATATCATTTATTATATTACTGTCTAACATGAAAAATCTAGCTTACGGAATCTTTGCCACTTTGTCCATGATAGTGGTTATGAGAAGGCGTCTTCGTTTCCTCAAAAGATGCCATTTTTATAGTCTGTAATTGGGAGTTATCTGATCTTGATATAGTTTGACAAATCGCAGACAAAAATATCAATTAATAAAACAAATTACTGAAAAGGTTCCTTCTCTAACATTTTTCACTGGCGTTTTATTTAATTATAAGAGAGCGCATTATATATATATATATATATATATATATATATATATTATTCTTTAGTTAATATTTTTAGAAAAGTAATAATTATCATCCGCTGCTACTTTCATTTACTGTTAGTTGTACTGGGATGCTTTACCTGGCTATGCCCATGGTAACGTAAATAATAGTATTTTTAAAGAATTATCATTACTTAAAATTTGTTTAGTTTTATGGGTAAACTTGCAGCATAAATTATATATATATATATATATATATATAAATTATATATATATTATGTATTAGATCTTTATTCACACAATTCAATAACAAAGCTGTAATATTTATTTTCAGACGGAACCAGTAGACTATCACTTTTTCTCATTAGAGAATGATGAGTTCACATAGATTAATTCAGCCAGAACATACACCATTGATGAAAGCAGTGATTGAACAAGATATCGATAAGATATGTTTACTTATAGAGGGTGGAGAAAAATTAGAAGCCAGAGACAAATTAGGCCAGAGTGTTTTATACCATGCTTTCAGTGACACCTTCAACCAAAGTAAGTATTTGTTTGCAAGTGGCCAAACTTGTTTGATTTGTATCCAATTTATTGGAAAAAAAAATCATTTTATCAAATTATCAAAACTTTCTCTTGTCCAGGAATATATATATATATATATATATATATATATATAAAACAAGTTTTTTTAAGCCAGACTAAATGTTCCATGTACTCTACTCTCTAGTAAAACAACTCAAAGTTACCTAAGCACTTGGGGGAAGATTAAATGTTTCACTATCTTCATCCTATCTACATTCTATGCACAAAATAATGTATTTTGTATATAGAACATGGCCCAAATTATTAATTTATTTTTTTAAGATGAGATGCTGACTGGGCTAGTTTGGCTAAAAATGCTTCAACTGTGTATCTAACTGAACTGATAAATATACATTTAGATTTATTGTCTAGATATACTTTTTCCTAGGTAGGATTTTCAGTTATTTTTTTTTTACATCTAGGTGTGTACATTTTTTCCCCTTTTTAAAAAAAAATAAAAAAGCAGGCCCCAACTGTACATAGGGATCCTTTAATATTAAAACTTATAAAAATTTTAGAGAGGATATTTCTTTATTTTGATGAGATTGTCAAATTCAAATTGATAATATGGAATAAACTAAATAGGACTTTCAAAATAAAATATCAGTACTTACTTATATATAGTTCAGTCTCTTAAATTACTCAAATTTAAAACAGAGATAGGTTAATACTCTTTCATGCTACAAAATATTTACAATATTGTACTAAATATTCACCAGGAAGCTTAGATGTTATCAGACTTCTAATCTCCAAAGGGGTTAGTGTCAACACAACTCTTGATGCTGATGGATGTACTGCTTTGGTGACTGCAATAGTGACTGGGCAAGATCAGCTTGTCAAATTGTTAATTGAAGCTGGTGCTGATGTTAATGTGGATGCCTTATCAAAATTTTGTGGCACACTCAAAAGCACTTTAGATACACCTCATTGTAATACAGAAATAACCACTACTCAGTTCATCTTTTCTAAAGGTTAGATACTTGAATACAAATCTGGCCATTTTCTTTATTAATAATAAAATGTTATTATTACATGACTGTTATCTGAATTTCTCCCCCTTCTTTACTTTTAGTTAATTTTGTGAGTTTAAGCTTTTCAATACTCTTATTTTCATGGTGATGCTGGGTGATGAAATTATAATGCAGAATTTGAATTCTGAGGCTGAGTTTTTTTAAGAATTTTAGTTTATACTAATTTTTTTGAGTGTTAAGGATTTTGGATGCAGTAACCAAAAATTTATAAACTAAGTAAAAAATACTTGCAGATTTTTTTCCTTTTCCAGGTTGTGGTCATAGTGTAACTCCATTGTTGTGCTCAGTTATGTTTAAACAGCCAAGCATTTTCCGTATTCTCTTGGAGTCAAATGCTCTGTGTGAATGTTTGTCCTATGGAACCTTTTGGAGAGCAACAACATCCAGTGTATGTTCTATATGTGACATTCAAATAACACCCCTTCATATGGCAGCTTATGTTGGTGATTTAGAAATGACTTACGCTTTGCTTAATCATAAATCAAACATGACAGAATACAATATGTATGAAAATTGCAAGCCTGCTTTCAATGACATTACACCTTTGTGGTTAGCTTTACTAAAAGGACACATGGCAATCGTTAAACTTTTCCTTAGTCTAGGCACACCTATTGCACTTCCCTGCCATTTTGGATCTGGGCTACAAGTTTGCTTGGAAGAAGGTCACAACCTTCTGGCAATGATGATTTTAAGGGCTGGCTACAGTCTTGAAAATGATATGGATTGGATCATGCAGAGAAAATACCCCACAAGAAATTCTGAAATTATTGAAAAAATTGAGTCTGCTGTTGGGCAGCCTAGGTCCTTATTAGACTGGTGTGCTTTTTCACTCAGACAAAGATTTGGGTTGGATCTTGACAGATACCTGGCTCTTGCTCAAGCACCCAGAAAGGTCACTGATATTTTGAACTTTAATGACATATACAGTTTGTCTTGGCAAACAGAATTGAATCATGTAACTAGTCAAATGGATAAAACACACATATTGTAGTACTATTGTAAGTCACTTTTTAGTTGTAATGTATTATTTTGGCAAAATTGCATAATCATTCATTTAATAAATTAAAATAAAAAGTTTTCTTTTTTGTTACATTTTTAATAAATGTTATTTTAATATAACAATTACATGTATCTGCATAAAATAAAAAATCATCGGCGATATCTGTAACGCTTGAAGTGGAACCAAAGTTGGAAGATATTGTTATGGAATTGACATCTAAATCCACGTTTGTATGAATACTCCCATTCTCGATTGACAATCTTGAAAGCTATGTCCTAACAGAAATATACAGTTAAAAGTTTACAAACATTAAGAGATAAATGTAAATATCAATTCAGTATAATTAAACATAACGCATATACAGGTTTAGTCATTTACCCCTCAACAATATTTAATTAATACTTGTTACAATAATTTTAATTTAAACTTTGAGGAAAGGTCAATTTCCCAAAACTCTACTCAAATGCGAACATTTTAAAATATAGGAAATAAAAATAAAAAAAATACAAACAAAAATTCACTATTATTTTCACTTTTATTTCACTACTTGTATATACAATCTACAATATTATTTTCACTTTTATTTCACTACTTGTATATACAATCTACAATTTTTTTTGAGTTTATTCTCAAAAGAAAAAAAATACAGATTCAAAATTATATACAAGATGGTGTGAAAATATAGATGCGTGGCTGCAGCAAATTATACTATTTGATAATTTCTAAACATGTTAAGCAAACATAAGATTAAATAATAAACTCATTAAAAAAATTTTCTCTAAAAAGGTATAAAAGATTTACCTCATATGGAGGGCCTGCATGAAATCTCAACATTGCAAAGTCTTTGCTTCCTTCTAGTGGAGTCTAAAATAAGATAATTCATATAATTGAATCATTTCTTTTAGGGTAGATAATACATGTACACTGTACACTATATAAAAGTGAATCCAAACTAATTAACATAATCACCTATCGATATTACAAAAATGTTACATTGGTATAAAATAAAGCTATAAAATGCTGTTTCCGACACATGACTCACCACAAAATATTCAGGAGTTTTGGCTTTATCAATGAGGTCAGGATAAAAAATCTAGGGAAAAAAAAAGTAAAGTAAAATTTAGTAGTTTAAGGTGGTCCATGGGGCATTTAAGGTTTCTGCTAGTTGTTTTTTTTATCTTTTTTATTTTTTAAGCTACACTAGCCATTTTTGGCACATGCATACGACATACCAATTAATTAACAAAGAAATAAAAAAAATATAAAAAAATTTATTTAAAAATGTATTTTGTGACTTTTTTGGGTAAAAAAGTGTATTTTTAAGACATATTTTCAAAAATTTTCAAAGAACCAATTTTTAAAATCTATTTAGTTTTCTTCTTTAATAATGACTTTTTATTTTAAGTCAATTAGAAAAAAAAAATACTTATAAAATACACTCAGTTCTTAACTTACATTGAATTTATAGCCCTGAACAATTTTTGGAGGAGGGTTGTCGATATCATAGTGAGTTTGATTGTATTTATTCCACTCAAAGCCCTGTAATAAAAGGAAAATAAATTAAAATGCAAAAAAAACAAAAACGACTGAAATGAAAAATTTATTACACAGTACAAAAACAAACAAAGGTAAATGCATATTTACCGTATGAACTCTGTTAAAGAAACGAGGTTTGCGTGGTCTGTACTTATCAGACCACATAAAGGACTGCTGCTCCAGGTTTAGCTCTACACTGAACTGGGCTTCATCTAAATCCATTCCTTCTCTAGCTTTCTTCTCAAATTCAGTCTCACCATCAGTCTGAATGGAAAGAATAACACAAAACTGATTGACTTCTTAGAAATGGGTGATTTTCTTTTTCAAACTAAGATACGTTTACATCAACAAACAAAATATTGCAGCATTTGTAAAGGCATCTCTTACCCTGACTCTACCCGTAGCATAAACTTGTTTTCTTGCAAGCTCCAGCTTTTTGCTGTCATCTTGTTCATCATAAACAACAGCGTCAATGTTCAAATCCTCAAGGTGGAATAGTCTCGGGGAGTAACCTCCTTTGACATATTCTAATTGTAACAAGTCTTCTTCAGTCATAACAACTTCTTGGTCATCCTCTTTTTCATTCTCTTCCAATCTAGTGTAGTGAAAACATAATGAAATTTTTTTAGTTATAAATTGATAATAATTAAAAAGCACTATTATACAATAATAAATGCAATAAAGCTGCCAAATTTCACTTCCTCAGACCAATGCATTTGAATACTGTCTAATGACATATATGGCAAATCCTATGAAATGTCTCCATGTCCAGCTAATCTACCATCCAAAAAAATGAGAAAGAAGGAATAGTCTAAAACAGCCTTTATTTCACTTTTTATACCATGTTCCAACCTAAGCCTTTGTAAAATTAAATAAACATAAGTACAGGTCATAATCATTTTGTGGACTGTTAAACTGATAGATATATTATTTTTCTGTGTGAAGTATTGTTCAAGAACTTCTATTTCTGTTTTCAATAAATTATTTAAGTTGACAAGTAGATGGGGAGTCAACAGCGAAAATTCACAATTGTAAATAGTCTCTAAATTATTAGTTTTTAAAATGCTAATAAATATACAATGGAAGTTGGAATTTTTATGTTGCTTGGGTTTTATTTTTTACTGTAAATTATACTCCACAAAAATAATCTGCTTTTTTTCACACCTTCTGTAGTGATTTTTTTGTTTTAGCACCCGGGTGAAAGTCATACATTGTACCCACATTATAGTAAAGTAAGGTTCCCTTAGCCCTAGCAGCCTATCGGGGCAGATAAAGTGTAGGATTCATCTGTTTCTATAACCTCGGCATATGAAGGGATTGTGTGGTTAGCACAACGTCCAGCCGCCTTTACTTCCCCAACTTAAGTCAGGTACCCATTTAAAGCTGGGTGGACTTGACCCTTATGCTGGTACAAAAAATAACTATCACTGTCCGGCAACATATTGATAATAAATTTTATATACTGAATGAAGCTGTAATGACAGATTTTTAGTACCGAGGGTTTAGAGAATTAAAAAATTGTTAATAAAACAAAGCGGGTAAGTGAAACTTTCCTCATTCCTCTTCTAACAATCAAACTGCTCCAGTTAGGGAGCCTGAATAGTGCTCATAAACAAAGACATCATGAAAGTAATTGCAGTCTCAAAGCCCAACTTATCAAGGAGGTTTCCAAGAAGTTAATAATGTTATTCATAATGAACCTTTAGGATGATATGATGGCCTAATCAAATGACACAAGCCTCCAGTTCTAAATTCTGGTCTCTAGGGACCTAACACCTTTTAGTGTGTTTTGCTTCAATGACACTCTTATGAAACATTCATACCAGTCCAGATATTTTGGTGAAGTACAGCAAAAATTTTAGTCTTGTGCATGCTGAGTTTTTTCTGCATAGTTTACAAATTTAATGCACCATAAAATTAGTTTTTTTCCCTGTTCTCTTATCTTTGAATTTTTTGTGTGCAAAAGACTTGATGCATTCTTGCAAGGAAAAAAATACCTTATCCATGTCTACTTATATTATCCGATTTAAACATTTTTAACTCATCCATCAAAAACCTATCTTACAAAGTCTTAGTAATATTTATCTAAAAAAAATGTTATCTTGCTTGTCCAACTTAATACTATAATATCTTACAGTAAGTATTACATGCTAAATTGGACAATTATTGTTAAACTAGCTGAATCCTGCTTAAACTTTGCTTAGAGATATACCATAGTTCAACTATGAGAATATCATGAATAGGTCAGTGTAAATATATGGGTATATTTATTTTATGTTTTTAAAAAAACAATTATCGAATTGTGACATATATAAGATGTCATTAATATTCAAACAGAAAACAGTATTCATACTTTCAATCTACAACAGACAAAACGTGAGACAGAAAATATTTATATAGATAGTTAAAGAAATTAACCAGGCTTCAGGAAAACTGTGGTTTATTTTTGACTTGAACAATCTTCTTACGCCAAAAGAAAGAAATGGTCCTATTTTCATCAGCTGACATATGTTTTTTTTTGCATATTTTTGTTGTGCTTCTGTGTGAAAAGAATAGTTTTGCATTATAAAACCTGCAGCACAGAAAGTATCCAGTGAAACTTTTCATGTTGATGGAGACCATAATTGTTTAGTTTTATGAAATTTAGAATGTGGCAAATAAAAGCAACAAGTGAAAAAAAAAAAATAAATTTACTCTTCTGCTTCAGCTTGTTTTGATGTACCAGGCTGTGGTTCTTTGAACTGGGAGGCAGATGAGGAAGGGGCTTCTTTTGTTTTCTCTGTTTGCTTTTCCTCTTTGATAACTGGAAATAAAGGTCCTGACTCGATGCCTTGCTTAAGTGAGAAACAACAAGCGAACATGAGATGATAAAAAAACTTTAAAAAAAAAAAAATAAGAAACTATTCATTATGGCTTATTGCACATGAAACAACTGACAAAAAAAAGCTTTAATACTTCTCGTTTGAGTTTAAACAATTTTTGTCTCAGAACTTCTTGATGCCTTTCTCGTAACCTAGTTCTAGCTTTATGAGCTTTCAGCTGCTGCAACAAAGATTCCCAGTAACCTGGAATAAACAGCACATTTTTTTTTTATTCCACTGAAAAATGATTGTCCAATAAAATTATTAAAAGTGTTGTTGAAACACAGGATATGAAAAAGAATAATTTCTAGATCTTTTAGTAAAAGATTTTCAGATAAAAAAATAATGTTACATCTAAAAGTAAATATTATTATGTTTTTAATGTCAGTCAAGGGACTCATTAACTGATTTAAATATCAGCAGCATTGTTTTTAATATTAATCTATAAAAATTTAATTTTTTAATCTGACGATTGCTTTTTCTCTCCATCTCCCCTATATAGTATATACATTTAAACATGCATAACTCTATTTTACAGCCGATTTACAATGTTGGCCGATGCACATACTGGTCAGCCAGTTTGCACACCGGCCAACATCACTATGAAATGACAGATTTTTTAGTTGAGATTTGTAATTATTTTGATACAAATCTGATTTGTTAAAGTTATTAATCGAATTCCTTTATCCTTAATTGTTAGAGAAGAGAAAAAAAAATTATAAAAAAATATTCCTTTAGCATTTTTTTCTGTAATAATGAATTAAGATGTTTAAATGATTAACGATCTTTCTCATAATTTGTTACAAGATTTTGTTTTTTTTGACATCTAGAATTGCATGAAAATTTTATACTTCAATAGCTGAAGCCCATAAAACCTTTGCATAAATGTTGAGGTTACTTTAAAAAGCAGACTATCAATTTTTTTTTATTTCTCACCAGTCCCTTGATCAGTTTTCTCATAGTGTTACCTTTTCTTTATTTAAACAAAACACAAGATTTGGAAATGAAATGTTTAAATAATGATAAAAATAATTATAAAAATAAAAGTTTAAAGAAAAACATTGTATTGATACACCAACACCTTATTTTGTTTAAATAATAATTATGTCAAACTTCCCATTGAGTTCTTGAAATTTAATCACCTCAATCAACACAGACCCTTTTCTTAAGCTATCATTTAAAAAAAAAACTTAACCTTAATAGATTGATTTCAATGCTTTATATAGTAATCATTATCGCAAATTTTCAAAATAAATTTTATCAATAAAGTTTTTATCAATAACATATTACTTTTTAAAGGAGAATTTACAAACATGGCCATTCAAATTCTCCCAAGTCAGTAGGACAAAAAATCTCACTTATTATATTATTATATTAGGCACATAGTAGTGCAGTTCAATATAAAGTAGCCTTGACCATCTATTTATGTTTGGGAAGAGGTGACAGTTCGAAGAGATTGTAGAGAATAGTGGTCACCTTCCTGTAATCTTTGATTTTAATCTTCTTCAAATAAGCACATTAAGGTCTGAGTTTTTTTTTCTCACATGGCATTTATCATGCCACATTGACTTTCTGCATCAAACATGTCATTATCATATCAGTGCTATAACCCAAAATTGTTCTGATTGACATTTTGCTCTTTGAGTAATAAAAAAAGGTTCCAAACAGTAATAGTCTGATCTTGAAATCTCCCACAAGACTAAACTCACCAACTAATTATCTTAAAAAATGACACTTGTGCAGACTTAGTGTTCTTTTATGTTTGCAATAAATTAATTTAGTCATAATTTCTTTCCCTATGAAACAAATTAGTAATTTATTTTATACTTTAAAGTTGACATCGCCACTTCAGGCCTCGGTCCGGTTGCACCCAGGCAATGTGAAGATTGGTAGGCCAGTGTGTACATCAGCCTGTCATTTTGCACACCTGCCAATGTCCAAATCTACTTGCTAATTGGTCAGCCTCTGACCAAGGCCACAATATATATTAATTTTTCAAAGCAAACATTTTAAGATTTTCAAAGGTCATTGTACACTACTTAGCAACACATGAAAGTGTTTACCAAATTCTGGTAACATGTTAAATAAAGGTTTTTAATAGTTTGAGATCAATGGCTAGTAATCTAATAAACTAAAAAAAAAAAAAAAAACTCCAACATATATATTACCAACATCAATGCCTTCACCACCACTAAGTTTGTCTTTTATTTGCCTTTCTAAAAGCTTAAGCTGGTTCGTAGTTTTTCCTTTAAAAAGGTCAGATATCTCTGTAGTGACTGCCTGATTGATCCCATCTCTACGATCACCAATATATTCTGGGGAAATTGTGAAAAATGTGGATGAGTGGATTTCAATTAATGAAAACAAGTTAAAAGTAAAGAACTATTCAGTTGCTTTGAAATTAATATTGAAATGGACTTACTAATTTATGAACATAATTATCAGCACTAAATTATTTCATACACTCAAGAAAAATAAACCAAAAGAAATAATGCCTGCGAAGTAAACAAACAGTAATAAATTAACCTGATCTGAAATGGAATGCCTAAGCTTTATATTGAGAATTCAGCAAACCTTTATTGCTAGCATCCAATTTTCGTAATTTGACTAATTCATCCTGAGTAACAGTAATGATGTCTCTCCAGTAATCAGCATTTTTACCCTCTTCAAGTTCAAGGTAAACTTTAATGTCTTCAAGTAGATCTTCAAGGTCTCTAATGGTTAAACCCTGAGATATATTGAACAAAATTAAATGCCATTCAAATGTTTTCCTTTAATTTTTATCATAAAATTAACCAAAGAATGAAGTTGAGCAATTTACATGAAAGTTTATATCAGAGATTTATTATTCCCCTGAGTAAAAGGTAACTTGAAAAGACAAAAAGTTTTTAAAAATATTTCTTACATAAAGGTAGGTGTAAGGCTCGTGCATTTCAACAGCTAGTTCATCATCTTCAGCACTTATATATTTGGCTAACAAGTCGATAGGTTTTGCTAAGAAATAAAAAAAAAAAACAAGTAAGTAACCGACTGTACTGCACAATGAAACAAACCAAAATAAAATCTACTGCATTTTATTAAAAGATATTTTTATATATCTCAGCATTCATTTCTAAAAAATTAGAAAAAAAAAACGTATCAAACAACACAATTTTTTTAATTTATACCTCTGCCATCTTTGATTCTTATTTCAGACCTTAATTTAGCCTGACTCAGGTGAAACTGAAAAAAAAATATGAAACAAACATTACCAATTGGTTAGATTAGATCTGTAGCAAGAAACACATTTTTTTTCAATTTTACATGCCCAACTATACATTTAATAAATAGCATAATTACCTACCCCATCTTCTTGCTTCTCCCACTCTTTGTAATAATCTGCCTCTTTTTCTCTCTGTAACATCTCCTGTGAAAAATAAATTCAAAATAGCAAATGATTTTTTTTTTAATTTTAAGTAACAATTAAAAACAATCAATAAGTTTGCAGAAAAACACATACAAATATTTTTAAATCTAAATTTTGAAAATGCACCTATGTAATGAACTTTTTCCTAAAAATAGTACAAACACATTTAAGTAAAAAGTTATATTTGTATGCAACTCTTACTCTTTCTTTTTCTCTTTCTTCTTGTTCATGCTCTCTCTCTAATCTTCTTTTTTTCACCTTCTCCAATTCTACCTAAAAAAAAAACAAAACAAATTTTTTTATTAAATTTCATAATAACAAATAAACAAGTCCATTGCTGTCAATCGTCTATCTAGTAAAGTAAAAAATTTTCTTGATTTAACCCAAAAATGAGTAAGTTAAAATTCCCATCAAATCTTTTTTTATAAAAAAAATCCAACATTACCAGCATACTAATTTATAAGACATAAGAAATTAACAATTTATATTTGCAAAATTTAAGGTACATACACTTTGTTAAGTTGTTGAAATTCTTTACTGAATCAGACATAAAAAAAAATTCATTTTTCTGCATTAATTTAATAGAAATAGAGATGTATTTAAACAAACGTATTGTAAACAAACAACCTTTGGAAATCAATTAAACCTACAAGCTTCTTTTTTTTTTGCTATTCATCCCAGAGAATATTAAGATACATGTATTAATATGTGATGATATGCACGTTTTTTTTATCTTTTTTTTTTTGTCTATGCAGCCTTCCAATTATTTTCCCCCTCAATTTTTATCTCCCTCCCTATTATGACACTATTTACTCTTCCCTGTCAAAAGTGCACCAGTCCTAAAAGTATCTCCCTCTCCTCCAGGGTGTTATGAAATAAGTGTACAATCTCAGTTTGAGTAAAGTTAAACAGCCTAATACATTTAGTTACAAATCACCTTATTTTGAAGCATTTTCGAACGAGCAATGGCTTGAAGTTCCTCTGCTTCTAAATCTTTCTTTCCCTCTTTCTCAAGCTTTTTGGTCCATACAAATGTATCCAGCAAATGTTCATCACCAAATGGATTGTCAACATTGGTGTACCCCTGTTGGATATTATGTTATTTTTAAAAAATATTATTCATTCAACTAAAAAACTACATTAAACAATCCTGCTATGTGACAAAAATATAAATAAAATGTATTTAAATACCAGATAGTCTTTATCCCATCCCATTTGCTCCTTTCTCTTTCTTTCTTTTGCTTCCTAGATAAAAATACAGAAAAAGAAACTAAACATTAATTGTAAAATAAACATTAAGAGCATGAGTAATACATGTATATGTAGTTCTTTTAGGCACCCAGTTGATATATCCCTTAAAAACTAAGGTAAATAAAAGAAATGTGTTAAAAGAGTAAAAAAAAATAATGTAAGAGAAAGCTTCAGGAGTATTAAAACAATATTCAGAATTTGCTTTATAAATTTCACATGAACAAATTGCATTTTGTTGTGCAATGATGACAGACTGGTAATGACAGGTCTTACATAAGGTTTTATCGTAAGATAAAAGTACATACAATTCCTAATGATGGATCCACCCATTTCTATTTAGAGATATTTGCTGGCAGTTAACAGGTAAGTTACTCTCCAGATGTTATGAGCCAAGGAAATATCAACATTTGTGACAGAAGAAGAGTTTTAATGAAGAAGATCATTCTTATTACAGAATGAAAAATAATAACTTTTAAAGTTGAACAGCGTGATCGTAAACAGCTTTCTCTTTTCATTGATTAATCTGAAAGTAAATCTAAGCAATATAGAAAAACCTTAGGTTTTAAAGAAAATACTGTAACTATATTTTCCAACTATCACCATACATGAGGATCTATTTCCCCCCCTATTTACCAGAAAATTTGAAAAGCATCTATTACTACAAGAAGCATCAGCATGCCTCTGAACACAAAGTAAAAAAAATTGCTTTAGAGTACAAACTTATGCACCAATCTCTCTCTCTTAAAGCTTTCTCACAGTCCATGATACAAATCATTCAACAAAAATCATTTACTAAATTATGAAAAAGCTTACCTTTTTGGCTAATCTTCTAGCTCTTTTTTCTTCAGGTGTTTCTAATGCCTTTATTAATGCTTTCTCTTTCCTGAAATTATGGTAAAATGTTAACATGAATAAAAAAAGTCTACAAAAGTATAAATAAATATATAAATTTAACAAGTACCAAATGGGTAAAATTTAGATTCGCAGAATGTAAACAATAATAAAAGTTAGAACTATTACTTTCTTTCCTCTCTACTTTTGACTACTCCTGACTGCTGATCTGAGAAGTCAGATTGATCTCTTGAAGAACCTGAGAAGCTTGAATGATTGGAACGAGATCTATGTCGAGATTTGTGTTTAGAAGAATGCTTTTTAGATTTAAATGGTGACCTTGACCTTGAAGTTGAACGTGCACTATCAGAATCTGATTCTGAAATGTCAGACCTATATCTGAAAACAATTAACACAGCAACTTTTAAAATGTAATTAGAACTAGATTTAAGTATAAAACATTACTAATCTCAATATTTTTCCAACGAATTAAATTGAAGTTCGTAAGTTCACTATTTTAATTGAAAACATATACATTAAACAAAAAAAATATTAAATAAATGAAATTTAAACTAAAAATATTAATCAATAAAAAAATTTGTCTTATATATTTCATGATTGAAAAAAAGAGAACATAATTTTATTGGGGTGCTCTATAGATTAACAAGTGATGGATTTAGAAACTTAAAAAAAATTAAAAAATCATGAAAAAAAAAATTCTTTCATTAAAATCTACTAAAAAGTAAAAAAAATAATTCATTAGGATTAGATCATATTTATATAAAATATATTGAAAAAAAAAAGTGTGCCAATATGGATAGGGTGGGCAAACTTTTTCTAAGGAGGGCCACATTGAAAACTTGATTGTTATCGGTGGGCCGCATTTATATTTTGTCTACTTCAATTGCAATTTACAACATACGAAAATATGAATTAAAATGATAACCATGTATTTGTCATTTTATTTCACTTTCACACTCTATTACACATACATATTACATTTTAAAATACAAACTAAATCAGTTGCTCCATTTAAATCACAGTCAGTCAATGTCGATCTTGTTTATTTTCATCCAAGAAAATCCTTGCTCACAAATGTAAGTGGACCCAAATAGTGTCAGTTAAGTTTTTAGGTGCGGAAATGCCCCTGTTAGCAAACATCCTTAAAACTCAAGCAAAAAAACTGACTTGAACTTCACATTCAGGTCATTATGTGCTTGTAGGTCAAGCAGGTCTAACTAATATTCTGGAGCCATAAAACCCATTTAATATCTTTATATTTAAATCAAATAGTCGGAATAAAATAAAAAAAATATAGCGAAAACTTTAAACAAAGAAAATTAACATAGGATTGCAACATGTACATGAATACGGGGAGCATAATATACTGTGATGGGCCGCATGCAGCCTGTGGGGCGTAGTTTGCCCACCCCTGACCTAATATATGCAATGAATAGAGTTTGAAATAGATACAAATTGAAACAATAGATACAATTTGGTGCTTACACTTTTATTTAGACACTAGCTGTATCCTGCAAAATCTTTGCTTAGGGATAGACTATACTTCAACTTTGAGGTAATCATGAAAAGGCTAATTTAATTATATGGGTCTGTTTATTTTATGTTTTAAACGGAATTGAGATCTTATTAGTTTTTTTTCCCTTTTAATGACCAAATTTTTTATTACCTAATTTATTGACCATATTTGTACCTGCACTAAGTCTAAGTGTAAGTCTGAGTAATATAAAATAAATCAAATCAGTAAATCCAAAAATAAAATAATATAACACAGAAATTTATTTATGTAAGATAATTTCTCAGAATTTTTGTTTATAAGATCGACTTTTCAAGAGAATTATTTATAATAGAATTTGAAATGATGAACGTAGCTATTTTTATCATCAGACATTATTAAAATTGTTTTCCAATGACAATTTTAAAATGCTATTGTTGTAAAGAAAAATTAAAAGCAATTGAATGATATTTTATTATTACTTTTTATATTTTAGACTTTTATGTCTCATATTTAAAACCACAAAAGATTTTTTAAACATTCATCAAGTCGAGACACATGTAGAAAGCTATGATTAAATGGGAAACAGTATTTTTTATTCTTACTTTCAAATCTACAGCAGACAGATGGACGGACTTAAAACGGAAAATATTTATTGATTTATTTCTATAAATATCTCTATAAATATCTGTAAAAAAACACTTTTTAGTACATTTTAATAAAAGTATTTTTTTTTAAAGTTATTTTAAAATTTTATATATCTTATACTTTTAGTGTTGAAAAAAATGAACTACTCACCCATTCACATTAGTTTACTAACGATACATATTGATTACATAGATATAAAGCAAAGAAATTATATTTCATCTATTCAGTTTTATAGTTGTCTCATCCGGTCCATCTCTTGTAAAGCCTAATTGTTGGCTCTTACCCAGGGGCACAAAACCGTTTTAGCCCTGGTGGCCACACTGAATGTTCTATTCTAGTAAGGGTGCCCCTGATCTTACTGATGAGTTTTGAGAAATCGTATAATCTGTACAGAGTACATCTAAGGATGCAGTGAATTTCATCAACTCAATTTACTTAGTTATAGAAATTACCTGTCTTTCCCGACTGCTTTTTTTTTGTCACCATTGTCCTATATGTTCTACTGAGTCCATGCCCAGCAGCTATTTACAAACTGTTCATAAGAATTCGGACTGACCACTCCTATGTCTACACTGACTTTACTGGAAGTGTTGTAATTATTATAGATTTATTTTCATCTTTCAGTATGAAAATTCAGTTGTTTCCTACTAAACAATGTCTAATTACCTACACAAGAGTGTGATTTTCAGGGATAAAATAATTTTTTTATTTTGCAATATTTTTTTTTTCAGACTTCCCCAGTTTTTACTATTTGGTATAGGTTGCATTACCCGCCGACCAAAATGGCATCTTAAACATAGAGTAAAAACAAGGGGTTCCTCTTCAAATGTTTTTCATTTTTTTTATTTAGGAACCCATCCTTGGCTAATCTTAAGAGCGCCTATTTAATTTTTATCATAAAATATATATATTTATATATTCTCTATATGGATCCCATAACTAGCTCTAAACATACACGTAGAGACAAAACAGTGATGAGTTGATTTAGAGTAACAACTTTATTAACATACTTAGAAAGTAATAGTTTTAATAGGGAGAAATATTTACTTTTTCTTTTTTTTACGGTAATCTCGGTCTTTTTTGTGTTTTTTACTTTTTTCACGAGATCTTTCCATTTTTAACTTGAGCTGTGAGTATCTTCAATTTGATTCATGTCTGAAAAAAACAAGAAAAAAGAAAGCTAATTAAGCTACACAGATTGCATGTATGCTATTTTAGTTCAGTGAATGGCTGCCAAGGCCAAGGGAGAATAGGCAGAATCTCAGAATCAAGAGCCTCTAAATTGATGCTGTCAATGGCTAAGAATTTTGATGTTTCAATTCACCCATAAGTGATTGAAGAGTTTTGTTGTTGGTGAGACTTCAGGGTCACTGCAGTGAATAGGTTACTCGATTGACCATTCATAGCCTTGAATGCAGTCTCCATGTATTGGGGTTGCTACATTTATTTAATAATCTGTATGTCTTAAACTATAGGCTATACTATAATAGTGATTATGTAAAAGGTCACACCCTAGATGTACAGTAGGGTGATAACAATTTGCATTATTTTTGTAACCAACATGAAACCCCTTACATTAGAGGAACAATTGTATGCAGATGCCAGTAGCTACATTATTTTTTTTTTAAATTGAAAAAAGTTCCCCCACCTTTTCATTTTTGTTTTCACATATCGCGCAGTTTGACTATCAGTTTCAATTTCACACTGAATTTTTACATGACTTTCTAGACTGCTTTTAAGCACATTCCAGTCAGTTTTTTCCATTTGTTTATAAACAAGGCATCTACCCTCATCTTCTAAACAGAATAGGGATCCAAGAATTCCATCTGTTGAAAAGCTAATCAATCTCACATGGATGCCCACAAACCGTCAAATTCTTGGAAACTTCACTTTTCTGTTCAATAGCCAGAAACGGCGACTGGATCGAATCAAAATTATTATTACGGATATAGAATTGCTTTTGAGGGAAATTCTAGACTTTCCACTATTATCCAGCGCACTAATCAGAAAGAAAATCAACTGTCTGTTTGATTTATATGACAAAAACAAAAAGAAACCGTCTGATAAATTTACTCCAACACTTTCTAAGTTATTTGATGTCACCAACGTCAATGGAAAATGGAAAAGCAAGGAGGATAAAGAGCTCTACCAGAGGCAAGTTAAGTGTGGAGGAAAGATTGGTTACTCAATGGTCAAACAAGCCCCTTTAGAATCAATCCACCCAAGAAAACGGATCCGACTATCCAAAACTCAATCTCAAGCCAGCTCTTCTCAATCGCAACCTACACAAACACATACACCTGTCTCATAGCCTACACAAACACATACAACTGTCTCACAACCTACACAAACAAATACAACTGTCTCACAACCTACACAAACACATACAACTGTCTCAGAATCTTCGGATTCTGAAACCTCTGCTTCTTCACCCGACTCGACAACTTATTCTTCCACGTCATCTTCTGAATGCAAACCGAAATACCAAAGAGCAAGCACTACAACAGCGGGTTTGCTAGTTCTGAAAAGCAATATTTCTACACATAAAGCATATGACGTTCTTGCAACCATTGCTGAACAGGATCATGATGTGCCGGTCCCAAGTCAGGCGGGTGTTTGGAAACGAGTAATCCCTGAAGGATGGATAATGAAAACCAAAAATTTTCAAACACTTCAAAGCAAAGAACCCTATTGTCTCTAGTTTGATGGTAAAAGAGTGCAAGGGGAAGAGTATCAAGTAGTTATGCTGAAAATATGACAACCGAAATAAAACCGGTACTCTTAAATGTGATGTCTTGAGCAAGGGCTTTCAGAAGCCACAATATATTGACTGTCAGCACCATGTACTCGACCTTCTTCTGAAACATGTCATGAATTTTCTTATTCAAGAGCCAACGAGAAAACCAGAACTCAACTATTCATTTATTGACAAATTAACACAAGACTATGTCACTCTTCAGGTTGATTACCGCCTCGTTGTGACAGATGATGTTAGCACAGGCGAGAACCTTGGATGGCGAGATGATTTCAAGTTCTTTTATGAATTATGTCAGGCATATCGTCATTACAAAACAACTTCACGTTGGCCTTGCATCAGCTGGAAGAAAATACCAAATTTACACTAGGCAAGATGGAACTCACATGCGATATATACTATTATAGCATTATTTCTGATACGAGAGTGGCGCAACATCCTCGCTCCTGCTTGCAACTTCAACTGCTATGAATGGGCAAATGCTTGATTCCATGTGCAACACTACAATAAAGCGTCCTTCAATGAACTGTTTACCTCACTCATCAGGGTAAAATGCAAAAACGTGCTGTAAAACTGATGGAGGAACTTCATGCGAAATGGAGAAAATTTGAATTTTTGAATCTGAAGTTCATATGAACAATATGTTTTACACATTTCTTGTACATTCTGTACATATCACTAACTGATCTGTATCTTATTTGTTAATAAAAGTTGATTAGTTATTATTATTACTCTTTTGAATTAAGCTAAAAAAAAAAATTGTCCTTTTTTTTGAAAAAAAAATTGTCCTTTTTTTTGAAAAAAAAATTATTTTTTCACTTTTTTCTTCCGAAAAAGAGAGAGGTGGGGGAACTTTTAAAAAAAAAAAATCAAAAATGCAATTTATATTCTAAAATTACACATAAAAGTTCCTCGATTGCAAGTGGTTTCATAAAAATATTTTTTTTGTTATCACCCTAATGTACAGCCACCAAGGATACACAAAATTTATGACTAGCCAAATGTATTATGGTAATGATATTTAATATCGCATTTTAGAGACAGATTATTAATATTTATTTGAAAATAATATAATATTGATACTTTGCCTCCATAACAGTTCTAAATCATAGTATTAAATACAATATTATCAAATTATTTAATAAATAGAACTCTTACTAAATGTATTTATATATTTTTTTAAAATTCCTAAATAAGAAACAATTGCATCTTGCTTGGCTAATTTGTTAAATAAAATCTTTTAACTCGTCTTTTACTCTTACTTTAACTTTGGAGTTTAAACTAAGAGTAAGACATTGGCTGTAATTGTAGCTTCTTAACGTAAGCCAAATTTTGTATTCTGTATTTTCTATAAAGTAATAATTCATAATATAACATCTTTCTACCTGTATGAGTGCTTGGTTGTTCAACAAGTACTAATTTTAGTGTTTTTGTTTATTATTAGTGACACTGTCTTTACTTGTTTAAACGAAATGTATGTTTATTGTTTAGTGAGAGTTGTCTTTCCCTGCTTTTGTCAATCCGGATATGGCAGATAAAATACATCACTAAGCCAAACAAAATATGAAAATTGACCTTAATCTTCCTGAAATTATATGATGTAGTTCAGTTTGCACATTTGCATATTACAGTATATGTATTTCTCTTTAACATCGTTTGACAAATTGTACTTATAATAATCGGAAAGCCATTTAAAAATGTTCGAAATCTTTTCGATTATAAAAGGACTCATTTCAGTCTATCATTTTATTCAAATATGTTATTTTTTTCTTATTTAGGCTTAAAATAGTAATCATTACTGTAATGCATATAGGCTATATGATTTTTTTTTTTTTTTTACAAATATCTTTAAAGCATAATGGACGCATTGCTGGCGCTTTCAACAGTTTAGCCTTTAACCGCCATTAAAGAAATGAAAATACACATGGATATCAGTAGGCTTTGGTAATACGGACTTTAAAAAAAGATAAATGTGTTGCTTTTCTTTTCTCCTTTTGTAATTTATGCTGCAGTTGTCTAGTTTAGTTGCTGCAATTAGTAGGGGAAAAGGTTTGCGTATTTAAAGTTTATTAAAATTATACAATAATTTACTTAACATGCTTTTAACGTATCAAAAGTGATACAAAGTGATACTGTACAATTCTATAATATAGTTTGTTAGCAATAGCGCCTTTTCTTACAGTTAAAAAAAGTGCATTCGTTTATAAATTACTTCAGTTGCCATTGCATGTGGTGTATAAACTATGTACTTGTGTTCTTTTCCAGCTACAGAGTATTAGTTTTTTTCTATTTGGAGGAGGAATGATATCAACCAATGAATCTATCTATCTATCTATCTATCTATCTATCTATCTATCTATCTATCTATCTATCTATCTATCTATCTATCTATCTATCTATCTATCTATCTATCTATCTATCTATCTATCTATCTATCTATCTATCTATCTATCTATCTATCTATCTATCTATCTATCTATCTATCTATCTATCTATCTATCTATCTATCTATCTATCTATCTATCTATCTATCTATCTATCTATCTATCTATCTATCTATCAATCTATCAATCTATCAATCTATCTATCTATCTATCTATCTATCTATCTATCTATCTATCTATCTATCTATCTATATATATATATATATATATATATATATATATATAAATACATAACAATAATCTATTTGCATGACTGTCTTTTTATTTCTCTATCTCATTTGTCATGAAAAATTGATACCATCTATTTATATCCTCTCTTTAAAAAAAAAAAGCGAGTAGATGGATTACTAGGTGGCCAGCAGGAATTTAAAAATTCAGCATCCTTTAAGTTCACATGGGTAAGATAACCCAACACCTCGGTGCACTGAAATTGAAGATTCTGATGACGGCACTTGGATATAATGTTCAAATGGGTGGAATCTTGCCTATGCTTTATAACTGATTTTATAGACACACATAAACAAGACAATCGCAACAAGACAAGACAGGTGAGCGCACATAGCATACACATTCAGAACCGTTATGATTTGTAGACAGACGACAGCCTTGATCACCCACTTCCGGAAGGCCCATTCCATTTTAAATCCCAAATCACGTGTGATGTTATCAAGGCCTCGACATATACTTTTAACTTAGGGCCGTTTAATAGATATAAAGTTTCTTTCTGAAGCCCGCCATAAACTAAGAGCGTGTCACGGTAAATCGATAGCTTTTATCTAATATTATTTTCTGTCAACATATCAGTATTATCAGTCATGTTTATCTGTATCCATTTATTTTCAAAAGGCACATATTCAGTAAAATTATTTAAAAAAAATTGAATCTACATGGGCACCAGGGGCGCAAGCAGTATGTTGAAGTTGGTAGGGTCCAAAATATTAGGGAAGATGAAAATGGGTATGTCTGCCCACAAATTTTTGTAGGGTCGAAAACCAGTGGCTTAATTTTTGGTATGGTCCGGACCCACACGACCCGTACATCGGTTGCGTGGCAGTAGGAGCTTATGGGAATATGTGGGTCTAATGGGAATTTTCGGGAGCTTATGGGAATATGTGGGTCTAATGGGAATTTTCGGGAGCTTATGGAAATATGTGGGTCTAATGGGAGTTTTCGGGAGCTTATGGGAATATGTGGGTCTAATGGGAATTTTTGGGAGCTTATGGGAATATGTGGGTCTAATGGGAATTTTCGGGAGCTTATGGGAATATGTGGGTCTAATGGGAATTTTCGGGAGCTTATGGGAATATGTGGGTCTAATGGGAATTTTCGGGAGCTTATGGGAATATGTGGGTCTAATGGGAATTTTCGGGAGCTTATGGGAATATGTGGGTCTAATGGGAATTTTCGGGAGCTTATGGGAATATGTGGGTCTAATGGGACTTTTCGGGAGCTTATGGGAATATGTGGGTCTAATGGGAATTTTCGGGAGCTTATGGGAATATGTAGGAGCTTATGGGAATATGTGGGAGCTTATGGGAATATGTAGGAGCTTATGGGAATATGTGGGTCTAATGGGAATTTTCGGGAGCTTATGGGAATATGTAGGAGCTTATGGGAATAATAGGAGCTTATGGGGATATGTGGGAGCAAATAGGAATTTTTGGAATATTATGGGAATATGTAGGAGCTTATGGGAATATGTGGGAGCTTATGGGAATATGTAGGAGCTTATGGTAATATGTAGGAGCTTATGGGAATATAAGGAGCTTATGGTAATATGTAGGAGCTTTTGGGAATATGTAAGAGCTTATTGCAATATGTGGGAGCTTATGGTAATAAATGGGAGCTTATGGGAATATGTGCCAATTGATTCTAATCCTGTTTAGTATTTGGCGAATGGGACTATAGGCTTTGTGTTTATTTTCAACCACGTAAGGTCAAAGTTTTACGCATCAGTAAATTCTACTCATGTTTTTCAATTTTTGAAACGGACTATAAGCTTCGTTTCAATTTTCTGCTATACAATGATCAACTGCCATGCATAAGTATTAAGTAGATTCAACTCTATGTCAATCATCGAAAAAGAAAGATAAGGAAAGAGAGAGAGAGAGAGAGAGAGAGAGAGAGAGAGAAGTAAGGAGAAAAAGAGAGAGAGAGAATGGGAATATACGGGAGCTTATGGGAATATGTAGGAGCTTATGGGAATATGTAGGAGCTTATAGGAATATGTGGGAGCTTATGGAAATATGTAGGAGCTTATGAGGATATGTAGAAGCTTATTGGAATATTAGGAGCTCATGTGAATATGTGGGAGCTTATGGGAATTTTAGGGAGCTTATGGGAATACGTGGGAACGTATGGGAATATGTAGGTACTTATGGGAATATGTAGGAGCTTATGGGAATATTAGTAGCTTATGGGAATATGTAGGAGCTTATGGGAATATGTAAGAGCTTATGGGAATATGTGGGAGCTTATGGGAATATTAGGAGCTTATGGGAATATGTAGGAGCTTATGGGAATATGTGGGAGCTAATGGGAATATGTGGGAGCTTATGGGAATATGTATGAGCTTATGGGAATATAAGGAGCTTATGGGAATATGTAGGAGCTTATGGGAATATGTGGGAGCTTATGGGAATATGTGTGAGCTTATGGGAATTTTGGGAGCTTATGGTAGCTTATGGGTATATTTGGGAGCTTATGGAAAGTTTTGGGAGCTTATGGGAATTTGTGGGAGCTTATGGGAATATGTGCCAATTGATTCCACTCCTGTTTAGTATTTGGCGAATGGGACTATAGGCTTTGTGTTTATTTTCAACCACGTAAGGTCAAATTTTTACGCATCAGTAAATTCTAATCCTGTTTTTAAATTTTTGAAACGGACTATAAGCTTCGTTTCAATTTTCTGCTATACAATGATCAACTGCCATGCATAAGTAGTTTCAACTCTATGTCAATTATCGAAAAAGAGAGATAAGGAAAGAGAGAGAGAGAGAGAGAGAGAGAGAGAGAGAGAGAGAGAGAGAGAGAGAGAAAATGGGAATATATGGGAATATGCGGGAACATATGGGAATATGCGGGAGCTTATGGGAATATGTGAGATATAAATATATATATATATATATATTAAAATATTTATATATATGTGTGTATATATATATATATATATATATATATATATATATATATATAGAATATATATCAGAGGCGTAGCGGGGGGGGGGGGGGCAAGGCAACTTGCGCCCGGGGTATTTTACCTTTTTAATACCTTTTTAGCGCCCCCCCCATTCGAAAACCATATAATATCATATGTAAAAGATACCATTTGGCGCCCCTGAACCTCGGCGCCCCCCCCCGCAACCTAGCTATGCCTCTGATATATATACAGAGAGAGAGAGAGAGAGAAAGAGAGAGAGAGAGAGACAGAGAAGGAGAGAGAGAGAGAGCGAAATAAGTAGAAAAGAGAGAGAGAGAGAGAGAGAGAGAACGGTAATATACGGGAGCTTATGGAAATATGTAGGAGCTTATGGGAATATGTAGGAGCTTATGGGAATATGTAGGAGCTTATGGGAATATGTAGGACCTTATGGGAATATGTAGGAGCTTATGGGAATATGTAGGAGCTTATGGGAATATGTGGGAGCTTATGGGAATATGTAGGAGCTTATGGGAATATGTAGGAGCTTATGGGAATATGTGGGAGCTTATGGGAATATGTGGGAGCTTATGGGAATATGTTGGAGCTTATGGGAATATGTGGGAGCTTATGGGAATATGTGGGAGCTTATGGGAATATGTAGGAGCTTATGGGAATATGTGGGAGCTTATGGAAATATGTAGGAGCTTATGGGAATATGTAGGAGCTTATGGGAATATATAGGAGCTTATGGGAATATGTAGGAGCTTATAGAAATATGTAGGAGCTTATGGGAATATGTAGGAGCTTATGGGAATATGTAGGAGCTTATGGGAATATGTAGGAGCTTATAGGAATATGTAGGAGCTTATGGGAATATGTAGGAGCTTATGGAAATATGTAGGAGCTTATGGGAATATGTAGGAGCTTATGGGAATATGTAGGAGCTTATGGGAATATGTGGGAGCTTATGGAAATATGTGGGAGCTTATGGGAATATTAGGAGTTTATGGGAATATGTAGGAGCTTATGGGAATATGTGGGAGCTTATGGAAATATCTGGGAGTTTATGGGAATATGTAGGAGCTTATGAGAATATTAGGAGCTTATGGAAATATTAGGAGCTTATGGGAATATTTAGGAGCTTATGGGAATATGTAGGAGCTTATGGGAATATAAGGAGCTTATGGGAATGATAGGAGCTAATGGGAATATTAGGAGCTTATGGGAATATGAAGAAGCTTATGGGAATATGTGGGAGCTTATGGAAATATGTGGGAGCTTATGGGAATATTTAGGAGCTTATGGAAATATGTGGGAGCTTATGGGAATATTTAGGAGCTTATGGGAATATGTGCCAATTGATTCTAATCCTGTTTAGTATTTGGCGAATGGGACTATAGGCTTTGTGTTTATTTTCAACCACGTAAGGTCAAAGTTTTACGCATCAGTAAATTCTACTCATGTTTTTCAATTTTTGAAACGGACTATAAGCTTCGTTTCAATTTTCTGCTATACAATGATCAACTGCCATGCATAAGTATTAAGTAGATTCAACTCTATGTCAATCATCGAAAAAGAAAGATAAGGAAAGAGAGAGAGAGAGAGAGAGAGAGAGAGAGAGAAGTAAGGAGAAAAAGAGAGAGAGAGAATGGGAATATACGGGAGCTTATGGGAATATGTAGGAGCTTATGGGAATATGTGGGAGCTTATGGGAATATGTGGGAGCTTATGGGAATTTTGGGAGCTTAGGAGCTTATGGGTATATTTGGGAGAGCTTATGGAAAATGTTTTGGGAGCTTATGGGAATTTTGGGATATAGATAGGTCGGTACCGTAAATAACGCACTACAGCTCCGTATACGTCTAAGACGTACTACCGTATTTTTTCGGGATACGTCTAGCAAGCTTATGGGAATATGGGTCATTGACTGATTTAATAATGGGAGATATCTCTTTTTTTTTCCGGGGATCATCAATAGATGTTGATCCACACTAACCCTATCCCTAAACCTAATTCCTGAAATAAAAATCTGAGAAAAAAATATTTGTCATACAGAGGAGGAGTCGAACCCGCATATAGTTAACAATAAATGGATCACGGCCAAACGATTAAACGATTAAACAGATATATAGCTGCAATTTTAATATATAATCAGAAAAAATTGCTCGGTTATGCAATTTCCCGCGAAAAGAAAATAACTTTAAATCATAAGAGTTAATCTTAGACGTATCCGGAGCCAGTGGGTTAAAATAATTGATAATAAAAAGTACGCAGTGTCTGTTAGTAATCGGATATATTTTTATTTACTTATAAAAATTAAACACGGCTTTGAATTATTTTAAATTACAAAATAAGAATATAGACCTAAAACTAGATATTTTGCATTTGGGTGTCACCCCTTGTGAGGGTGTCACCCGGTGCGGTCCGCACCCCCCGCACCCCCCTAGTGACGCCACTGGTAGGAGCTTATGGGAATATTAGGAGCTTATGGGAATATGTGGGAGCTTATGGTAATATTAGGAGCTTATCTGAATATGTAGGAGCTTATGGGAATATGTGGCAGCTTATGGGAATATATAGGAGTACTGTCTGCGGAGCAGGGGGCAGGGGGGCATCGGCCCCTCTAATTTTTTAAGGGGTGGCGGCGCCCCCCCCCCCTTGAATATCCAGTCTGCCCCCCCTCCCCTAAAACTTTAACTTTGTTTAACTTTTTTATCTTTGTAATTCATTTTAGGTTATATGTATTATTTTTATTTTTATAATTCATTTGAATTATTTCTTAAATTTAATATTTGAAAGAAATTATAATTAATTTATATTTTACAGTAATCACATTATTGAGAGCTGTTGTGGCATATTTTAAAACTAGTTGCAAGTACCCGACTTTGCCCGGGTTTAAAATAAGGTTTTCTGTTTATTTAAGAAGCGTAATTTGACGTTTAATTAAGATTTAAAATAAGACGCGTAAAAAAGAGTTTATTTGCATGCAATAAAAGGGTACATTTATCTTAAAGCAATGTGATACACAACATTTTTGGCAGTTTCTCTCTCTCTCTCTCTCTCTCTCTCTCTCTCTCTCCCTCTCTCTCTCTTTCCCCGCTCTCCCTCTTTCCTTCCCTCCCCCCTCTCCCCCCTCTCTCTTTCTCTCTCTCCCTCCTTCCCTCTTTCTCTTTCCCTCCCTCCCCTCTCTCCCACTCTCTCTCCCTCCCTCCCGCTTTCCCTCCCTCCCTCTCTCTCCATCCCTCCCTCTCTCTCTCCCTCCATCCCTCCCTCCCTCCCTCCCTCACTCTCTCTCTCTCTCTTAGGCATGAGTGTAGCAAAAGATGACAATTCCTATGGATGAAGGAATGGAATGTAATAATGTAGTAAGTAATGTGATATTTGGTTTCCATTACCAATCATATTTACAGTAAGTTAGCTATGTGGGAGAGAAGCTCGTAAAACCTGAAGTCGGGGTAAAAGTTTGCCAATTTTCATGTCTTTTGATATCCAAAATAATTAATTACAATTAAAGTACCCATTGAGATGGAACGAAACTTGTTTAAGAACCTTCCCCATGAAATTTTGTGTACATGTATCAAATTTCACGTTATTTGGTTGTCTGGATCTTGAGTTTTAAGGGAACAGGCAGACAGACAGCTAATGCGTTTTATAAGTATAGAGAAGTATTGCCACCGACCGAATGACGGCAAATGTAATTTTTAAAGAAATTACAATTATTTATTATCTTTTCATAAATTACTTTATGTTTAATGAGTTTCCCGTTTCCGGTTTCAGTTTCATGTTCATCATCATTCATGATAATTATCAGTAATTTTCTGATCTAATTTCACTATTAAATTTGTAAACAAACTGACATTACGAATCAGTTGACGACAGAAGTGCTCAATGTTCATTATTATTTTTTTTAATATATTATTTTTTAATAATATCGATTAAACACTTGCTACATAATTACTATATTCTATTATTGAATTAAGGGGGTAAAATTTGTCTTTCGGTCATATTTTGTCTTGCCCCCCTCCTTAAATTTTCATGTTGGGGCGGCGCCCCCCACCTTAAATTTTGGCTTGCCTCCCCTTAAAATATTCCGCCGGTGGTTGCGCCCATATTGGGCACAAACAGGTACTTAGGGCCCACACACTCTAGATGTCTCTGTCATGGTCGCTGGAAAATCACAAGAAAGGTATTATAATTAGAAATGAGAATTTTCAATTCTGGTAAAGATAGAAATTCCTTTAGAATTCTTTATAATTGACTTTAAATAATTTGTGTGTGTGTGTGTGTTTGTTTGTGTGTGAAATTTATTATCATGATGAAAGTTAGAAAGTGCATTTGTTTATAATTAAAAATAAATCAATAAACCACCTTTATAACAATCTTTAGAATCTAATCCAAACCGAAAGTCATTGTATCACTGAAGCTTTTTCAGAGTTATCTTTCGTATTTAAGTTATTGCCATCTTTAATGTTTCAATGTATTATATTTCAAGTTTAACGTTGAGGTATTACGCTCTATTCTCAATGCTTTGTTGTTTTTTTTTTACATTTTGACGGCTTTGAACAAAAAAATCCCACCCCCTTATTGTTCTTTTTTTTTTTCATGAAGAGAAGAATGTTTTATTTCCCTCACGTATTGATATTTTCGATAAACTGCAATGAAATGCCAATTGTCTTTGGGGTTTTAAATGTTGAAGAGAAACAATGAACAAACTGCAACTATCTTATTTAGGTTTCAGAGTATGTTGTCCTAAAAGGAGTCGGGAGGGGGGAGGGGGGAGCTTTTACGAGATGAATTACAAATGAAGGCCAGGTAATTTTAAACATTGTATAGTTTTGATGGATTAGATAGGAATAAACGTATGTCATTTTTTTTTCTTTTGCTGCACGAAGTTAATTTTTCTTTAAGTGCTAAAAATTTAGTTTCAAAAGCTCATATAGTTTCTTGAAAGTCACACAGTGTCCACATTGAAAGATATTGTTTAGAATGTTGAAGTTTTGAGTTAAACATTTCAAAACTATTCAAGCTGAACTAATTTGGAAAAAACATGAATTCACAAGAGATTGCAATATTGAAAATAGAAAAGAATAAAAGGTAAAGAGATGAAAATCTTTTTGAAGATTACATATCACGGCAAGCACGCACTGTGTTGAAACCCCCTGAAAGTGTGAGATTTTTATTTATTGACCATATAAATCAAACTGGATTTTTTTTTTTTACTTTTTGTTTGTTTGTAGTATCCTTTTTACATCGCTACCATAGGTGAGTGTGCAATGGTAGGTACAGGTAGGTTATGTCGGTAGATGATTTAGATATGTGATGTAGATATGTGACTAATTAGTTGGTGTATGAACCCGTAACCTACTTAATTTAATGTGATCTAGCGGCCGCGTTCAGATCGAGCTACAGTGTTGAGATCTGGCTACAGTGTTCAGATCGGGCTAGGGTGTTCAGATCGGGTTACAATGTTCAGTGTTCAGATCGGGTTACAATGCTCAGTGTTCAGATCGGGTTACAATGTTCAGTGTTCAGATCGGGTTACAGTGTTCAGTGTTCAGATCGGGCTACAGTGTTCAGATCGGGTTACAGTGTTCAGTGTTCAGATCGGGCTACAGTGTTCAGATCGGGTTACAGTGTGCATACCTAGCTGAAACATTCAGATCGGGCTACAGTGTTCAGATCTGGCTACAGTGTTCAGATCGGGCTACAGTGTGCATACCTAGCTGAAACATGCCGATCGGGCTACAGTGTTCAGATCTGGCTACAGTGTTCAGATCGGGCTACGGTGCTAAGATCGGGTTACAGTGTTCAGATCTGGCTACAGTGTTCAGATCGGGCTACGGTGCTCAGATCGGGTTACAGTGTTCAGATTGGGCTACACAGCAAACAATCCAACCAGAGTAGGTTCAATTTAACATTAATGTACGCACTTTGCGTCAAATATATAACCGTCCGTGGTAGTCAATATCGAGGCATTAGCAGTCAGTTTATTATCTTTTTTTTTCCCCATCTGTAGAATCGTTTATCAGAAATAACTCAAATAGTCAATAACCGCCACCTTCGGTCAGCGAGGATATATCGCCAGGTCAGATCTAGAGATAAATCGAGAGACACCATTGTCGACTAATGGATGTAGTACGTTTGACCGCCGTGTGGCCTGGGCCCGTGGCGAATCAATCAATTTCTTTTATGTATTCAAGGGAGCACACACACTCAACACCAGAGTCATAGATCAACTGGAATGTGCCACAGAGCAAACAGGAGAGCCATGAAATGACAGAGCAAATAACATGACTAGTGAAATGACAGAGCGACAATCACTGTTGAGGTGGGGGGGGGGGAAGGCTGAAATGTTGGATGAAAGTTACCGAAGCGACACGACTGACTAAAGCGTTGAAGATGATTTACGTCAACGGGTCTCCACCTTTTTCGCGACTGTACCCCGAAGGGTGCGAAAGTATGTCCCTCACACGTGAGTTCGCGAGTAAATGTACATATTTTCATGGTGGAATATGCTTACCTTTCTAATGCGATACTCGGGCACATGGTTTGGTGATGTGTCACGCAGCAAACTGGCGACTTTCTGCAAACTCTTGGTTACTTAAACCAAGAAATTGTATGTCGTTGCGTACCCCTGCTTACTCTTTCCAGTACCTTTGGGGGTACTTGACCACTGGTTGAGAACTGCGGATTTACGTTACTGTCATTGTGCGTATGTGTGAGTGTATATGTGTGTATTTTTTGATGATTATTCAGTGCAAATTCAAAGTGGCGACAAACGTTCTGAATTTTAGGGCACCCATCTAGGATTTTTTCGTGTAAACTTTTTCACAGTTAAAATTAACAAGGGCGCCGAGTTTCTGTTTGCCCGTGGACTGCCAGCATAGATACAGCTGACACTGAATACAATAAACAAAAGTTTCATCAGTGGAAGGGACGTGTTCATTTAATGAAATCGATGACAGTTAAAAGAAATCGATATGGGATCAAAAAGCTTCCCGTTTCAAGAATGCTCAAATGAAAAAATAAAAAGAAATTAATCTCGCAGTGAAGAATGTTAAAATAATTACACAAGTATGCCCGCAGCCAGCAATATTACACCAGCATGCTCGCAGCCAGCAATATTACATCAGCATGTCCGCATAGAGTATGTCAGCATACAGCAATATTACACCAGCATGCTCGCAGCCAGCAATATTACATCAGCATGCTCGCAGCCAGCAATATTACATCAGCATGCTCGCAGCCAGCAATATTACATCAGCATGCTCGCAGCCAGCAATATTACACCAGCATGCCCGCAGCCAGCAATATTACATCAGCATGCTCGCAGCCAGCAATATTACATCAGCATGCTCGCAGCCAGCAATATTACATCAGCATGCTCGCAGCCAGCAATATTACATCAGCATGCTCGCAGCCAGCAATATTACATCAGCATGCCCGCAGCCAGCAATATTACATCAGCATGCCCGCAGCCAGCAATATTACATCAGCATGCTCGCAGCCAGCAATATTACATCAGCATGCTCGCAGCCAGCAATATTACATCAGCATGCTCGCAGCCAGCAATATTACATCAGCATGCTCGCAGCCAGCAATATTACATCAGCATGTCCGCATACAGTATGTCAGCATACAGCAATATTACACCAGTATGCCCGCAGCCAGCAATATTACACCAGCATGTCATCAGCCAGCAATATTACACCAGTATGCCCGCAGCCAGCAATATTACACCAGCATGCCCGCAGCCAGCAATATTACACCAGGATGCCCACAGCCAGCAATATTACACCAGCATGTCATCAGCCAGCAATATTACACCAGCATGCCATCATCCAGCAATATTACACCAGCATGCCCTCAGCCAGCAATATTACACCAGCATGCCATCATCCAGCATTATTACACCAGCATGCTATTATCCAGCAATATTACACCAGCATGCCCTCATCCAGCAATATTACACCAGCATGTCCGCAGCCAGCAATATTACACCAGCATGCCCGCAGCCAGCAATATTACACCAGCATGCCCACAGCCAGCAATATTACACCAGCATGCCCACAGCCAGCAATGTTACACCAGCATGCCATTATCCAGCAATATTACACCAGCATGCCCTCAGCCAGCAATATTACACCAGCATGCCATCATCCAGCAATATTACACCAGCATGCCCTCAGCCAGCAATATTACACCAGCATGCCATCATCCAGCATTATTACACCAGCATGCTATTATCCAGCAATATTACACCAGCATGCCCTCATCCAGCAATATTACACCAGCATGCCATCATCCAGCAATATTAAACCAGCATGCCCTCAGCCAGCAATATTACACCAGCATGCCATCATCCAGCAATATTACACCAGCATGCCATTATCCAGCAATATTACACCAGCATGCCATCATCCAGCAATATTACACCAGCATGCCATTATCCAGCAATATTACACCAGCATGCCCTCAGCCAGCAATATTACACCAGCATGCCATCATCCAGCAATATTACACCAGCATGCCATTATCCAGCAATATTACACCAGCATGCCCTCAGCCAGCAATATTACACCAGCATGCCATCATCCAGCAATATTACACCAGCATGCCATTATCCAGCAATATTACACCAGCATACCCACAGCCAGCAATATTACTCCAACATGCCATCATCCAGCAATATTACACCAGCATGCCACCATCCAGCATTATTACACCAGCATGTCACCATCCAGCAATATTACACCAGCATGCCATCATCCAGCAATATTACACCAGCATACCCACAGCCAGCAATATTACTCCAGCATGTCCGCAGCCTACAAGTCTTTGATCTTTAGTGGGACCCTGACAATCAATGAAAACAGCACCCCCCCTCTTTTATTTTTTCTAATTTTTATGTTATATCATAACAGATAATGGACAGCTACTTGCCAGGAAAGCCCTCCCCCTTTTCCCATTTTGAGGTTATTCTGACACCAATGGCCTATTCAAGTCATGAAAATGCATTAGAGATGAATATGGCGTTAGCTATCTAATCTCGTAAAAAGTATCACAGATAAAGGGGGAAGACACATACCAGGGAATGTTTGAGCTTCTGCGATACAACATGGATACAACTATCACATTATTTTGCTACGCATGATGTAGTATGAAAAAGTAGCCAAAACTCTCGGCCATATCTCAGTTTTCATGATATTCGTGCCGGGCGTCTCCTAAAGGGCGGGGGATAGCCCGACTTGGGGGCGTTTAATCTGAGACATTTTGGTACTTTACGACTTTCACCTGGGATTAACACAATGTCCATTTTCCATAACATAAAGAAAAGGTTCTCAATCTGGTACTGCAATGCGACCCATACTGAAAGCTTTATATTAATTTTTATACACCTTTTGTTCATAACGTTGTATTTATCTATTTCTTTTTGCGACCCCCTAAACTTCGTACGCGACCTTCCCCTTCTCTAACCGTAATCCGCCACCCACCGTTTCAGAACTGATAAAGATTATAAGATGTGCCCTAAAAAAATTAGTTTTTTTTTCCCCTTTAGGAAAAAAATCGTGTCTTTCAGTCAATTAATAGAAATATTTTTTTTTTTGCGCTCCATAAATTACCATCGTACCCCTTATTCTTTATGTTCCGGCTTACCTTAACCACAAAAAAAAAATCTGGTAACTGTAGATACACACTAACTGTTTAACACATCATTCTTGCAGTCGCTTCTCGGATCGCCATGATTTTTTTTTTGACAATGCATTGTAGCCTGCGGTGCAACCAAAATAGTTCCACTCAAGGCCTCATGATGTCTAACGCTGGCCCTGAATTCATTTCCACGTATATACATTAAGTTAATATCAGATTACAGATCTCCATTGCACTAACGAGTGCTGTAAATGACAACTGAAAATTGATTTTCAGAGACCGACATATACAGATGTTTTTTAAAAAAAATAAGCCAACAAAAAGAAAAAAAAAAAGAAAAAATATCCAGAAACTCCAGACCAAAAACAATTTATTTTATGTCATTTAAGTCCAACTCAAGGTCAGGACGTTGCATCTATCAGTTTCAGTTTGTCAGTAAAATACTTTTTGTTCATCACTTACATAAGCCAGACAAAACTAAATTGGTATTTCAACCGGGTCCTGAAAAAAATTGTATTGTATGAACCGTCTGTTGGAAATTGGGATATTCTGTTTCTAATTGTAACGGTAAAAAAAATGAAATCAGAAATAAAAAGACTTTTTAATTTCAGTTTATACAGAATGTATCAGTATTTTATATGTATTACAGTCACGACAAGGTAATTTTTTTTTTAAATTACATTATAATAAAGAGAAACAAACACTAAACATTGAGACTAATTTTAAACACTTTCGTTCCATGGGAGCAGACGATGAATATTTGAAAGCTGCTTCTATGGCTCAAGTGACAAATTCATCTGTTAAATAATTTATTTTTTTAGCGCTGAGATTTACCAGTGCACACTGAGAGTTACCAGTGCACACTGAGCGTTACCAGTGCACACTGAGCGTTACCAGTGCTGGCGTGCACTCATTGAAGGAGAATGGCAGCTGTTGGTAGCGTTGTAAAAAAAATGCAGCTCCAAACGAGATAAAACTAGCCCCCACCCCTACCTCCTCGATTAAAAAAAATGTAGCTGCAAAGGCTTAACTAAAATTTCTACATAATCTGAAAGTTTGCCCTAATTCATGATTTAAAGCGGTGGTTCTTAACCGGTGATACGCTTACCCCAAGGGGTACGGAAGGTTTTTTTTTTTTTTGTAGGGCTAAACTGTGAATATTAGTGCATCGCAAAGGTTACCCACGGACAGGCCCGTAGCCAGGTCAAAATAAGCAGTGGGGGCACCAATACCCAGCAAGGCGGCAGTTTTTCTCATTTTAGTTACTTTTTCTTTATTTTTTTTTCCTCTTTTTCTTTTTTAAGCGGGGGGGGCACTGCACACCTAGGGGGGGGGGGCGGCACGGCCCCCCAGTGACCCCCCTTGGCTACGGGGCTGCCCACGGACATACTTTCGCACCCTTTGGGGTACAGTCGCAAAAACAAGATTGAGAACCGTTGATTTAAGGTGTTACAAATGTTAGATCATGTTCAACACTTTAGTATTATAAATAAATTTACATTAAAACGAAAATGGACTTCATTTTCTCGTTACGTTTGTACACAGATTTATACAAAACAACCCAAAAAAATGAAATAAATAAAATTAAAAGATTGCATAACTATTTATAAAGAATTACATTTATGCAGAAATACATGCAGATGCATGTATATTTATATATGAATGTAAAATAATTGTATTTTATAATGTATAGCTGAGTTCTGTTGAAGAGGTTGTCTGGCGTCAGAATATGTTTAATAATTTCCTCGTTTCGCGGCCTTGCAGATGTGACAGCAGTAGTCGTTGGTAAATCTGCTCATGACGCAGCAACCACACCCGAAGCTCCTGGTGGACCTGACCATCGGGTAGTCGCGCTTCGCCGTGTGGAAAGGAACGGACGATTTAGTGTAGAGACACCTGATAGGGAATAAACAAATGAAGGCCTATAGGTAAAAACTAGGAAAAACTATTTACCTACCACATATCTACCTAACTACCTACCTACATACCTACCTACCTGCCTACATATCTACATACATATCTATCTACCTACCTACATATTTACCTGCATAATACCTACCTACATTTCTACCTACCTACCTACATATCTTACTACCTAACTACATATCTACATACCTACCTACATACCTACCTAACTACGTATCTACCTACCAACCTATCTATATATCTACTCTCTGTCTGTCTATCTATCTATACATCCACATATCTATCTATTTATCAATCTATGAAGCAAAGATGTTCCAAGTACTGATCAAATACGAGTACAAGTTCCTAAGGTGCAAGTATGAGTACAAGTACCCACATTCCATGAACGATTAAAAGCAAACCTACTCCAAAGTACGGGTACTTGGTAAAACAAGTACCAAGTACCCATCCTCTGCTATTCAGAGCCGTTTTATGGATAGACCAACAAGGCAAGTATCTAACCCCCCTCCCCAAGTACAATTTCTTATCAAATCTGATGTTATATGTGCCCGGAAGGTAATTTTGTATAGGGCGCCATAATATCGGAGGGCTGGTGGTCGTGCGGTGTAGAGCGTTCGACTGTCAACCGAAGAGTCCTGGGTTCCACCGTAATGAGAACCTAGGGATTTTTTTTCAGGTTCTGGTGTAGTCCCCCCAAGTCCACACAGCTTTAGATGGGCACCCGTTTAAATGACAGGAGTAAAGGTTGGCTGGGCGTTGTGCTAACCACAGTGAATCCCTACATATGCCGAAGTTATAGAAACAGATACATTCTACACTTTATCTGCCCCGATGAGCCATTAGGGGCTCAAGGGAACTTTTTTTTTTTACCATAATATCACAGATTCTCCTGTCAATGGCTCACAAAAAAAAACTACCTAAGATTGACTCTGAATCTATCAAACTATCTATATCTGTAGAAAGATATTAATAAATATTCAGTGACACTACGGTTCACAAGTTTATTTCATAAAAAAAAAAACAACTGTTTTTGAGTCAACCGAATCTTTGATTGTCGAGTATAAAAGTGAGTGTTGCAAAGTAGCGTGCAGGATATTTCTTTTTAAATACAAAACTAAACTTTTGTTCATGGCCACTTTGTGTTCAGTGTGAACCGAGGCTTTATTGTAAATATGAACTACTAGCTGTACCCTGCAAAACCTTTGCATAGAGTTACATCCCCTTAGGTTAGATCAGTAGCCTAGGTTATTTATTTTTGGTTTCGGACAGATCCGATTTTGTCATGATTGTATTTTAAAATGGAACACTTTTGTATTAATTCTTTACTTTCGATTTAACGCAGAACCCAAACCGCTTTTATTTATAAAGATACATGTATGAGACATCGTAATGTTTAAACTTCTATAGAACAACATCGAATTTATCCATACGAGTCAAATTGCATTTTATTCTTTAGAATAACGTTAATTTAGCTGACCTTTAAATAGCAAGATAAAAACAAAATAAGACAAAGACCTGGTACAAACAATGGCGTCGTTTGTAGTCAAGCAGTCGACACATTCCTGACTGAGGGATGACTGACGTTTGTCCATGAACTCTGGTTCTTCGTCATATAGGTCATCTGTCATGGCGGCACATGGCAATAGAACAAGAACTTGAATAATGACATATAACTTCATCAGTACCAGAAAACTGGAAGAAACAAAGATATAAAAAAAAGATGGTAGTGTAAAAACTGAGGGAGTAATAACAAATCATAAATAAACACATTATGAATAAAGATATAAAAAGATGGTAGTATGAAAACTGAAGGAGTAATAACAAATCATAAATAAACACATTATGAACAAAGATATAAAAAGATGGTAGTATGAAAACTGAAGGAGTAATAAAAAATCATAAATAAACAAATTATGAACAAAGATATAAAAAGATGGTAGTATGAAAACTGAAGGAGTTATAACAAATCATAAATAAACACATTATAAACACACACACTTATAAACATTCCACATGCAAGATAGTCTAATAGTATCGCAGAAATAATATAGTTCATCTGATGCAAATATTATGGAACCCATAATTCAGTGTTTCCCAAACTTTTGACATCCGCGTACCCTTTTCTCTATTTTTGAAACCCAAACTTACCCCTCGTCAAAAAATAAGTAAAAAAATAACATGAAAATTAATAAAGCACATTACAAAAAGTGGGACGGGTGGCCGAGTGGTGTAGATACTCGACTGTCGACCTGAGAGTTCTGGGTTCGATCCTCGGTGAGAACCATGTGGAATTTTTCCAGGTGAAATGTGTTTCAAAGTCGTCCCACAAGTCCACCCAGCAATGGGTACCTGACTTTAAGTTGGGGAAGTAAAGGCGGCTGGGCGTTGTGCTAACCACACAACCCCTTCATATGCCGAGGTTATAGAAACAGATGAACTCTACACTTCATCTGCCCCGATGGCCCGTTAGGGTTAAGGGAACTTTACATTACAAAAGCTTTTTTTTTTTTAAATATAAATTACATTCATTGTGATCTACGAGAAAGATGAAATTGTTTTTTTTTATTGGAGTGGACAGATCATCGTAATTTAGTTCTGATGTAATTTCAATCTGAGTTGCGGTTCCACATCAAAAAGTCTTTTCCTTGTTTTTTCACTTGATATCAAATGACTAGGTACGCCAATGTACATAACATTTACCAGTTATGTAAACAGCCCGCAACTCAGTTATTTCATTAAGAAAAACTTGAAGTTCATGTCTAGGGCCAAACAATCGGTTTAGAATTTTACCTCGATATCTCCAACGAACATCTGTATGAAAAAAGACAATACTATTTGCTCTATCAGTGTTTATTTTTTAAACACGTCTATTCAAATCAATTATGTTTTCCCGCATATACGTAATCGTAACATTAAACCTATATTCCCACATTGTAAGAACTTTAAAAGGCTGAAGATTCGTCGATGAACTGTATCCATTGAGAGGGGAATAGTCAAAGTTTGTTTTTCCATATCTTCTACTTCTGTCATTAATTTGGCTGCAGGCTTGAATTATGTTTTGCCATTAGTCTCTGTGGCGCCAGATGCTTGACTCCTGTCAAACCCTGAGTTTGTTTTTTTCCAGAATAATCGATGGGTTTATCTTTGAACTGACTAGTCTGAAAAAATGGCTCATTAAGTTGAATAGTCTCATGCTTACATTTGTTACATTTTTAGACCAAATGTTACATTTTTAGACCATATGTTACATTTGTAGACCAAATATTACATTTTAGACCAAATGTTACATTTTTAGACCAAAAGGTAAATTTTTAGACCAAGTGATACATTTTTAGACCAAGTGATACATTTTTAGAGCAACGTTAAATCTTTAGACCAAATGTTAAATTTTTAGACCAAACGTATGACACAGCGTGGAATAGGCTCTTTTTCATTTTGAATCCATGAAAATCAAAGTTCAAGAAATGTTTTATCGAACGTGCGTGTTTTCTTTGATTTTAAGGGGATCTTTAGGAATTAAGTTTGTTCAGCCTCGTTAACTTCATTTTTACCTCTATTTTTGTTTATTGTTACTAAAAATCAGAGCTTTCTTTCGGATTAAAAAAACTCCAAATTTTAGACAGCCATGCTTAATATGGAATGCAAGGGATAAAAAGTTATATTTTTTGATGAATTTTTTGAAATCAGTGAAGCTAACTAAGCGACATAACAAACCTTTCTTATTAGGAAAACGGCACGAAAGTCAAAGATAAACAAGCGCACAATTTAAAAGTTCAATGCGTTAGTACTAGAATTTTCTTTTATGTGACACGGTCTTGGTGTGGTGTTGCACAGAGTCACAGCTCTAAGGTGACGTTACACTACCAGTCTACCACTCAGGCACGCCCAGAGGGGGATCAGGGGGGTCATTGCCAGGGGGCCCGCATCTGTAAGGGGGCCCGGCCGCCCCGACCATGTAAATTTTTTCACGACTATTTTTTATTAAGGAGCCCGCGATGATGTCCTCCCCTGGGGCCCTTGTTGGCTCTCGACGCCCCTGCTACCACTCATACACAAAGTTTGGATGAAAAATGCCACCTTGCCTGCACTTTCTTGCAGTTTTGTTTTTCAGTTAAGTTTCTTCTTTACAGGTACAAACAGTTTCCGAACGGTTCTTCAATTTTGAAACTATGGTTAAACCATAATCATCCACATCTGTAGGATGTTGTCAATACCGTCGTATTGTTTGCCCGTTTTTATTTAAAATTATTTTTTTTTTAAATCTCCGGTACGGCTTTCCCATTACCGCGTACCCCCCCCCCCATCGAATTCTTCTCTTACCCTCAGGGGTACGCGTACTTCACTTTGGGAAACAACGCCTACTAGAATTAGTTTAAACACATGTGATTATGTCGCAGTATGAGATTTCACATGTGATTATGTCGCAGTATGAGATTTCACATGTGATTATGTCGCAGTATGAGATTTCACATGTGATTATGTCGCAGTACGAGATAACACACGTGATTATATCGTAGTATGTCTAGCTCCAACTAAATCTCATTAACAGTTGTGTTTTATTATCAATATGTTGGACATATAAACAACAACAACCAAACTTAAATCACCGTTGAATCGTAGCTCACGCATAGCGCACACACGTCAAGACACACAGACCGCATGCTCACTCATAACGCACACACGTAAAGACACACAGACCGCATGCTCACACATAACGCACACACGTAAAGACACACATACCGCATGCTCACACATAACGCACACACGTAAAGACACACAGACCGCATGCAAGATAATTGACATGACTGTAGATAATTGTTTTCCATCACTGGAGGCATTGACATGAAACTGTTGATTGAGGCTCATCATTATTGTTGATATGAACCCGACAGACATGTCCTTGAGAAATCAATAGAACCGAGACTGCATATGTGGTGGTATGATGGGAATACAAATGTGATGGTATGATGAGACTACAGATGTGATGGTATAATGAGACTGCAGATGTGATGGTATGATGAGAATACAGACGTGATGGTATAATGAGACTACAGTTATGACGGTATGTTGAGAATTCAGATGTGATAGTATAATGAGACTGCATATGTGAAGGTATGATGATAATACAGATGTGATGGTATAATGAGAATACAGATGTGATTGTATGTTGAGAATACAGATGTGATGGTAAAATGAGACTGCAGATGTGAAGGTATGATAAGAATACAGATGTGATGGTATAATGAGACTATATATGTGATGTTATGCTGAGAATACAGATGTGATGGTATGTTGAGAATACAGATGTGAAGGTATGATGTTAATACAGATCTTATGGTATAATGAGACTACAGATGTGATGGCATGTTAAGAATACAGATGTGATGGCATGTTAAGAATACAGATGTGATGGTATAATGAGACTACAGATGTGATGGTATAATGAGACTACAGATGTTATAGTATGATGAGAATACAGATGTGATGGTATGCTGAGACTGTGTGACGGTATAAATAAAATTACAGATGTGATGGTATAAAGTAAATGCAATTGTGATCGTATGAAAAAACAACAAAGGTGATGGTAAATGAAAATACACGTGAATTGTATGAGACTATAGGTGTGATGTAATGAGACTATAGATGAAATGTCATAAACTATAGATATTTTGTCATGAAACTTAAGATATCCGAACATGAAATGACACCTATGGATGGTGTTTGACAACAAAATGTCAAATACATTTGTGTTGCACTTGACTTACACATTATCTGACACCATCTACAAGAAACATGAACCAATAAAGCAATATCAAAGACTGGCTATGTCGAACAATATTCACTAGGAATTCCTACCAATTAACATTCTCAATTTATCTGACTCATACGCTCGTATGCTGTATTCATATCATAACGCATTAAATCAATTCATTGGAGGAAGCACTGTTTATTAAAAAGAGACGTACAACTGAAACTAAAATTAATAGATTAAGGTGGGTAGGGCACATAGGAAGAATGGAAAACAACAGAGGTCCAAATGCAATATAGAAGACCTAATGGCTGACCAAGAAGCAGATGGTTGGAAAAGATGGAGTGAGAGAGTGGAGGAAGAAGAATACCATGGATATGGAAAAGTGGAGAAAGAGATGTGAGGCAGGGGGGAGCCAAAGGAATAAGAAGAAGTACATTTCTCCACTCAGCATTTGCTGATGGTAAAATTCAGTGCTGCTCAGCCCCGTAGCCAAGGGTGTCCCCCAGCTTAAAAAAGAAGAAAAGAGGAATAAATAAAGAAAAAGTAAAGGTGCCCCCTTGCTAGGTATTGGTGCCCCCCTGCTTACTTTGACCTGGCTACGGGCCTGGTGCTGCCCACCCATAGTTACACACCATTTGTAGGTTAGTTATTCTCTCCTGTTTTGCTTGGATTAACCTGCAGTAACAAGTTGGAATTTCAGCTGGGTGAAGCAGCACCGAGTTCCACCGGCTTGAGACCAAAGACACAGTAGACATTATTAGTGATATTTTTTTTTTCTGTTGACATTTGCAAAAGTCGCTCCTGATAATGGGGGACCACGACGGTTAAGTGTGAGAAGTGTAGAGCAGAGTTTTCTAGATGACTGGGTGGATGTTCTCATTCTGTTAAAACATTAACAGATCTCTTTGCCACAAAGGAACTCTTTGGAGGTCACGCCTACTGTTGAACTCCTGGTAGGTCACACCTACTGTTTTTAGATCAAATAATGGGGAATTACCCTGCACATTCCTCCCATTTCTGCGGAGTGTTTAAAATTTAAAATATCACCACATATATTTTTTTTTATGTGACGTTCAAACCACATTTTTTTTTAAAAATTGAGTTTTGTTCATTAATTTTGTACACTTACTTTATTACCGCAAAGAATTTTTCGTTGCCCATTACTGGGTAGTTTACTGTGACTTGAAGGTCACTGCTTTTTTTTTTGTTTCTATTGAGAAGTGACTTCGTTTAATCCCCCTTAAACACAGTACACAATCAAACCCATGTCTGTTATCGACGTTATTGATTTTTGTCGATTACCCTCCCCCCCACCCTCCTTTTCCGCTCAGGTTTTTTTTTCTACCTAAAAACTTTGAACGAGGGGGAGTTATAAAAACAAACAATAATATCCGTCCCCCCCTCCCCCTTTCCCTCATTCATCGCCGTCATTTATTTGCCAAAAAAAGAAGAAGGCTCAAAAGTGTTACTGTCATGTTGAACTCATTTTAGAGCCATGCTATTTTCAGTATAAAAAAATTTATTAATTTACATTTAAAAAAAAAAAGAAATATGTGTTTTTGGTAGCTACTGCTTGGAATGAAGAACTTTGATTTAGATTGATACATAATGAAATAATTACTTTTCGTTGCTTTAGGATCTCATTGATTGTTTTTTTTTAATGATGAACTTTGTCAGTAAAACCGAGTTGGTATCACTGTGTCTCCTAGGGCCAGCATTAGGCAGGTTTGACCGATCGCTCCAAAGTTGTTATTGTAAAAAAAAATTGGAAGAGGGGGCCTCGCCAGCATCCGTTAAATTGGGGCCCCCGCCAATCGTAAGTGTTATCTTTGTCCAATGTATTTCTAATAAATCTGACAGATGTGTATGCGAACAGTTAAGCTGCACACACACTCACACACACACACACACTCACACACACACACACACAATAAACAATGATATTTTCGAACAATGTATTATTTGTACCGTGTCCTACCCAAAAATTGAAAGCAATGACTCGAAGAAAACAATTGAGTTCCCTTGGGTTATGGAAGGGCGGGGGGCGGGGGGGGGCAAGCAGGGCGTTTCAAACGATTATTTCCTGTCACTTGCAGAACCGCGGGCAATTTCCTGTTTATTGATGTCACGGACGAGGCTTGGCGAGGTCAGCCTCACCAGTTATGTAATGAACCAATGCCTATAGCTGCTGACTGGTTTGGATTGAAATTAGCCATGAGTGATAAATGTCAATTTTTCTTTACACGGTCATTTGGTCGGTGACATTTTACCCCCTTAAAGGAAAAACGAAAACAAAACAACGACTAATCTCACCGTTGAGTGAATGTATTTGTTGTTATATGTCATCATATGCATCCACCCATCTAACCAACCCTACCTTTTTTTTTACCCCCGTCTATCTATCTATCTATCTATCTATCTATCTATCTATCTATCTATCTATCTATCTATCTATCTATCTATCTATCTATCTATCTATCTATCTATCTATCTATCTATCTATCTATCTATCTATCTATCTATCTATCTATCTATCTATCTATCTATCTATCTATCTATCTATCTATCTATCTATCTATATATATATATATATATATATATATATATATATATATATATACTTATAAGACGCATTTGCTGTCTGTCTGTCTGTTCCCTTAAAACTCAAGATCCAGACAACCAAATAACGTACACATACACAAAATTACATGGGGGCTGTTCTTAAACAGGTTTCGTTCCATCTCAATGGGTACTTTAATTGTAATTAATTATTTTGGATATCAAAGACATGAAAATTGGCAAACTTTTACCTCGATTTCAGGTTTTACGAGCTTCTCTCCCACATAGCTAACTTACTATAAATATGATCGGTACGGGAAACCAAATATCACATTACTTACTATATTATTACATTCCATTTCTTCATCCATAGGAATTGTCATCTTTTGCTACAGTCATGCCTAGAGAGAGAGAGAGAGAGAGAGAGAGAGAGAGAGAGAGAGAGCGAGAGAGAGAAAGGGAGGGAGGGAGGGAGGGGGAGGGAGGGGGGGGGGGTGGGGGGGGGGGGGGGGAGGGAAAGATGGAGGGAGGGAGAGAGAGGTGGAGGGGAGAGAGAGGGAGGGAGGGGAGAGAGAGGGAAGGAGAGAGAGAGAGAGAGAGAGACAGAGAGAGAGAGAGAGAGATGGAGAGAAAGGGAGTCGTCAAATTATGGGAGAAATGATCAATTAGGTTCAAAGAGGTAAAACCTCCAGCATCTGACGGGAAAATTGAAGAAAGCAAACAGAAGCCATCAATAACTACATCATAAATGGTCAGGTAATTTATTTAATGTTCACATTAACCTGTGACATAAAACAATCATTTATTTTTTTTCCCTAAAATATGAAACAGATTAGACTCTTGGAAGTTCCCGGAATAACATAAGAAAAAAAAATATAAACAGGTACTTCATGACCAAGGCAATTGACTGTACAAAATAGTAAAGATCTATTAAGAATAGTAATTAACGAGAAAATAGTCTAGGACTATTTAAAATAGTAATTAACCAGAAAATAGAATATAACTGTTTAGAAATAGTAGTTATCAAGAAAATAGTGCAGACATATTTAGAACAGTAATCAAGAAAATATTTAGAATAGTAAATTACCTGAAAATAGAATACAACTATCTAGAATAGTAAATAACTGTTAGGTTTATTCTTGGGTGAATTGCTTAAGGTTAAATTTTGAACTGGAAAAGGCGATGGACCATGAAGCATCCTAGACCACTTTCAGATGCAGTGTAATTCCTGATTGTCCTAACTGAGAGGTTATAATGTTGGCGGCTGTTCAAGGGGATTACTTACGCTTTTTTGCTAAAGATTAAAAAAAACCATTGTTTATGAATTTTACCAGAGAAATATTTTAACGTACGACAGGATATACTAATTCATATCTGAAGTATTTTTACTTCAATCCAGCGACCATCCATATCTGACATAGTTCATCAATCCAGCGACCATCCATATCTGACATAGTTCATCAATCCAGCGACCATCCATATCTGACATAGTTCATCAATCCAGCGACCATCCATATATGACATAGTTCATCAATCCAGCGACCATCCATATCTGTCATAGTTCATCAATCCAGCGACCATCCATATATGACATAGTTCATCAATCCAGCGACCATCCATATCTGTCATAGTTCATCAATCCAGCGACCATCCATATATGACATAGTTCATCAATCCAGCGACCAGCTATATCTGACATAGCCCCTCCCCCTTCAATCTCTTGCACCTCTTCACTTTCCTCGCGGTACTGTCAGCTCCTAAATATCTAGCTAAATTTTACATTGTCTTAATCTTTACAACCAAACAGCGAACCCCATTGCTTTCTAACTGTACTGTACCCTCCCCCCCCCCACACACACACATACACATACACCAATAAACACTCATGGACGTATCGTCTGATTTATTTATTTTTATCGTTTGCCAATTTCTCAAGCAATCTTTGCATAACAAATGATGAAATTAAAATATAAACATGTGTTACTCAAAGTATCATTTTTAACATTATTTCATTTAACAAAACAACAGCGTGAAATAATGTACTAGTTCGTATGGGGAGGAAAAGGTGCGAGAATTACTGATAGGGAAATTTCTCGTTACTATGCGAAATATCAAAAAATGTCTGAATGTTCTGGACGCAAGGTACAATGCAAGGGAGATCCACGACTGTAGATGCCCGGCATGCCCTAAGCTTTCAAGACACTTATTCACATCATTGATAGTCTTTGTGACGGAGGAGTTTGGGTATTGGTGGGCCCAGATCAGAGTTTTCCCATCGATGTATTCATTCTCCAGGCAAATGTGCTTTCAAGTTCGGCGTCCTCTTAGAATCAGGATTAATAGCAATCAAAACATGGAGGGGCGGGGATCCCGGTTGCTGCTGGGGTCCTCGGTGGTAGCCTAGTTTGCCGATCTTTATGAATGGCTTTAATAATGCTACGAAGATAAATCAAGTATAACCTGACCACTAGACAAACGATTATAATGATGATGACAAAATGTACGGTCCTGAGCTAGAGATTGTTTTCACCTATGACGAAATTTATAGTCCTGAACTAGAGATCGTTTCCACCTATGACGGACTTTATAGTCCTGAGCTAGAGATTGTTTCCACCTATGACAAACTTTATAGTCGTGAACTAGAGATTGTTTCGACCTATGACAAACTTTATAGTCGTGAACTAGAGATTGTTTCCACCTATGACGAAATTTATAGTCGTGAACTAGAGATTGTTTCCACCTATGACGAAATTTACAGTCCTGAACTAGAGATTCAGTTCTAAAAACCACTGATGAAAGGGATCACCGTGACATCAGTGTCAGCTATCAATCAGGAGCACTTCCCATAATTTTGATCCATTTGCTGGCTCCACATCTTGTGCTTTTTATCCATCGCGTGTCAGTCAATGTGGTCATTAGACAGGAAGTGGGCGGCATCACAAACATAATGTGTTTATTTATGTTCTGTAAAATAGAACTTTTATGCGGATGCACCCAGTACACATTGACAAATACATCTTGACATGTGTACAAAAAATAACATCGAAAATATAGAATCATTTCAATTAATTCAAGGGATCTGTTTGTTGGATTGCAATGATATATAGTGATAATGCTATCTAATTATGGACTATAGATTGCAATGATATGTAGATATAGCTATCTAATTATGGACTATATATTTTAATGATATGTAGATATAGCTATCTAATTATAATGATATGTAGAGATATATATATCTAATTATAGACTATATATTGTAATGATATGTAGAGATATAGATATCTAATTATGGACTATAGATTGTAATGATATGTAGAGATATAGATATCTAATTATAGACTATATATTGTAATGATATGTAGAGATATAGATATCTAATTGTAGACTATATATTGTAATGATATGTAGAGATATAGATATCTAATTGTAGACTATATATTGTAATGATATGTAGAGATATGGATATCTAATTGTAGACTATAGCAGCGGTGGCCTATAGCGACGCTTGGCTTGGTTTTGTGCGACTCCAATTGAGTTTAAAATTTCTTAGCCTATTTACAAATTTGGTAAAGATGTTGATATACGATTTGAGCTGTGATACAACATTTGGTATACAGAAATTTAGGATGTTTAGAACATTTTGTATAATTTTAGAAATTATATAGTCAATATAAACACTTTTCAGAAGAGCTGTGAGGATGAGCGGGTATAGACATTTTGTCTAAGTACAAATATTTATTCATTGTTTTATAAAACTTTCTCGGGCGGCTTGAACAAATTGTACTCTGGATTTGAGTTGACAAAATATCTTAATTAAAGGAAATATTTTTGATGGAATGTTTTTATGAAAGCATTTTTTTTTAATTTAAAAATAATTAATTGTATGCTCTTATTTAGTTCTCATTCAGCTAGTGCAGGACTTTCGTAATCTAATCTTGGGCCACTGACAATGTTCACCAAGTGAGACCCTTCTGATATCACACCCAACAATAACCACATCATTTTAAAACAGATCACTGTATTTGTCTAGATTAATCTGTGGTTCAATTAATCAAGCCGATTTCAAGGTCAGAACTCAATGATGTAATTTTACTGAAAGCTTTCAGTTCAGTCTCAATAGCTGTAAGTGAAGTTAACAATTAAGTTCTGTCATTACTGCAATTACTAAACATAAAAAAAAAATATTTACGCTGCCACTTTAGGCTGCTTTTAACAACACCAAAGAAACAAAAAAACCGACAATTTTCAGGAACAATTTTTTCAGAATCTAAGGGGCTGTCCATTATTTATGTCAACAAATTTTTGGCGATTTTTACCTCCTCCCCCCCCCCTTGTCAACATCTTGTCAAACTTCCAGAGACCCCCCTATAAAATTACGTCAACATTTGATTACCCCCCCCCCCAAAAAAAAGTGGCTTCCAAAATGTTTATGTGGCAAACTTAGTAGGAATATGGTTAGTTTAATTAAAATACTGAATGTTAAGCGAGTGTGTAACACAGGACTACAAACTCTGCTTAATTTTCTTTTATTAAGTAATTATATTAATTTTTTTAAAAAAGTAACATTGTTGACGTCAACTTTTTATGACCTCCCCCCCTTGTCAAAAATTGTCAAAAATTTTCTGACCCCCCCCCTCCTCCTCCCTATTTTGTTGACGTAATTAATGGACAGCCCCTTAAATAAAAAGCTTAGCCATTCTCTTTACCAAGTTTCACAGTTAAAAAAAAATAGTTAAATAATTTTTTTTTCAAATGTTGATTTCAAAAAGAGTAATTTTTTTTAATGTGTGTCAATTTCTCTTTGCATATCTGTATATTTTTTAGTGATAGAACCAGTGCTTTTTTTTCAGTGGGAACTCATGGGAGCTGAGTTCCCATACCTTTTTTTTTATAGACTATTATAGTATTTTCTGATATAAGTTAAAAAACAGATGTGAAATGAGTTCCCAAACATTTTTCGCTAGAAAAAAAGCACTGGATAGAACGGATCATCGGAATAAAGTAACTTTGATTGTATATTTGACTTTCCCTTTTACTTTACAGATTTACATACGTTTAGTTTCGAAACAGACTGACCAGCAGTTATAACCATAGATATTAATGGTTATAACTATGCAAAACACATATTTGCATACATTTAGTTTCGAAACAGACAGAACTGTGCAGAATTGTACTCTTCTCTTTTTAAAGTAAGGGTCTCGAATACAACACTTTTTCGGTCTCTATTAAATAAGCATAAGCGATCTAGTCTTATATATATATATGCATTCATAGACAGAAAGACAAGCAAGGGACATCACTAACAGTACATTAATTGACTGACAGCCAAAAAAGTGTCACCAGACTAACCCTTCTAAAAAACTGGCTAATGCATGATATAGTAAAAAAAAAAGAATAACAACAATTATAAATTCTCGCAATAAAATTGCAGGAATACGTTGAAATCATTATGTAAGCTTCAAAGCTAACAAGTCGAGCAAGACAAATGAAACACTTTTTGTGTCCGAATCGAACACAATGTAAATGTGATATCGTATTTGCATGTGCTATAAGGAAATAATTATCCAGCTCATTAACAACATTGCTTTTGCCATACATTGTTGTAATCTTTTTTTTTTATCCTGACACGTGTGAGAAAGATGGATGCATTTTAGCAACCTTAAAAAAAAACCCAACTCTACGTGGTTTTTTAAAAGTGCTAAAAATTAGGAGAATATAAAAACAGAATACACGGGAAAGGAGAAAAAAAAGGTAAAAAAAAAATAATTAACATAGCGAAATGTAATCTAGAAATAAATTATTCAAGGGGACATCAAACGGTCAGTCTGCTGCCAGTTACGTCCCTTTAGGCAAGGGCGGACAATTTTACTAATCGCTTGTTGAGCACAATGTACAACAGAGGAGGTTGGAATGTTATTTCCCCTTATTGCATTTGAATAGCCCGATAATGTACATTTGATATTCTTACTGGATAACCCGTCTGACAGCGGGTTTTGAAACAGCCTGATGAGAATTAAAAGTAAAAACAAAAAAGAAACAAAACAATGAACCAGCGAGATATTTTAGAAGTCCTATAATGTGGGGGTGGGGGGGGGGATAATAATGACGTAAGGCGAAGTTGATGAGAGAGTCAAAGTTTAAGGATTGGCTATCGGCGGTAACTGACGAGCGTTTAAATACTTTGTTTATGTATAACAGCTAAATTAAAAATGGATAGATTGAGGTGGGTAGGGCACATGGAAAGAATGGAAAACAAGAGAGGTTCAAAAGCAATATATAAGGCAACACCCAATGAGAAAAGGTATAAAGGAAGACCAAAAAAAAAAACAGATGGTTGGAGGAAATTGAGAAAGACCTTAAAGCCATAGGAGTGAGAGAGTGGAGGAAGAAAACCATGGATCGTTAAAGTGGATAAGAGTAGGCCAGGGCCCTAAATAGGCTGTAGGGCCAAAGGAATAATAAGAAGAAGTTTATGTATTACCCTCTACCAGGGTTGTTAACAATACTAAAAAAAATTATTGGCAATACCAATACCAATACAATTTTAAAACCAGTATTGCAATACCAATACCAATACATTTTAAAACCAGTATTGCAATACCAATAACAATATTTATTTATTATTGCCAATACCAATACCAATATTTGGGTCATTCGATGAATAAAACGCAAATACGTAATTCATTGCTATATATCACTTACATCGATAAACGATAAAAACATTTTTGGCTGATTTAGATGATGTATTTTTAACCAAATTTTGTTCAATATTTAACACTTGCTTCATCAGTTTCCCTCAAAGCATCCAACAGTCTTTGACAACATAATAAACTACTATTAAATAAGTCGGCATACCTTAACGTCCTTTAGCAACAAGATTTTTAATATGTATGCTGTACAAATATTGTGAATGAATGGATGGACGAAGCAAATTACTGTCATAGAAAAGCAAATGAAACTTAAACAGTTAAACATCACACTATAGTAAAAGCAGTCAGACCGAGTCAGTGGATTGCATTACATCTGGAAAACTAACGATGAATCCCAGTAGAGTTCACAGGGTAACGCCACCTAACTGGCAGTTATCACTTAGCCAGGCGAAGAAAAGTAACCATTTCAAAATGCGCACTGCTCAGTCGTGAACGAAGAGGGGAAAATACTCGTCCTCCTAATGCAGCGGTCGGGGAACCTTTTTAATCATTACCCCAATATATTTTTGTGTAAGTTGATGTTACCCCATAGCAAATTAAAAATATATACTTTTTACTCACAAAAGTTTCATTTTTACCCCCAAAAATTTCATTTTTACCCTATTTGGGGTAATTTACCCCAGTTCCCCGACCGCTGTCCTAATGAAAACAGCCTTTCAACAACAGCGCTTGAAGGAAGTCCTGTATTCAGGTATATTTATATTTTACGGATATGTGGATAGGCATCCAATGATAAAATACTGTTTGAAGTGTCTGCCAAGTAATTATTAATTTCTTGATTCACATCAGTGATTGTGAAACGCGTCTCTTCAGATGCGAACGCTGCAAATCATCATCCATCCAGTCCAACTTGAATTTGGGATGTACAACGGATGCCAGCTGAGCAACAATGCTGTCAAACATGTTTGCAAATCTTCTATCGATGGCATTCAAAAGACATGAAGCTAATGGAGAACAAACTACGAGCCGATCATTCTTTCCTTGTTCAAGAAACACTTTTAACTGAGCCTTCATCACGACAAGTATTGGTAAAGGGAAACCAAGTCCAATGTCTTTTTTAGTTTCACCCTGCAAAGTATCTAGTCCACAGCAAACAAGCTTCATAACAGCAACATACTCTTTAACAAATGTTTTCTGTACATGCTGTAATCTTTTGATATCAAGTTCATCACAAAGTTTGTCAACAACTTCCATGTCACTTCCATGTCACTTGCACAGAGAATGTTGTAATCTCTGGTGACAGCATCATACATTGAATTCCACCGGGTTTCACCAGGTGTTACCAAAAGCATACCAAGTGATCTGCCTGACAATACTTTGCAAATAACAATAAACACTCAAGAAAATTATGTAATGCAACAGGAAAAAAGCTTGGAAAGAATAGCAAATTCCATAGAAATCGATTTACTTAGAGTACTCACGGGTCAATACTCATTGCCACAGATATCATATATGATTTCTATTATCATTCATTGCTCAGTCTCATTCAAAAATTGCTTGGCTATGTCACTCGCAAGATGGCGACACCAAAGAAAAATGTATTATATTCAGCTTTATTCACAACCAATGTTGTAGAGAACTTATTGAATATTGCTTTAAGTATTGGTTAAAAATCAATACCAATATCAAAAATAAGTATTGGCAATACCAATACCAATATCGAATTTCAAGAAGTATTGCAATATCGTACCAATACTTAAAAAAGTATTGGCAATACTGCCAATACCAATACAATATTGCAATATTAACAACCCTGCCCGCTACCAGCAATTGTATGTACTATGCAGCTTTCCAGCCCCCCCCCCCAACCCCTCCACCAATAAATACCCACCTCACCCCCGTGTCGAATTTTTTTCCAGCCACAAGATGGAGCGATCTGAGCATACGTCAGGGGCCCAAGGGCTAAACAGTAAGATGTCATAAAAAGGGGAGAAGGCGGCTGCTCCTGGATAAATAGAATTGGGCTGTCAGGGCCGCACCCCAGTTTTTGATAATAAAAAGAGGGGCCCAATATTTCGAAGTGGTGGCCTGAACAGCGGTTTCTGCACAGGGCCACAAAATTAAATTTGAATATGTATCTGATGTTTATTTTATGGCTTTAAAAATTATCTTTTCCCCTAAAAGCCACTTTACAACGGGCTATGAAAAAAAACTTTTCACTGGATCCCACAAAACTTACCAGAGCTAGAATATCCTCTGAAATGTGAGTGTTTTTTTTTTTCTTTTTGTATATTATTTATATGTCAACATATAAATAAAAAAATGGAATTTGAACTTCTTTGGGGAATACAGATAAATAACATCATTTGAATAATTGTGTTGATTCGTTCTGAACACAAAATAAACTGATATCAACAGAATGACGAATGAAACATTTAAAAAAAATACGATGGAATAGTTTTATTTTAAATTTCTCTGCGCCAAATATGGTGGCACATTGAATTTATAAGGCTCAACAGTCCAAGTGTAATAAAAGAAACATTCCCAAATGACAGAAACTCTTCGTTTTGTGTAATGTAGACATTTAATCACATAAAAGATTTACGATAGTATCCATAGCAACGTCTAGACCACGTGATTAAAAACAAAAGACACGGTTATATTTTCATCAATGACATATATATATATATATATATATATATATATATATATATATATATATATATAAATATATTCTTTGTCCACCTAATCACGAGATTTCGCTACATAAACCATGACTTTGAATGTCACTGCTCCAGACTTCAGTAACCCGGAAGCCATTCAAAGAACACAGAGATGTATTTCAGCAGGCTAGTCCTTTGAGACTTGAGGAAATATGATCTATTATTTCTCTTGATCCCATGGAGAACCTGATGCCACCGCTGAGACGGTCTCTCCCTCCCTCCCCCCCCTCCTCCAAACGACATACGGGGCTGCAGTAGCTATGGGTGGTTGTACGGTGCCAAATGTCTCCCTAAAGGCTTCAAAGCTTTTGCTCCTGCATCCCTGATCAGTCTCAGAAATGTTAAATAAGCAAGTGATGAGTAAAGAGTGTTTGTTTGTTATGTAAGCAAGTGATGAGTAAAGAGTGTTTGTTTTAGAATAAAAAGAAAGTAAAAAATAATATATATATATATATATATATATATATATATATTTAGGCCAGCCATCTCAAATAAGTAAATACAACAACAACAACACCTCAATGATATATTTGTAGTCTACGATTTCAATGTGCATTACACATTGTAGCCAGGCCTTCGTCAGATAATAATCTAGGACCGCAGACAATCTTGGACAACTGGAACGCCCCCTCCCCCCCCCCTCTCCATCCCACCCGACCGCCCTAAAAAACTGCCTAAATCATTTTATACGAGATTTCTGTGCCACGACGGGGCAACTCAAGCCTGAGGACCCACCACCACCATAATAGCTGGCCTGCTGTTGATTAACCTACATTTACAAAAAATGCACGCACTACCAAGTCCACTATTAAGAAAAAAAAAGGCTGTGTTTCCTTATAACACAATGGTGAGACCGTATAGAATAATTCGGAGATCAAACCATACCCGTGGGTCGTAATTCTCCACACTTTGGCATGTGCAACACAGTAGAATGTTGTTTATCCGAACCAATATTATCCCGAGCGTCAAAATCCGGACCCGTTGTCTTTTTCTTTGGGTCAACTACATGTACTGTGTATCATTGGTCCCCCAAACCCCGGGCCGCGGACCGATCCGTGGATCAAATGTACTGGAGTTCAAGAAACATTAAATTATTTCCATTACATTTATTTCTCTCGGGATTGTGCGACTTTCCATGGACGAGAGATTAGCCGGGAGCTGAGTGGCTGTGAGTGGCAGTGGCATTGTAAATCAAAACAATCTATATAAAGAATCAACGTCTCCTCTCTACCCCCCCTCCCCAAGAGGGACGCGGTGAAATTATCAAACGTTGACCAGTCCGTGGCGAGAAAAAAAAAGAGGGACCACTGCTCTATATATATTATTTTTCCACGATTAATGTAAAACTGCGATTTTTTGCACATATTTTGCTTTTTCTTCAAGCACGTTTCCCTCATGTGATGATTTCTAATGTTCATATAGTGTCCGGTTTCATATACTGCATGGATCGCATTCGGTTTTTCGGTTATCCGAATAATCACGTATACGAACGGTTTCCGGTCCCAAATTGATTCGGTTAAACGACGTTCTACTGTAGGTTTTTTTTTCACAATTTAAATGAAGTCGAACAGTAACTGAGCACAAGTTCAAACTGATGCTGCTGCGATTCTTATAGAACTACGCTCATTTCATTTAAATTAATGAATACTTCACGGCTGGTAAATGTTTTAAACTGATGTCCTTATACAGTGCCTAGAATTATTTTCATCATTGTTTATCTCTATCTATCTATCTATCTATCTATCTATCTATCTATCTATCTATCTATCTATCTATCTATCTATCTATCTATCTATCTATCTATCTATCTATCTATCTATCTATCTATCTATCTATCTATCTATCTATCTATCTATCTATCTATCTATCTGTCTATCTATCTATCTATCTATCTATCTATCTATCTGTCTATCTGTCTGTCTGTCTGTCTGTCGATCTATCTCTCTCTCTCTATATATATATATATAAAGAGAGAGAGAGATAGATAGACAGACAGACAGACAGATATCTCTCTCTCTCTCTCTCTATATATATATATATATATATATATATATATATATATAGAGAGAGAGAGAGAGAGAGATATTCTACGCCTCTTTCCCATCTCATGTTGCTGCGCGCCGTAAAAAAAACACGACTTCCATCCGTAGGAGTCTGAATGTCGAAAACATACAAAAGACTGTCACATTTGATTCCAGTTATCCATTGTTCAGTGAAATCCTAAGTCGGTCACTAACGTACACAACCACGCTCCGCCCCCCCCCCAACCTCTCTCTCTCTCTCTCTCTCTCTCCCTCTCTCTCTCTCTTTCTCTCTCTCTCTCTCTCTCTCTCTCTCAAGAGTTGCCCAGATTACTCACGATCAATGTGAGAGTCACAATTCAAATTTAATATCTCAAGCTTTTTGAGGCAGCCAAAGGTCCTTCTTCTTTATGATCGGGGGTGGGAGGGGTGGGTACAGTCTTCCACTTTTAACTAATGTCATCCCTTATAAAGTGTCTTCCTTATGTCATCTTATTTTTTTGGTATCGAACTAATAATAAATAGGCACATATAAATACTAATACGATATACATGCACTACAATACAAATGTTTTTACAATGTATCCTGTATTGTTCTTTTGAGAAGAATTACTTTTTTTTTTTCATTTACGATGTTGTTGTTTTTTCTTTCAATTCATGTTTGTCCTCTTTTTCATAGCTGAAAATAAAACTTGAAAAGTAATTTATTTATCTGTGCTTTCTCTTTTTATTGTAACGACAAAGTTGGTAAACTGTTTCATTTTAAAAAGTGTTACATTTACTTAAGAAACAAAACGACGAAAACATACAAACATACCATTAACGCTTTGTTTCGCATCAAAAAATTAAAAATAATAATGAAATAGAAATATCATCCTTAACAGTGCATCGTAACCAATAGAACATTTGCAGAAAACTAAAAAAAAAAAACAACAAACCATTCTTATTATGCCAGGTACCCACAGATTAGTCGTGCAGGTACCCGGCTCATTATAAACAAACAACGGTTTTACTAGTCCACCTGCTGTTCAACAATTTGGAGCAAGTACTGCTTTTCCTACTCTGATTTGGTGAGATATGACGCCAGTGCAATTCCCCGCTAGGCACAGTCATTGACAACTTTCAAGGAAGAGACCACTGTTGTAGACTTCTGAAAGGATGGAGTTTGTTGCCAGGAGGAAGCATCAGTCACGAGAAAATTTGTGGGAAGCAAAAGAGCACTAAAGAAGAGCAGCGATGACGAAGTAGCAAAATCCTTTAATGAAGTGCAGAAGGATCATTTGTGTTGCGGATGCACCTTTCTACTTTCTAATCACCAGAAGATTTCTCCAAGCAAGCAGCAAGACTGTTTTTCTCATCCACTGAGACACGTTGAGAAAAGAGAACCAGAGGAATGAGTTCTGAACTAAGGTACTAGAGATGTCAGCCAATCGTTTTCAATGTTGAGAAATGAAAGGAGAAACATTCTTATAATCAATAAGAAGCTTGATGAGATCCAGATCATTCAAAGGTGCGTCTGCAAGAACGGGACACTGAATCCAAGCTTTAATGTAAACCACTGATGCAAAGATACCAAATTCTGCAATTGATTTGTCTTCATGCTTAGTCAGCTTGAATTGATGACGGAAGATATAGATCTTCATGATGTAGATTATTTTAGACATCCACCTTGCATGGTGATAAGCTCCTGGAACACGAAAACGCACCCCCAAGGGGGGTAATTCCTCCCAGGAAGATAAGATTCAGAGTCAGAAGTTCTTTGAAAACTTCACGTGGCAAATATCTTGAGTCGTCTTTCATTTGGAGGATATTTGAACAAATTGTGATGACTTCTTCTTTTAATGGCTTGAGATTTTGCTCCAGTAGAACATCGTGCCATATACTAAATTCTGCCTGTCTTATTTTTGGCCAAAACGCCTTAAAACGCTTGAACAGCTGTACTACCCCCAAATGTCTTATTGAAGACGGCTGTGTTTGTAAACATATCATTGGCCAGTAGGCTCAATTAGGGGAAGTACCTAACTCAATAAACATTGGCATGTCCACTGGACAGTATACAAGCAAAGAAATAGGTCATGAAAAAGTTGTACCCACTAACTGCCAGACGGCTGTGTTTGTAAACATACCATTGGCCAGTAGGCTCAATTAGGGGAAGTACCTAAATCAATAAACATTGGCATGTCCACTGGACAGTATACAAGCAAAGAAATAGGTCATGAAAAATGTGTACCCACTAACTGCCAGACGGCTGTGTTTGTAAACATTCCATTGGCCAGTAGGCTCAATTAGGGGAAGTACCTAGCTCAATTGACATTAGTATGTCCTCATGAAAAAATTCTACCGAATGTCAACCAGACGGTTGTGTTTGTAAACATACCATTGGCAAGTAGTCTAAATTAGGGGAAGTACCTAGCTCAATAAACATTGGTATGTCCACTGGACAGTATACAAGCAAAGAAATAGTTCATGAAAAAATATTACCAACTGACTGCCAGACTGCAGTGTTTGTAAACATACCATTGGCCAGTAGGCTCAATTAGGGGAAGTACCTAGCTCAATAAACAGGAGTTTGTCAACTTCTATGCCAGTTAAATGAACAACACTTTTCGACATAGTAGTTATAACTAAATTTATGATATTTATATAATGGCAACATTTGATCTTATAACATTTGATTTTTATAACTAAATTGAATTGCACTGGTGAAGCTGGCAATTTATATGAAAATCAAAACTTCTAGAGATTTCTAGAATTTCCCGGAACCTTCTCAAGTTTTCCATGTTTTTCTAGAAGCTTCCAGAACCTCCTAGAGATTTCATAGAACCTACCAGAACCTTCTAGAATTGTATAGATTTTTCTAAAACTTTCCAGAACCTTCTAGCATTTTCTGGGTGCTTTATATACATACTCACATTCAAAATTCATTCAAAATGATTTAAAATTCCAGTGTCGATGAGGCAGTAATAAATAAAGTCATATATTCATGAAATTATTTCTTTGCTGTTTTGAAGTCAAAGGAAACACAAAAAACAAAATGCTCCAAAAAAAATTGACAAAAAGTTATTTTGGGCCACCCTAATATATATATATATATATATATATATATATATATATATATATATATATATATATATATACATATATATATATAAAGAAGATTGCAGTCACGTGTTACAATTTCTGATTTAAGCTGCTGAAATCTGGCTCCTATGAATCTCGATCAAACAAATTCTTCCACAATATACTTTTGGTGGACGGCTTACTCCATAACAAAGAGCCTGAACATTCTCAATAAGGAAGAAATTCTGCCTCCGCATGCACCTCTTTTCCCCCTAACCACACTCACATTACAGCTACTTTTATCTATCCCTGGCACTTTCTTTGTAATGCGATTTGATCTGTATCTCTCTGTTCATTGTGGCCTGGTCTACCTAAAGATGCTTTGGGGAACTTAATACCAGTCCTTTCTTATAATTAACTTTATCTCTCCTCCCACCCTCTCCCATTCACATAAACACACACAAACACTGATACACGCACCGACACACTTCCTTTTAAACTCTTTTTATCCCAAGTCGGACAACTCTTGACAGCATGGACAAAGTGCAGAATCAATTTTTACATCCTCCCCCCCCCCTCAAACCTTCAGTCGTAACCAATTTCGCCCCCCCCTACTCGCTTTAAAAACAAGACTACAGTGTGTGCAACGCTTGGTGTTTACTGTCAACATACAATTTGATTATTTCACAGTCTGGGCTTTCACCTGAATAAAAATATTTATTTACGTTTTTAAATTGCAAAAAAAAACAACATAAAAACTGAAAGAAAAAAAACAAACAAACAAAAAACAATAACTTACATTGAGATTAAAAAAAAAATTCGTTTACAAATATTTACGTGAATTTTTCGTTTATCTCACATCTACACAGATCTTTGCTTCATTGAAAGGAAATCACCATATACGGGAATACCGTGCAGAGGAACTGTATGATAATTACTGCCCCCCTCAACTGCCATGTCGTTATATGAGAGTATTGAGGAAAGTAAAGGACACTACCAGCATATCTTGGGGCCCCCAGACCAATATTCCTTCTAAGCTGAGCGCGTGAGCGATCGCTCACACGAATTCAGAGCGTCGCTCATACTACACGTACGATCGCTCACTCCGACGGACGACATCGCTTAAATCGCTCACAAATTTTGGTCTCAAACAAAATGACGCTCAGAGACAAACATTTTTGCCCACTTCATACCACATCTTAGAGGGAATATTGCCCCAGACTGCCAATCCATCATATACCATATTCTTGAAAGCGAAGCCGCCCCCCCCCCGCCCCCTTTTCATCAAGACTCGTGTCCCCTGACAAAACTTAATGGTTGTAGTCGCTCTAGATACACTGTGCAAAGTCCAATTATGCTAAATAAACATAAGCGGTAAACAGTGGCGTAGACAGAGGGAGCAAGGGGGCATCATTCCCCGGGCGCTACTAACAAAGGGGCGCCAAATGGTATATTTTACATATAATATTATATGGTTTTCGAATGGGGGAGGGGGCGATAAAAAGGTATTTTGCCCAGGGCGCGAGTTAAGCTCGCTACGCCACTGGCGGTAAAGCTTTATCTTTAAAGTAAGATGCAAATTAGTGTCATAGGAAGGAACAACAAGAAAAAAACTATACTACTCGGCACATAAATGAAAATGACAATATTTTCCCAGCCAGTCTGGCACATTTGTTTGTCATGATCTGTTTGTATAAGCAGTGTGGCCAGTGTCTTGTAAAGAACGTTAGCCAATTTATAAAACTCGGGTCTTCTCACTAGCGTCAGCTTAAAATAGCAATGCTTGTTTTATTGCTCTGTTGGGAATAATTTTCCTTCTACGTAGGAAATAAATAACTCATTTTGTCCGAATATACACATTCTTAAAACATGCCAGACTAAGAAAAAACAAGCAATTAAGCCTGTTCCATTCTGGACACAGGACGTGTTAGAGCATTTTCGTATTATGTATCAGTACGTATGCTATCTTTCAGTAAATATTTGTAAATTTTGTAAATGTTTATAAATTCAATTGTGTAATGCATATATCTAAAAAAAGATATTAAAAAGACGTTTCTTTATATTTGAAAACAAAATTATTTTCTCTTAAATCTAACTACAAGTGGTTTGTGGTCACTGAAATAGGACTCATAATTGAAACATTCGAAATTGTAGTCATTTAATCGTCCGAAAACTCCGTCAATTGTTGCATAGTTCTGATACTTTCAATTAAACTCAGAACACAAGCTTACTATTTCATTTGATGAGTTTCTTAATAAATCTTGGTTAAACTACGTGCTGCAGTATTTCGCACCAAATGAATGGGTTATTGAACGTACAAGGTGTATATATAATATATAAGCCCCTTAGGAGCCCTGAAGCCCGGCCCTCAGAGGTCCTATCGCAAAATGGACTTTTGATGTACACTTGGCAGGCCAAGACCTACAAAATGATATATACATCATGGGTCTAGGGCTTATGGTTGTTCAGATATAGGCGCTCTTTATTAATATAGCTTATATAGCAAAAAACGGTACTAAGCCCCCTTTTACGCCCTCAGAGGTCAGATCGCGAAATGGAAAAAAGTCATTTCTTGGCAGGCCAAGACCTACAAAATGATATATACATCATGGGTCTAGGACTTATGGTTGTTGAGATCTAGGGTGTACACGGACAGACAAAACGGGGACAATAGAGCATTTTAAAAATAAAAGTAAAAATGCGCTGAAAAAAAAACAAAACAACTGACGGGCTTTTTACAATGACGTGTTAAATTGTTTCAACATGTTTTATTATTGTGGCTTAACGTTTCCCCAAAACCCTCACCTTGAGATTTGATTTGCATGTAATTATTTCGTAAAACATGGCACTGGATTGCACCCATGTGACACCAGTTTTTTTTTTTTTGAAAAGGAATACTGCGATATAATAATAAAGCAGAGTAAAATAAAAAAAAAAATAAATACATACAATGGAAGGCTAAAACCACGCGACATCCCGACCTATTGTTTTCTGCTCTGCTTATGTCCCTTGGTAACAAAGTCCTCTTCACTTCGTTTTCTCAATTTCCATAAATGATGCATGGAGGGGGGGGGGGAGGACTGGAATGGAGAATCTATATTTCTCGAGGTATGGGTGGGTGAGGAAGCGAGGGTGGGGCTGCTGAAGATATAAATCGAAAGCATATGTAAGAGAGAGAGAGAGAGAGAGAGAGAGAGAGAGAGAGAGAGAGAGAGGGAGAGAGAGAGAGAGAGTAGGTTTGGGGTGGTGGGAGTATTGTCTGCTAATCTACAATTCGTTTAAATCTGTTGAGTTGCAAAAGTTTAGTGTTTGAAAATGTAGCGCTTGAAGTTGAAGTAATTCAAAGGAGTAACGATTGAATTGGAATGAAATTTCACAATGACCCTTACATTGGGACTGGGGAGGAACAGGGAGTGGGTAGGGTTGGAGTAGTTAATGAAACGTTGAAAGCTATGGAAATGTGTAGATTTCTTTGAATATTTGACTGTTTAGAGTCCGTTACTAACACATCGTATTGTTTATATCTGTTACACTTCCTGTTATATTGCTTTAAGTTCAGCTCGAGTTTGAAGGGGCAATGTTAAAATCATGTTGAAATTAAAAATGTTCGCATTTTAAACTATAAAATTCATTAGTGCAGCCAGCCATATAGTACCACGATATAGCCAGCCATATAGTACTACGATATAGCCAGCCATATAGGACTACGATATAGCTAGCCATATAGGACTACGATATAGCTAGCCATATAGTACCACGATATAACCAGCCATATAGGACTACGATATAGCCAGCCATATAGGACCACGATATAACCAGCCATATAGTACTACGATATAGCCAGCCATATAGTACTACGATATAGCCAGCCATAAAGGACCACAATATAACCAGCCATATAGTACTACGACATAGCCAGCCATATAGTACTACGATATAGCCAGCCATATAGTACTACGATATAACCAGCCATATAGTACTACGATATAGCCAGTCATATAGTACCACGATATAGACAGCCATATAGTACCACGATATAGCCAGCCATATGGGACTACGATATAGCCAGCCATATAGTAATACGATATAGCCAGCCATATAGTACTACGATATAGCCAATCATATAGTACCACGATATAGCCAGCCATATAGTACCACGATATAGCCAGCCATATAGTACCACGATACAGCCAGGCATGTAGTACTACGATATAGCCAGCCATATAGTACCACGATATAGCCAGCCATATAGTACTACGATATAGCCAGCTATATAGTACTACGATATAGCCAGCCATATAGGGCTATGATATATCCAGCCATATAGGACTACGATATAGCCAGCCATATAGGACTACGATATATCCAGCCATATAGGACCACGATATAGCCAGCCATATAGTACCACGATATAGCCAGCTATATAGTACTACGATATAGCCAGCCATATAGTACCACGATATAGCCAGCCATATGGGACTACGATATAGCCAGCCATATAGTAATACGATATAGTCAGCCATATAGTACTACGATATAGCCAATCATATAGTACCACGATATAGCCAGCCATATAGTACTACGATATAGCCAGCCATATAGTACTACGATATAGCCAGCCATATAGTACTACGATATAGCCAGCCATATAGTACTACGATATATCCAGCCATATAGTACTACGATATAGCCAGCCATATAGTACTACGATATAGCCAGCCATATAGTACTACGATATAGCCAGCCATATAGTACTACGATATAGCCAGCCATATAGTACTACGATATATCCAGCCATATAGTACTAAGATGACTCAGTGATGTTTAAGCTTGCCTTATTTCAAAGTGTGGTCGGCTTCAGGGAAAATTAAAAAAAAAACATAATTGAAAAATATATTCATTGAAATTCAGGAAAAAAAAATATTTCACAGTAGAAATCACATATATGCCTGTGATAAAAAATAAAAAGTAAGAACCGGAAAAAGCATTAGGCAGGAATAAAATAATTCCATCGACATTTCTTCCATTTTAAACACAATGCAATCTCCCCCCCCCCCCCCCACCCTTAGAAAAATGATCCCATTATTTAAAAAGTTATCTACGAAAAAAAAAAAGAAACGAGAGAAATATATTCCCTTAATTTGAATATATGTCTCCATGTCCCAGATTTTTTGAGAAGTGCAAAGGTCAGTACGTCGTACAAACTACTGGACTATAAACACGTGCTTGGGAGGAGGTGTGCGCGTGTTCTATATTCATCCCAACATGTTTGTTCTATGTATTCAGTTCACTATTAAGTCTGCATCCAAGACGTGACAACTTTTAATGAAAAAGGGTTTGGAGTCTCCATATTTACATGAAGATTTGATCACACTTGGCATGGCGCAGATCACGGATTCCAGCTATCCACCTCGACTACAGTTGAGTCCCATGTACGATAGGGATCAATCAGTAGCTTTAAAAGTCCAGGATATGTTACCCATGTACCTATACACTAGTTAACTGGCTTAAAAGAAGCTTAGAAGACTTAGAACCAAATCTTTACTAATGCTTCGTTGGGACTAAATTCCATTCATCCAGTGGCTGACTGGTCTTAAAATATTGGTTCCTCAAATATTGGTTTCTCAAATATTGGCTCCTCAAATATTGGTTCCTCAAATATTGGTTCCTGAAATATTGGTTCCTCAAATATAGGTTCCTCAAATATTGGTTCCTCAAATATTAGCTCCTCAAATATTAGCTCCTCAAATTTTAGTTCCTCAAATATGGGTTCCCAGCATGAAAAGTGATCAAGCCTAATGATGCTATAGCACAATTCTTTGCCACTTTATACTCATATAGTATAGTTTCAGGAACGAAGATCTCTGGCAGCTGGCAAAACAAGATCCCATAGATCTACGAGTGTCCAGAAGAAAATGGAGATGGATCGGCCATTCGCTAAGCAAGCCTCCAGAAGACATCACTAAAATGGCTTTGCAGTGGAACCCCCCAAGGCCAGGAGAAAGGTCGGCCGCCCAAAGACCAGTTGGAGAAGGTCTTGAGAGCAGGAAATGAAAATCTGCAAACAGACGTGGGGAGAATTGAAAAAGGCCTCCCAAAACAGAGTGCGCCGGAGATTGGTTGCAGAGGCCCTTTGTTCCGCAAGGAGTTCAAAGAATTAAGTCAAGTAAGTCAAGTCATAGTATGCAGTGCATTACCTGGTCTGGGATAAAATACCATGATCTGTCTGCGGGAAGATCATTGATGGTTCTTGACACGACGGCCTTTTAGTACCCTTTTTTTTTGTAAAATAGCACTGAATACAAATACTAAGTATATAGTTGTTGGTTAGTTTTCATAAACTCTCTAAACTCTCCTTTCAGCTAGGTCCTTTAAAAATAAAATAAAAAATTATCTATTTATTGAAGTTTACATGTTTTATGTGTGTGTGTTGTTTTAGCATTTTTGCAGATTTCTCAGAAACAGAAATAAAATTCACTAAAAATTAAATTTCAATGATTAATGTAGCTAGAGCTTTTTCTTTTTATACAACCCTTTCCAAAATTTATTTTTATCATAACCCATTTTTGTAATTTGTTGCAAATTACTGTAAAAGTTTTAAATTCGAAAAGTGAAAACATAATGTGAATTCTATGCAGTGGATTTTTTTTAATTTATTAAAAAAATAAAAAGCGAAAACTTTATAAGACTCTATAAAAAGGTAACTTATTTACTAAACACCTGAACGTGCAATCCACGTGTGGTGTTTTTTCTTTTTTTCGTTCAGACATGAATTGGTTTCAGACTGTACTGTCTTGTCAATACTACAACAGGACGTGTGTGCATGTCGTAATGTCCAATTACGTGACAAACAATAAGACCTCCCGCTAAATATTACCGGCCCATGACAAGGGACAAACATTAAAACAGCATTCATGCCTTGACTTTACAACTTGTTTTTTTTTTTGCATTTTCAAGTACATAGGGCTCTCCAGCATTGGTCTCAAAATTATCCGGCCTCTATACTGACCGGCCTAGATATAAAAAAAAATAGAAAAATTGATTAACGACTGAACGACCGAAGATTGTTGTAGTAATAAAGTCTGTCTATAAAATGGTGGTTCTCACACTTTTTCGTTCGCGACCCACTGAGAAACCTATTCGGTTTACGCGAACTTCCTGTAAAGAAAAAAAAGTGTTTTCAAAATGACACGAAGAATTGAATCGAACACATTCTTGTAAGTAATTATTACAACTTGGATCGACCCCTTTAAAATCAGCTCGCGACCTAGAATTTGAGAGCCTCTGGTATAGCTAATACATCATACATGACATATAAAGTTATAGAAATAAGGTCTATTTTATAGCTAATACATGACATATAAAGTTATAGAAATAAGGTCTATTTTATAGCTAATACATGACATATAAAGTTATAGAAATAAGGTCTATTTTATAGCTAATTTGGGGGCCCGAGGGGCTTGGCCTCTTTTGGGGCCCGTGCATTTTGACATTCGACACCATGACGTGAGATAATGTACTTAATATTGATTGTAAAAAAAGTTTTTGGCCCCCCCCCCTCAAGCTTGGTTCCGGGGTGACTTTGGAATTTGGCGAGCGATCCCAGACCAGAGAAAAATAAATATTTGTATTGTCGACCGCTTGACAAGTGTAATGCCGACAAACCGGAAGATGATTTTTGATGACAGTGTCACAGAGAAGGGGGAAGTAAAAGACCAATGTTGGCAGCTTACAGCGTTTTTTAATTGCACCCCCCATACCTTATCCACCTATACACCACGCTACAGGTGTGGCCGGTGTGGGATGGAAATGGCTAGCTCATCATTTTGATCCCACTGATTTGTTAAAGCGATATAAAATATGGGTGATTGATACAACTGGTGAAGATCTCATAGTATGGGTACAACTGGTGAAGATCTCATAGTATGGGTACAACTGGTGAAGATCTCATAGTATGGGTACAACTGGTGAAGATCTCATAGTATGGGTACAACTGGTGAAGATTGCATAGTATGGATACAACTGGGGAAGATCTCATATAATGCGGTACAGCTTGAAGATATCTGATAGTGTAATTTAAATTTGGAAAAATCTCACAAATTACAACTAGAGAAGATCATGATAGGGTGTGTACCGCTTGAGATCGAATATTCAAGATACAACTGGCAAAGATCTCATAGTATGGGTACAACTGGCAAAAATCTCATAGTATGGGTACAACTGGCAAAGATCTCATAGTGTGGGTTTAACTGGCGTAGATCTCATAGTATGGGTACAACTGGCAAAAATCTGATAGTAAGGGTGCAAAATAGAGAGATCTAATTATATTAAATACAAGCCAAAATAAAAAAAAAACATTAATAACTATACTCTTGTATATTTTGATAAGATCTGATGATATCAGAGAAGCTTGAGAGAATCTTGTAGTATATGTACACTGGAGAATATAAGAAGCTCATATAATATAAGCTCAAACAATATAAATACAAGTTGAAAAGTTCTCTAGAGATGGTTACGTCTGGGTATGAAACAAGTTATTGATTTAATTGGAAAGCAATTGCATATTAGTTGTATTTTAAAATATATTCACAATGAGGCCCTCTGCGATTTTAACAAATGAACAGGGAATTCCTTAAAATTCTTCATCCCATCCTGTTACAATTCTTCTATTCCCCCCCCCTCCCCACCCCCATATTCCGGACACAAATTCCGAATTAATTGTAGGCCATTGTTCCGCACCAGGCTGGAGAGTGCGTGTCTGGTAGTCGACTAGTCGAGTGCTGTGGCGGTAAAGTTCACGAGAGCACTAGGAAGTTCTTTGTGAAATCACCTTCAGACGATAATTTGTAGCAGACGACCCCCCGCCCATTTTCCCCATCCCTCTTTTTTTTTCTTCCATTTATTATTTTATTTATTTTTCGTCCAGCCTAATAATGTTAACGGAAGTAAATGTGTTTTGGTTTCTTTAATTGAACCACAGACCATTGATGAAGAATGCTTTCGTTCCACTATTCAAATTTCCTGTGAGGTTTAGTACACTTAGATAAGTTTCCTGGTTTATCTTCGGTCAACTACATTCAATAAAAATAATCAAAAACATCGATACCAACCTGATGACTTACCAGCTTGCACCGAGTTAACTAATTTAAAAAAGTCTCTTTATTAAACTAAACGCTACGGTTTGTACAATAAAAAAAAGGTCTATTCTAAAATTTAAAAAATAACTTTAAAAAAAAAAAAAATTCAAAATAACCGATATGCTAATTGAACCCATAAATTAATAATATTCAATTAAATTTTATTGTGCAGTGCAACCTTATATATACATGTAGCCTATATACAGCGGCGTAGCGTGGGTATCGGCCGCCCAGGGCGGAAGACGATTTTGCCGCCCTCTCATTTAGGTATTTCAATTTAATCTATACATTTTTGCCGCCCCCCCCCTAAAAAGTAATAAAAAGTGCCGCCCGGTGCGTACCGCACCCACCGCCCCCCCTAGGTACGCCACTGCCTATATAGGCCTATTTAAATCTATAAACATATCATTTATTTACGTGGCAGTAATTATAACAGAGCTTCTCAACCTTTTTTCGAGACTGTACCCCACAGGCTGTGAAGGTATGTCCACAGGTACCCCCCTCACACACACAAGTTCGCGATAAATGTACTTATTTTCATAATGGAATGTATTCTAATGTCTGATACTTGGTTTTGGTCATGATTCCCCCGCTTCAAACTGGGTACTTTCTTCAAAATGTTGGTTATTTTAAACGCAGTGGCTACGGCACCAGCCAAAAGCATTATATTAGGGTATAAGGAACCTGGCATATATAAAAAATTTTTTCAGAATTTTTTTTTCAGGATTAGGGTTAGGGATAGGGTTAGGGATAGGGTTAGGGATAGGGTTAGGGATAGGGATAGGGATATGGTAAGGGATAGGGATTGGGTTAGGGATAGGGTTAGGGATAGGGTTAGGGTGTGGAGCAATATTATATATGGTTGGTACCCGAAGTAAAAAAAATACGGGTTCGGTCGGACCTAACCGTAGCCACTGCGTATTTTAAACGAAAATTGCATGTCCATGCGTACCCGCTGCCTAGCCCTTTACTGTAGCTCTTGTGGTACGCGCACCACCGGTTGAGAACCGCTAAATTATAAGAACGCTGCACGCATTTTACGTTGATTGATAATCATTCAGATCAGTGTTTCCCAAACTTTCGATCTCTGCGAACCCCCATTTTTTCTATTTCCGTGATATTGTGTACGCCTGGTATAAAACTAAAACAAGCTTGCGTATTGTTTTTTACGGTCATGGTTTCCCCCCCCCCCCCCCTCAATTCATTGCTTGCACTTTAGCCGTGCATGTTTTACAACAAGTGTTCTCAGTCCGGTGCTGCACGTAACCCCGACAAACTCTTCGCTTACCCCTAGGGTTGCGCGTACCACACTTTGGGAAACACTGATTTAGCTATTGCTGTGTGGGGCCTTGTTCTCCTTGTCCCGTTTATTTGATCGAGGACCTGCTAAGCATTCAGGCTCGGCGGGTCACTTCACGAGTATAGGCTCCACTTGCTAATTGACCGAGGGGACACTGAAGGACCTGCTTAACATTCAGGCCCGCCGGGTCACTTCACGAGTATAGGCTCCACTTGATAATCGAAAATTCATTTCAATGATTGGCACAGCTCCCAGGTGAAGGAGTGGGAGTTGCCCTTGGTTTAAAACGAATCCAATGAAAATGACCCGTAAGTTTTTCTACCAAAACGCCCACGTATTGCAGCCTTGATCAAATACCATGTGAAAACATAATCAGACAGAAGATGATGGTGTACCATTAAGACTATCCCTGGCACTTTCTTTGTAATGCGATTTGATCTGTATCTCTCTGTTCATTGTGGCACGTTCGGTAAAACGTCACACAGATTATAGTTGATCACCACTAGTATCACTAATAGTGAGTTATAAGCAAGGGGACCAACAAAATAAGTGTCTACAATAAATGTAGAAATCAAAAGTACACTTACAGGCTAAAAGGCAATAAAACAGGGCAAGTCAGGTAACTACCAACGTTTAGGCTAATGGGCTTAATCTAGACTACACATGAGGATAAACAACGGCAACTGTTGAATGAAAACAATCACAACACAGAGACTGATAAGGTTAAAATCAGTGGTAAACATTTCAGTCTATAAAAAAAAAACACCTTTCAGAACAAATGCCAACTTTACCGTCATGTGCGCATTAACACCCCCCCCACCCAAACACACACATATGAATAATATAAAACAAAATGTCCGATAACGTCAAAAAGTACACAAAATGGATAACGGATTGAGTAAATAAATTGTAAATAATCAATAACTCGCTAAATATAGAACTTAGTTAAAGTGACAAGTCGCAATCTTTCAACAAATGTGACCTGAGGTTCGATTTTGTTTTTTTTTTCCCCTCCCAGAAATTTAGTCGCGTCCTATGGTTCATTATCCAAGTGAACGGATCATTATCCAAGTCAATGGATCATTAACGTCATTTACATGTCTAGCCTTCTTGAACGTCGGTTCTAAAAATGAGATATTGTCTCAACACCATATACTTAGCGGTATGGAAATAGTCAACAAAGTTTGTATATATATGTATATTGGGGTAGGAAGTAATGAACACACAAAGTTAGACCATTTGTATAAATATATACATTCTAGGAATTGGAAGTAATGAACACACAAAGTTAGACCATTTGTATAAATATATACATTCTAGGAATTGGAAGTAATGAACACACAAAGTTAAACCTTGTGTCACTCTTATATGACATGCGATGTAAGAGTACTTCAAGAGGATTGTTTAGGTGTTATTTTTCTTTTAAATTTAGAAGATGTTTCGTACTGATATCGGAGCAAAGCAACCAATGGAAAGCAAATGAAGACAAATAAATCTTATGTTAGTGTATGGCTGAGTTGGCAAAGATATGCAACTTAGTGGACTAGTAGACATGTCTTTGAAACTAAGTTAGTTTGTCTTGTAGACATGACACGAGAAAAAAAATAAGTTGATTTACAGACATATTGTAGGAAACAAGTTAGTTGACTTGCAGACATGTTTTATGAACCATGCTAGTCAATTTGCAAACAAGTCGAAGTCGTGCCTTTCTGATAAGTTTTAGAGCCAATTGTGGCTCAGGATTCGAAAAAGTTTGTCAACCTCTGATTTGTAATCTTCTTGGCTAAAGATGGGCAGTAGCAGAAATGGGGTCTGACATTTTGCACAATGGTTGATATCTTGTTTCAGAAGCCCGGCATAACTAATGAAAGACTGTAGTTTTTTTTTTTTTGAAAATGAAGGCCAGATAGTCGCGGGTGGGTGGGTGGGGGGGGGGCGGGGGACGAATATCGAATGGTCACTTCCAACTGGACAATTGCCAGCTAGTCGTTTTAAGCTCTTGGGCGAACGTCTAGCGCATTTGAACCCTGGATGGTAATTTCGTTCCCGACATATATATTCCTAAACTTATGATAATCTATATTTAGTTGTTAATCAGATAGATCAATCATAAATTAACAGCAATATATCATCATCAATATACATATATATATATATATATATATATATATATATATATATAGATAGATAGATAGATAGATAGATAGATAGATAGATAGATAGATAGATAGATAGATAGATAGATAGATAGATAGATAGATAGATAGATAGATAGATAGATAGATAGATAGATAGATAGATAGATAGATAGATAGATAGATAGATAGATAGATAGATAGATAGATAGATAGATAGATAGATCAGAAGATGGGAAACAATATTATAATTTAACATTCAGGGTTACAGGGTCGTTTTAAGGTCATCGTAGGCCCTAGGCACTTTCAAATTCATGTTTAATATTTTTCAAGAATGCACCCGTACTTCTTTGCGATTTGAAATCTAAATAAACTTTGAGGACGTCATATGTGACTTTGCTAAGACAAAGAGCCGAAAAGTTAGCATACTGTAATTTACAGATCTACAACACTGCAGCTTGACGTGCTCATCTCACACTGTAATATACAGTTACTTTTATACAAACATTATTAAATTTTATTGGCATTCTGAATTTGTTTTCACTTTATGTTCTGGCTTTCGTAGGCCCTTGAAAAGTCCGTAGTCCCTAGGCACAGTGCCTACTGTGCCTAGATGATAAAGCGGCCCTGCATGGTTATATGCTGCTTATATTTATTTATATGGATTTCACAATTGTTGAAAATCTTAGCCATTGTTGTAAGGATTACTGCATTCATTGGTGTGAGCTCTTTAGACCGTTATTGTAGAAATGTTGAATCATTTGTATTTCGATTATCGAGTCAGTGTAGGAGAATTCTGGAGTCATTTCTAAAGGCTTGATAAATTAGTGATATAGCTTTGTCGATTGCATGTTAAAGGATTGTTGAATCATATGTTGTATGATTGTTGTGTAATTGTTGCATCAGTTGTACACAAATCCATCCAGTTTTTCCACACATAGAGCTCTTTCACTGACCTCCCGATCAATACAGCTTGTGTTGACTGTATGACGGTGTCATATATATAAATACAGTTTAGTAATACATTCTTGAGCTATTGTGATAAAAAGTTATCCTTAAGTGTTCTTTCATCGTTGTGAACAGGGTCAGTTTATAGAAGATGCAAAGCTAAAACTTATGTGTGATTTGTACACGAGATGTGCTCTTTTGTTATCTATATAGTACAAGTGTATTTTAATATATCTATCTATCTATCTAATCTATCTATCTATCTATCTATCTATCTATCTATTTATCTATCTATCTACCTATCTATTTATCTATCTGTCTGTCTGTCTGTCTGTCTGTCTATCTGTCTGTCTATATGTATATCTGTCTATCTATCTGTCTGTATGTCTATCTAAATATCTATTTATCTGTCTCTCTCTCTCTCTCTCTCTCTCTCTCTCTCTATATATATATATATATATATATATATATATATATATATATATATGTTTGTATGTGTGTGTTTGTATCTGTCCGTCTGTCGTCTATTCAGTCTATCAATCTAGTTATCTAAGTCTATCTATCTATAAATATGTTTGTCTTTTGTACAACCAACCATCCTACCTGTATGTCTTCACGTCCGTCTGTCCTCACGGACATGAGTCAATTATTCCTTATCGATTGTATCAGCTATCTATCCTATCATCCATCCACTGATCCATCATTCCATCCATTCAATCATCCACTGATCCATCACTCCATCTAGTCTTTCATTGACTAATCTATCCTTTTAACTATGCATGGTTCCATCCATGAACCTGAAACAATCTACGCCGTTATTAATTAAGAACATAAGATAACGCTGTTCGTTAATCGTCAAGCCAATTTCAGTATCGACCCTGGCTGCTGTAATTGCTCGGTTGGTCAGTTGAGTGTAGGAGTGGAAATGTGTTCATTAAAAAACAAACAAACAGACACTTCATCAATTTTTATGTTTTCAATAAACACTCACAAACTGACACACACACTCACACACTGACACACACTCACAGACAAACACAGACACACACTGACACACAGACACGCACTGGCAAACACACACACTCAAACACGGCTTCACACATTTAAACGTGAAATATACCCAGAGTTTTAATTAAGAAGTAAAAACCGGGAAATTAGTAAGTACTATCTGTACTTCACGGTATATGAGTTCAATCAGGGACAGTAAAAAGACATTACTTTTTACTTTATCATTAGCTTTAAAATGAGTCTACATTTTCAGCTATGAAGGAATGCATACACTTTAGCTTAGTTTTAGCTTAAAAATGAGTATGCATTGTATGATAAGAAACAATACACAAACATTATCATAGTATTTCTTTAAAATGTGTATACATTTACAGATATGCAGACCCGCCGAGAGGGGGTGCAAGGGGGGGGGGGCAAATGCCCAGGGGCTCGGCGAGTTTTAGGGACCCGGACTGAGCTGGCCAATCAACTTTTGAAAATATTATTATCAGCACGGGGGGGGGGGGACGTGACAGCCCTACCTATGGCCCCGAAATTTCTGTCGCTGGGCCTGCAGATATGAAGCAGTGCCCGAAAACATAAATGACCAGTGCCGTAACAAGTATTAAGGGACACCCATAGTTGACTCCGATAATACCCCCCCCCTATTCTCGTACCAAAAAATAGTACGAAAGTTGTGCAAAATGCCACACCTTGATGCGTATCAATGTACGTGCCGCCCAATTAAGAACTGCACCCACAAAGTTACGCCAATTGTTAATGGCTTAGCAAATAACACTATTCATAGAGATACTCACCAACCCTTTAAACTTGACATCTTCCAAGAGTTCAATGTCGAAACTTCTTTCCCAGTTTTTTTTTTTTTTTTAAAAAGAGAATAGAATAATGTCACACACAAATGAATGGAACCAAAAAAAAAAAAAGAATTCAGTTCTCCGTAAGTCTGAATTTCAAGATCAACGTTGTGTTACTGTAAAATCATATCCTCGCGCACGTTTAATACAAACAAAGTATGACCGGTTTTTTTTTCTTCAGATTATTAAAATCTGCGATAATATTTATTTCTTTGATATATCAACCTGACTTAGTGAAATAGGTCACACCCATTACTTGTCCGCCTGGACCCTGTTTTTTTTTTTTTTGAAGACTGGACACTCTCTTTAAACAGTTCGGTCAGTGCTGATGTCACAAACCTCATTAAAAGTTACCAAAACATCAGTGGGAGGAGGAAAAAAAATATCGCCTCCTCACCCGAGGAACCAATCAAAAGCCTCTCCAAGACGCAGACGGCGAGCTCGGGGAATTTCCATAGACGCGAGAACGCGCGTGCACAATAGAATGCCACTGATTCCCGCTCAAATAATAAATAATACAACAAAAAGGTAGTGGGGGGGGGGGGAGTAGATCACTATTAGCACTACATAATTAACGTGAGTATTCGAACTGTTTTCCTGAATATTATTTATACATAAGTTTAAATATTTAAAAAAAATCTATATCTCTGGGTGAAAACAAAAAAAAAGTTCTTTTAGGTCAAATTGGCTGATCTACACAAAAGAAATACTGGTATCTATATGTTTTTATTTTAGGTTAAAAAAAGTAATTGTTTGAAAATAAAAACAACAGTTTGGGAAAAATTACATCTAAATATATATGCATATTTATTAATTCTTTTAATTTGTGTCTTACTGAGACCAATCTTACATAATCTATATGCAAAGTGCGTTCCTTATCGACAATGTGGGTCCTTACTAGTGCTTTAATATTTTTTTGTTGATGAACTCCGCCATATTAGGTAGACCTATATTTGGTATCTATACCTTCCAACCAAGTGCATTTTAAATAATCATAGAACAACACGCTATGCATCATTACTAATAAAGCTTTTATGTTGGTAAAATAAAGAACAAATACTCATAAAATTATTCTAATATATTTAAATAGACATTCGACTGATCAACTCTTCCATTAGTTTAAAAAAAAAAAGCCTCAAACCGACCCTGTTTATAAATAAATTTGTTAATGGAAGAAACGAGGCCAGCATTCAAAGCGCATGACCGAACATCCTAATTATAGAACAATGACATCTCTACAATGTGCCCAATATGTAGATTTACAGGTTGTGCTATATAATGCCATTGCTGCAATTTATTAGTATTATTTTTTTTTTAAAGATTTAATCACTTTAATAAGACAAGGTGTTTTAATGTCGAGAGATCAAAGATATTATAAAGAGGCGCAATATTTAAAAACCCAGTGCTAATGGTAACATAATTCGCAGTAAAAGAAGGGGAAGTCGAACATTTTTCTACTATGTATTTTAAGGGAGGGGGGGGGGGAATGGCCGGAACATTGCTAAATATTTTATAATGAGTAAAGAGAAGGGTCATTTTTTTCTTCGTTACATAATAAGGTAATATATTCAAAGTAAAAATAAAATCAACTTAACATTGGAAGTATGGGCAGGGGTGGGGGAGGAAGGACGCTCCTATGTTTTAGTTTGTGAATGCTTAATTTCAACAGTTAACTTACCGCTAACGGATGTAATCACTATCCGGAAAAAAAAATCCATTAATGTGGCAGACATCGACCCCTCCACCCCCCCACCTCCTCCCAACTTCTCCCCAAATCCCTTTAAACGTAGTCTGTGTGTACCCGTGGTGTACCCAGATTTTATCTGGCACGTAGTAGGTTTGGACACAACAATACAAATTGTTATTCCAATCTGGCAACTCTCATTTACTTGTCTACGATTATTTGAGATATGAGGAAAATGATGACATATAAAGCATTTGAATTTTAAAATCTTTTAAATTTGCTAGGATGTTAAATGTCCTGTTTATTTCATTAATAGGAAGTCAAAGTACCCTCTTATTGATGACGTTGGAAGCTTAGATAATGAATGGCATCTTGGGCAGAAGTGGAAGGCTTGCAGACGACAGAGACCAGCGTATGGATAGGAAAAATAAACGACAGCAAAGGATCCCCACTGTTAAAAAAGGGACCCTTCAAGTATTAAATTCCTTTTAAATCTCTCTCTCTCTATCTATCTCTCTCGCTATATCTCTATCTCTATATATATATATATATATATATATATATATATATATATATATATATATATATATATATACCTCGAATCACGAACACAAAGTGCTTTAGAGCTTGGCTTGTAACCCAAAACGTTTAGAACCCGACCATTGAAACCATCGGTTTCAAAGTAAAGGAATCGTTCTATTTTTATTATTATTAACGTCCGTTCATTTACCTGACAAAAATGCTTAAACATTAACCATTAAAATACAGAGAAAGAAAACAACCAAAAAAATTAAAGAATAAATTAAAAAAAAAATCTTTCCTACCAAAAAAAAAAGATCATGGGGAATTCGGTACTTTGTTTGCTTTTCTGAATCATTTGCTTCATGAGTTTCTTGTCGCGGTTTCTTGGCAGACGACTGTGATATATTTCTCTGTGATACGTTTATTGTATCTCATCTTTGATTCCAGTGATACTTTTCTCTGTGATATATTTCTCTGTGATACGTTTCTCCACATGAAGGCAAACTATTTTTGTTTCACCGGAAAATGATATTTTTTAATGTAATGTCACAGCCGACATCACTTAAACCATCTACTGACAGTTTAATCAGCTCCAGTTATTCCGTTATGAGACATTTATTCTGGTCTGAAAGCATTACCGCCTTTTTGCATCTTGTTGGCTTTTGGTTCCTTTACATCGCCTTTTAAGATAAGGACACCAACATGTGTGTGTGTGTGTTTCAGTCTGAGTTAGTGAATGTGTATGTATGATTTAGAATTACGCTAAATCCAGATACCAACACGCCATGTATAAGTAACCAACACACTGACTGCTTCAATTCGCCTGTTTTAATTTTGGTTATGAAACTTTTTGTGTTTTACTTTCAAATGAATAGTTTGACAATTGTTTGTTTTTTTTCTAGTTCATTGGCCTTTGCTTGTTTTTTTTTTTTTTAACTCAGGTAAGCCTTGTTGGTTCACATACACAGACGAACACATACACAAATCATTCCGCACACAAACACAGACACAAACACAGACACAGACATACATAACACAATCTTCCGCTCCATGGAAACGAAATGTTAATTCCTTTGAAAAAAGTAAATAAATAAATAAATCGACGCCATGTTTATGACGACAATTCTATTTTTAAACCTAAATCGACGCCATGTTTATGACGACGATTCTATTTTTAAACCTAGATCCACCTTCAGGAGAGCAACACATTTATTGTCACGCGAAGATTAAAAATTATAGATTCATTATCTTCGCCCACCCACAGGCTACGCAAGCCACAACACGCTTTTGCCGCCAACAACATAACATTTGTATCCCTCAAACCACATTGTAGTTTCGTATTTATTTTGTCTAGTTATGAACAAACGTGAATGACAGGAACTCGTGGGGGGAACCTTATTTACCATTTTTAGAGTTCCCTATGTTGTTGTTTTTTTTTCCCTAGAGCTGTGAAGCAGACAAACACAATTAGGAACAGTTTGACAGACACTTTCCCGTTGTTCCAAGAGCGGACGGGAAAATTAAAAAGCAGAAATCTTTACACGGAATAAACACAAAATAAAAGGGACAGAGCATTTTTTATTCAATTAAAAACATGTTTATTGTTTATATCAAAACATGACCATCCCTGGGATATTTCTAAAGGGTAGTTTGGAATCTTTGTAGTTTTCAGTACTGCATTAGTGCTAGCAAATTCAAAAAAATATTGTAATACAAGCAGACTGTAGTAATGTTTCCAAAGTAAATAAAGTACTTTTTTTTTTGGGGGGGGGGGGGGGGGTGGAGGGATAGTTTCAGTCGATTAATGTCCGTTTATGATAAATTAATATTTTTTTCTTGTATAACTTTGGAATATTGTTATGTTGCAATATCATTGCTGTGACTACTAATGGTATGGAATAGAAAGAAATCTACATCAAAGACAGAGGAGAAAAACTTCCACTCTTCTGTGATCATTATAAGAACCGGCCCTTAGAGGAGCGAAGCCCGATTGTAAAGCTTTTAAGAGTGCTTCCATTTTTTTTCAGTCAGCTTGCACGAACAAGATCCGTTTTAACTTCTGCACTGAGCCTCTATCGGCCAAAGGTCAGCCCTGTTTACAAAGGGGTACAGTGTTTTTATCTCTTGGCAACTGGACTCGATACAGTATATATAGCCAGGGTGCCGTAACTCACTGGACTCGATACAGTATATATAGCCAGGGTGCCGTAACTCACTGGACTCAATAAGTATATATAGCCAGGGTGCCGTAACTCACTGGACTCGATACAGTATATATATAGCCAGGGTGCCGTAACTCACTGGACTCGATACAGTATATATAGCCAGGGTGCAGTAACTCACTGGACTCGATACAGTATATATAGCCAGGGTGCAGTAACTCACGGCCAACATGAAGCGGTTGGTCAGGATAGGTAAATAGTATATGTGTTATCCGAACCTTTAAGTAAAGTTCCCTTAGCCCTAACGGGCCATCGGGGCAGATGAAGTATAGAATTCATCTGTGTCTATAACCTCGGAGGGGATGGATGGTCGTGCGTTAAAGCGCTCGATTGTCGACCTGAAGGTACCTGGTTCGATCTCCAGCGAGGAGACTACCAAGGACATTTTTCAGATATATCTCCCGTGGTGCCTCCATGGTCATTGCACTATCGGCTATTGTGAGGATGAAAGAAGGGCACCATAAAAACCGTCCCCATTAGTGATTTTACAGGATCTAAGAGATATCTTCTCATCCTTACACATAACCTCGGCATATGAAGGGACTGTGTGTTTAGCACAACGCCCAGCCGTCTTTACTCCCCCAACTTGAGTCAGGTACCCATTTAAAGCTGGGGTGGACCTAGCTCCTAAACTAACGAACACACGCCTGATCACAAAGATATATCATACCGGTAATCCAACTTCCTCCTATAAATAACAAAGAAAAGACTGGTTTTATCACGATTTATGCTTAACATATTATTTTAGTAATTTATTATTATGGAATTAAATAACATAAAAAAAATAAATTGACTAAAATGAGTTTTACTTCATGATTAAACATAAACAAAAATAATTAAATGAACTAAATGTCATTTAGAAGCTAAAAAAAAATCAATACGTTTGCTTGTCTGTTAATCGAGCCAAGTGCTAGAGGATAAATGCTTAAAAAATAACGTTACCGTGTCGTAAGAGAATCATAAATCAATAATTAATTTAGACAGATGAAGAAACAGAAAAAACAATTTTGTTGACTGAAAAAAAAAGATGACACCGTAACGCCGGTGTTGAATGAAAATGTGCACGACTTGACAACTTTTTAAAGTTTTTAAATATTCCACACATTCAATTGATCGTTAGTTTCAAAACTTTTTTTTTTCTTTTCGTTCTTATATTGCAAGTTATAATAATTATTATAGCAGTAAATGTATACATATTGTCATACATTTTTTATATAAAGTCCCTGTAATGGTGAGATGTTTACCTCTTAGATCTTATAAATGTTTAATGGGGCGGGGTTTTTTTTATGGTGCCCTTATAGCGCCCTTATTTCACCCCCACTTAAGCAGAGAGTGCAATAAACATAGAGGCACCACATGGGTTTTTTTGTAATTTTTATTTTATACATATAAATAATGAAAACAAAAAAAAAAAAACAACAACATTAAACAATATTGTCTCTACTAAGCAAAATTATGTCTTTCGTGGAATAGTTTTTGACACAAGCATTTCTCTTTTTTGAGAATGTTTCTAAAAGCAGTTATTGATATAAGGGTGATTGTTATTTTAAAGTGCAGACATTTTTAGAAAAAAAATAATAATAAATAAACTATGGCATTACCAGCGGTTGGTCTGGGCAGACAAAGGGATTAAAAAAATGAAGGCAGTCGGTGAGGGATCATAGCAACTGTTGGGGATCATGTTGAGCCCCAGGTGGCTCTTGACTTGTTCTTTCACGGAAGCCAAAGATTTGTTTGTGAATTGTCAGATTTAAAAATAAAAAAAATAGAAAAACTTGTTACATTTAAAATTTAAAGACAAAAAAGTCGAACTGATGAAAAAAAGTTGTAACTTGTTTATTTGAATATTTTACTAAATGTATGACTTGTTGTTTACATCTTTCTTAAGGATAATGTTCCCGAGTCATGGGATTGCAATCACAGAACAATCATGTCATCGATGATTGGTCTATTTTGAGCAAAGAAACCGATATTGCTCAGTATGTAAATTATAGGATCTATTTGAAACAGACTGGGATTATTTTTATTATTTTCTTCCCCCAAAATCAAATGACTTTTTATGAAACTGTTTACATTAGTTTAGATAGACATATATTCTTTCGTTCATTGTTTAAAATTTAGATAGACATATATTCTTTCGTTCATAGTCTAAAATTTAGATAGACATATCTTCCTTCCTTCATAGTCTAAAATTTAGATAGACATATATTCTTTCGTTCATTGTTTAAAATTTAGATAGACATATATTCTTTCGTTGATAGTTAAAAATTTAGATAGACATATATTCTTTCGTTCATTGTTTAAAATTTAGATAGACATATATTCTTTCGTTCATTGTTTAAAATTTAGATAGACATATCTTCCTTCCTTCATAGTCTAAAATTTAGATAGACATATATTCTTTCGTTCATAGTCTAAAATTTAGATAGACATATCTTCCTTCCTTCATAGTCTAAAATTTAGATAGACATATATTCTTTCGTTCATTGTTTAAAATTTAGATAGACATATATTCTTTCGTTGATAGTTAAAAATTTAGATAGACATATATTCTTTCGTTCATTGTTTAAAATTTAGATAGACATATATTCTTTCGTTCATTGTTTAAAATTTAGATAGACATATCTTCCTTCCTTCATAGTCTAAAATTTAGATAGACATATATTCTTTCGTTCATTGTTTAAAATTTAGATAGACATATATTCTTTCGTTGATAGTTAAAAATTTAGATAGACATATATTCTTTCGTTGATAGTTTAAAATTTAGATAGACATATATTCTTTCGTTCATAGTCTAAAATTTAGATAGACATATATTCTTTCGTTCATAGTCTAAAATTTAGATAGACATATATTCTTTCGTCCATAGTTTAAAATTTAGATAGAAAAAAAAAGACACGGGGCGGGGTTAGTCTGAAAAAAAAAAGTTGACTCGATGACCAAGAGATAGCAACTCGACATGAATAACGAAAGTCATTGATTCCAATATACGCTACCTCGTTTACCTCTGCAGGAATGAAAATATAACTTTTTAAAAAATTATGTCTGGTTTATCTGGAATTAATTTTATTGATCCAGGCAATCCAGGTGAAATTACTGAGATGATTAATAGCTTTAATTTATCTTTTGGTAACCGGATCATTAAATAAAAGAAGCTCACAGGTATGAAATAGCATGGACGTGATGGGTTTTTTTTCCTTTTGCCATAATTTTTTAATAATCAATATTGAGCAGAAATGTGTACAGGTTTAGAAACTGTGTGATCGAGAACTAGTTTCCGTTGACTCTGGGGAGAGTCCATCGCAGAGATATTTAAAAAAAAACAGTTATATTTATATTTTGTGAAACTTAGGATGTAAAGAAAAAGATATTTAAAAAAACCACTTTAAAAATGCATATTTGGCTAAATTGCTTTAAAAAATTAAAGTAAAAATAAAGCATTGTTGGAATGGTCATAGCGGTAGTAATAATGGAATAGTCATAGCGGTAGTAATGTTGGAATAGTCATAGCGTTAGTAATGTTGGAATGGTCATAGCGTTAGTAATGTTGGAATGGTCATAGCGTTAGTAATGTTGAAATAGTCATAGCGGTAGTAATGTTGAAATAGTCATAGCGTTAGTAATGTTGGAATGGTCATAGCGTTAGTAATGTTGAAATAGTCATAGCGTTAGTAATGTTGGAATAGTCATAGCGGTAGTAATGTTGGAATAGTCATAGCGGTAGTAATGTTGGAATGGTCATAGCGGTAGTAATGTTGGAATGGTCATAGCGGTAGTAATGTTGGAATGGTCATAGCGGCAGTAATGTTGGAATGGTCATAGCGGTAGTAATGTTGAAATAGTCATAGCGTTAGTAATGTTGGAATGGTCATAGCGGTAGTAATGTTGGAATGGTCATAGCGGTAGTAATGTTGGAATGGTCATAGCGACAGTAATGTTGGAATGGTCATAGCGGTAGTAATGTTGAAATAGTCATAGCGTTAGTAATGTTGGAATGGTCATAGCGGTAGTAATGTTGGAATGGTCATAGCGGCAGTAATGTTGAAATAGTCATAGCGTTAGTAATGTTGGAATGGTCATAGCGTTAGTAATGTTGGAATAGTCATAGCGGTAGTAATTTTGGAATAGTCATAGCGGTAGTAATGTTGGAATAGTCAAAGCGGTAGTAATGTTGGAATAGTCATAGCGGTAGTAATATTGGAATGGTCATAGCGGTAGTAATGTTGAAATAGTCATAGTGGTAGTAATGTTGGAATGGTCATAGCGTCAGTAATGTTGGAATGGTCATAGCGGCAGTAATGTTGGAATGGTCATAGCGTCAGTAATGTTGGAATGGTCATAGCGGCAGTAATGTTGGAATGGTCATAGCGTCAGTAATGTTGGAATAGTCATAGCGGCAGTAATGTTGGAATAGTCATGGCGGTAGTAATGTTGGAATTGTCATAGCGGCAGTAATGTTGGAATCATCGATAGCTAGTGTCAAAGCTACAAGATCAGAGATACTAGCTAGTTTACACTGCATTCCTTTTTTTGGCACAGATTACCCCACCCACCCTATGGTAGTTACTATTTCGTCCGGGTAAGAAAGTGAGTAGTGGGGGGGTGGTGTATGAGGCTCTACCATGCGTTTTTTTTACGGATTTTAAAAGTAGCCCACAGGTTTTTGTCTAATCAAAAGTTGATAACGGCCGTTCTGTGACGTGCGGTCTTAGTGAATCACTACGAGGGTGAACAAACTTTAAAGCTTTTTTTTATGGTATAACATGCTTACCATTTCACTGTCGGACTCCGTTTTAAATCGTGATGGTCTAACGTGGACTCAGTGCTGGCAATACATTTGTGACGGCATGTTAACTAACTAGTATACCCTATGCTAGCACTATATGTTGGAGTATATGTTAGATAACTAAACTCTGTGTTAGCACTATATGTTTAACTACGTATTAGCTTACTAGACTCAGTGTTAGCACTATATGTTTAACTACATATTAGCTTACTAGTCTTTGTCTTAGCTTTATACGCGTGACTGCATGTTAGCTAACTAGACAATGTGCTAGCACTATACGTGAGACTAAGTTAGCTAACGAAGACATTGTATTAGCGCTGCATGTGTGACTGCATGGTACCTGACTAGACTCAGTGCTGGTACAAGCAATACAAGGCGTATCCTGTTTCCAGTCCCCACCCCACCCTCCTCATTAACCTACTCCGCTAACAGTACTCAACACATGGTTCACTTTAAAATTACACTTCATTCCCTAATGCACCGTAGGCTCGAATTACTTAGCCGACCTGATTTTTGTATTCCAAAATACTTTAATTCCCTATAGACCCATTCAATTGCAGACAACAGAACAACCAGTCAACAAAGTAATGTCCTGCATGGGGTGGGGGGAGTGGGGGTGAACTGACCTCCCGTTGACACTGTGTCACGACCTTTCAATTATACTAACATGTTCAAAATACTACTCTCTCTAAGTAAAAATACACACACACATACACACATACACACACACATACATACACAATCACACACACAGTGAGGTAACTATTTAAGGTAAGCAGAATGATAATCAGGCTATTGTGTGTTTGTATATATTTTTTTAATAATGGAAAGATAATAACGAGCAGAAAGATAAACAAACATCTGATATAAGTAGTTTTAAAATTCAATAATCAAATTTTCACTTATCTAAATTATCCGCAAATTAAAATCTCTCTCAACATGTTGTTCTCAAATACCGGTAGCAGCTTTTCACTTTTCGCCATAACTTTTTTTTTTATAGGCTATGGCTTTGGTAAACATTTTAAACAAAAATATGACCTACTACAGTTATGATTATCCTACTAAAAAACAACTGTATAAACAACAACTGACTAAAGTGCATTTTAAAAAAGAAGGATTTACTAAATACCAAGAGTTTTAAAATCTTACTTGCCACTTGTGTTTGAACTTAAATACTGTACATAATTTCTACAATTTCAGAGAGTATCCTGACAAAATCAAAACAAAAAAGAAGAAAAATAATTTTCACCCTAATTCTCACATTACTGCCCGGTGTCAGATGACGATGAAATCCTGCTCAATCTAATTCTACACTTTCTGTATGTGTGTGTCATCCATTTCCTAGCATTGACACCAGCTTTTTTTTCTTCTAGAAAACCTGTAAAATAAGATTTGCCACTGGCATTAACCCAAAATATAAATGAAATGTTCTTTTCCCCCTTTTTTTTGTTCTTCCAAAAACTCTAGTTAGGTATTTGCAGTTTCTTTGATAGCAGGCAAAGATTGTGATAGTTGGTCTTCTAAATCTGGACGACAAAGATGGCAATGTAAATAACGTATGCACTGTTGTGATCATATTTCAAATGTAGGGATGGGGGGGGGGATAGTTTTATTGTGAAGCAATGCTCCTCAAACTTGTGTGTGTTTGTGTGTTTGTATGTTGATTACCCCATTCATTAAAATTATATTTCTCATATGAAGCGTTTTGACAAGCCTGATCCATTCCTTGGGCTAGGTTAGTATGGCTTGAAATGCTTCTTGCATACAAATATATGATCATTTGGGTCGTTGTGCTTGCCACACTACCCCCTCATTTTGTCCCGAGGAAGCTATTGTTTGTTGTTTTAGAAAGGTCCAGGGGTGTTTTATCTGACCTGTATATGATCATTTGGATGCTATATGCTTGCCATTATTATGCCTCATTATGCCGAGGCTACAGAAACATTTTATCTGACCTGATATGATCCAGGGTTCTCGACCGGTGGTGAGCGTACCCAATGGAGAACTGCAAAGGCTACAATGGGGTATGCAAAGACATGTAATTTTTTCGTTTTTCGGTTTAAAAAAAATCCAAGAGTCTGAAGAACTTACTTGTGAGAGGTTCCGGCGGACATACTTTCGCTCTCTTTGGTGTATAGTCCCCTCCCCCCCCCCCCAATGGCTAAAATAACTTTATCTGTATGAAGCGTTTTGAGCCATAGTTATATCAGACACGCGCTCTGCACTTACAGGCACCATCCATCGGTTTTTGCTCAAAAAAGTTCCCTTAATCCTAAAGTGCCATCGGGGCAAATGAATTGTAGAATTCATCTGTTTCTATAACCTCGGCACATGAAGTGTAGAATTCATCTGTTTCTATAACCTCGGCACATGAAGTGTAGAATTCATCTGTTTCTATAACCTCGTCACATGAAAGGCTTGTGTGGTTAGCAGAACGCCCAGCCGCCTTTACTTCCCCCAACTTAAAGTCAGGTACCCATTTTAAGCTGGGTGGACTTGTGGGACGACTTTGAAACAAATTTCACCTGGAAAAATTCCTATGGTTCTCACCGAGGATCGAACTGTCAACAGTCACTACACCACTCGGCCACCCGTCCCACTGGTTTTTGCTCAGCCCACAATTAAAAAGAAAATCCCCACCCCTAATTTTTCTTTTTTTTTTTACAAGTCCCTGTTAGGAAAAGATGATAATCTCTTAGATCCTAATAGGATGTTGTTGTTGTTCTTTGCAGTGTCCTTATTTCATTCCCCATCATAGACGATAGTGCAATTGACATAGAGGCACCACTGGGGACATAAGTAGTTGACAGGAACAAAGGGTCACAATACCGGTCCGTTTCATCCGATCCAGTATTTTTTCGATAATGTGGTCTCACCAAAAAACCCGGGATTCCGATCATTTTAATTAACATCGACACAGAGGCTTTTTCGTCGAGATTCACTTTAACTAATGATTTATCACTTACTCTTACCAGGCTAGGATTGACAATCTCATTGGTTAACATGGCAATTTGATTCTTTACGTTAAACAAAAAAAAGACGATTTCCCAAACTAGCACCTTTCATCCAATCACATCTCTTCTTTCAGCTGATGCAGTTTATTTATTAAAACGGGTTTAACAGTTTTATTGGATTTTACCCCCCCCCACCCCATTTTTAATTGAATTAATAGATGTAGGCTGATTTTAGCCACACTGTTTCATGTTTTGCATTTGAATAGAACACTTTTTAGATCTGTCATACGAGAAACTATTTCTGCTAAACTGTTTGTACAGAAAAGTCTAATAATTTTTTTTTTCTTGGAGCTTTATCTTCTGCATTCTCTATAAACACTCCAAGTCAGTATTTTTTTTTAAAAGTGTGATACCATTTCACTGTCGGACTCCGTTTTAAATGGTGTTGGTCAAACGTGGACTCAGTGCTGGCAAAATACGATTGTCACTTAATAAGGTAAAAAAAATTGGGGGCCCCAATCAAGCTGGGGCCCAGGAGGGACTTTCGAATTTGGCCCCCCGCCCCATTTACGCCTCTGATCTGATTTGATATTTTTTGGTGAGTTAAATTTCTTTGAATCAGGAAAATATGCTGAAAAATAATACTTTTCATATTTCTTTTATTTTCAGAGGATGATGATCAGTTCTATGATGAAGAGCGCTTTATATCTTAGAATACTGTTGGATTATACGTTTGAGCAACATTAAAAAACTTTATAAAAAAAATTCTCTTGTTTTATATAGAGATTAAAAAAATAATATAGTCCTCTGAAATCAGTGACATCATATAACATGAAAGGTAGGAGTTTCTATGTGAGAGACTAACTTGTCAATTACCATATCCTGTGAAGAAATCAGCACTTGAAACAAGGGGTTCACGCCAAAAGTTTAGCGAGGGTACGCACTTCACCGAGCTGAGAATATTGGGTAAACAAGCACGTGTAAAGCGAAAACATTGAAGTGAAAGGTAACATTGACCGAAAAAAACAATATATGCAAGTTTTTTTTCTTTTTACTAGAAGTACTGAGGATTACCAAAATTAAAAAAAGGGGTAGACAGATGTCGAAAGTTTGGGAAGCCCTGCTCTAATTGTTCTGCAAGCCAAGACTTGAAACTAACTCCCCCCCCCCCACACACACACATTACCAGAAAACTACTCACCCAGCCTGTTGTCCACCCACCGCTTGCACAAGAAAGTACTGGATCTTCCGTTTTGTCTACCTCCCTGCAGTGTAGGCACCAGATCTTGAAATTTAGCGTCCGCGTCCGTCCGCGGATTTCTATCAATGATCCGCGTCCGCGTCCGCAGAATCTGACAACATTGGTCCGCAGTCAGTCCGCGCGTCTGCATTGCTGAAATTTAGCTATTTAAATGACTTGAATTTTTTTATGGTAACGCTAAAGAAGATTCCGCGTCAGTCCGCGAGTCCGCAACTTAACCATACTAAGCGTCCGCTGTCAGTCCGCGGATTCGGAAAAGTCTGCGGATCTGCGTCCGCAAGCGGACGCGTCCGCTGTCCGCTCATCTCTGGTAGGCACCTGGAGTGTATAGTGGGCCAATACTGCTTGCATCTTTATATTAATGCACATCGAGTTCGATCTTTATTTGCCTACTGCAATTAATTATAGGGGATATTTGGTTGCGCGATCCAGAGCTCGGCTGTCGAACTGAGAGACCTGCGTTCGAACCTTAGTGAGAACCATGGGATTCTTACAGGTCCAGGTCCACCCAGCTTTAAATGGGTCACCTGACTGTTAAGCTGGGAGATTAAAGGCGGCTGGGCGTTGTGCTAGCCACTCAATCCCTTTATATGCCGAGGTTACTGAAACAGGTGAATTCTACACTTCATCTTCCCCGATCAGCCCTTAGGGGCTTAAGTGAACTTTACTTTACTTCAACTAATTATAGGTTATGTAAACATTTACTGACCAATATCCTGCACACACTTGTGGCTACTTACATCTCCACTTACAAACTCATGATATCAAAACTAAAACAAGAGCGTCATTTCGGCTTGAGAGGGGCAGGGTGGGGGTGTATAATGAGTGCGGAAGGCTAGTCTATAATGGGGTGGGTCTATACATGTATAGTGCTTGTAATGTGGTCTGGATTTTTGGAGGAGGGGTTCTGACCCCCCCTTCCCCCCGCTTTTCCGGTTAATGAGCCACCCACTATACAAAAACAAAATTATTCAGAGCACATGGTTTTATATATGAGCTGCAGAACACACTGTATACAATTGCACGCAAGCCAATCGAGGCAGTCGCTGGATCGCATCGGCAAGTAGTGTAGTTAAGACATGAAGTATTGACATAATTACGAGATTAAAACTTAAAAAAAATGTTTTATATTTTTACGAAGATGAATTACTGAAATTATCGAAAATATCGTTTTTCCTAAAAATACAATACCGGTATACCATCTATTTGGTCCGGGTTTCCGGCAATTTCCGGTTACGGGATCCCGGTTTGCAACATTTGAATATTAACTGGAACGTGTAACCCAAAGCATTCAGGTCTGCAGCATAAAGATTCAGCTCGCTACCAAAGAGCCACCAAGACACCCATTTTTCGATTAGCTCATTTGTGTGTGTGTGTGTGTGAGTGTGTGTGTGTGAGTGTGTGTGTGAGTGTCTGTGTATGTGTATGTGTGTGAAACGATGCCGTAACATTTTTTTCTTTTGTTATCAATGCATGTATTATTATCATTCTTTGCCAGCTAAAAGACCAAACAACATAATCTGTGTTTATAGAACCCAACAGGTTTGTTATAACACAATTGCTTATCAACATATATGAATCTCGTTAAATGAAATGCTTTCGATCGAAACAGGAAAGGCTTTCAATCTTTTTTAAGTGTGTCAAAATTTGACAAGGTGTGGAAAGTGGTTAACGAATTGAGAGTTGGCAGGAGAAATTGATTACAAAATTAACATGTCAAGAAAGGCTTTGCATGCTTTCTTAAAATTTTTCCTAAATAAAACAAAAAAAAAATGTGTGAGAATGTGACACTGAGAATGATTTTTTTTAAAACATTTTAGGCCAATTTTTTTTTATTTTGATGACATGTTTGTTAAATATGCATTTAATTTCTATAACATTGATTGCATTATATTGGGTAGGTTAAAATGTTGATTAGAAAGCAATGTACTAAATATGGAGTCTTAATGATATATTTACTACACGAAAGTATAGATAGGTCTACATACTGGTAACATCATATGGTCTAAAAAAAGATGTATCGGTTACAAGATCAATAATCAAATTTTGTTATGATTAATACAAGTAACCGCCAAAAAGCAATTGAATTTATTATTACAGTTATTTATATAGATAATGTTTTTCTTTACCAAGAGCGGTGGGACAAAGTCAGTTGATGAACAGAGTCAGGCGTGGCATTCTTAAATCAGGCGCCTGGATGGCTCCATTTGAGTTCGTTTATTTGGCGCTGACTGTCGTGAAAATGGATTTTCAACACAATATTTTCATAACGGTTTATGAAACATTTTTCAATTTTCGCAGCCCCGGCAAAGAAAAAAAATGCTGAGAAACAAGAATCATGCAGGAACCGCAACATAATTAATACAACTATTGATAGAGAGCAGTAATTTTGCCAACAGCTGTTCTCTATCAAGTATTTATTGAAATATTTCTCTTTTGTAGCAACCCGCATCCAAATAAGCTCGCGACAGACTAGGTCGGTAGCAGCTGATCTGTAATGTTCCGACACGCCACGTCGGTAGCAGCTGATCTGTAGCATTCAGACACGCCACGTCGGTAGCAGCTGATCTGTAATATTCAGACACGCCACGTCGGTAGCAGCTGATCTGTAATATTCAGACACGCCACGTTGGTAGCAGCTGACCTTTTGCATTCAGACACGCCACGTAGGGAACTGCTGATCTATAGCATTCATACACAATAAATGAAGGGAACAGCTGATATGTAGCATTCAGACACAATACATGTAGGGAACAGCTGATCTGTAGCATTCAGACACAATACATGTAGGGAACAGCTGATCTGTACCATTCAGACACGACACAAGGGGAACCGCTGATTTGTAGCACTCAGACACGTTACACAGGGAACAGCTGATGTGTAGCATTCAGACACAATACATGTAGGGAACTGCTGATGTGTAGCATTCAGACACGGCACTAGGGAACAGCTGATCTGTAGGATTCAGACACAATACATGTAAGGAACAGCTGATCTGTAGCATTCAGACACAATACATGTAGGGAACAGCTGATCTGTAGCATTAAGACACGACACTAGGGAACAGCTGATCTATGGCATTCAGACACAATAAACGTAGGGAACAGCTGATCTGTAGCATTCAGACACAATACATGTAGGGAACAGCTGATCTGTAGCATTCAGACACAATACATGTAGGGAACAGCTGATCTGTAGCATTAAAACACGACACTAGGGAGCAGCTGATCTGTAGCATTAAGACACGACACTCGGGAACAGCTGATCTGGTGCATTCAGACTTAAATGAAAAGTTGAATCGTTTGTCTTAACGAATGTTGATATTATCTAAATGTACTGCATCCTATATCGAGCGCTTCACGTAAACGGCCACCAGCTCCCTATAATACAATAGTAAACAGGGCCGTTCTTATATCTTTGGGGGGGGGGGTTTGGCAGATACAGCGGCGATATTTGTAAAAAAAATATCAAATTTGTAACTTCATGGGCCCGGCCATTACTTTGCCAAAGCCGCAAATATCTCCAATAGTCTCTACCTTTGGGGCCCCTTCCTGTAAAAACTCCTATAAAGTTTTGAACTACATGAGACCTCAACCAGTACTTTGCCAAGGCCCACCCAAAATGTCTATACAAACGCCCCCTCCCCCTCCCAATTACACCTAAGAACCTCTATGATTCATATATGTTGTCGTTCACTTATTACGTAAAATCTGGCAGATTAGGGGGGAAGGGGGGGCAGGTTTGAGACAATGCGGTTAATGAATGGTTTTACAGTGTTACGCCGAACTTGGCGGGTAGTAATCATGGGAAAAAAATGTTACGAAATAAGTGAATGCTCCCTAACAAATTTAAATAGTTTAAAAAATTATCGAATTTACACACAGTACATGTTTAAAAAACAAATACTTTCTCAACGTTGACACCATTTAATAAAATGCTAAAATAAAATGGTTTTAAAAAAACCTATAAAATCTATATGGCTGTCAGACATTGTTTCGTTTTCTTCTGGATTGATTCTGCATCGTCGAAAATATAAAAATGTTAACAAAAAGAAAAAAAAAAGTTGATGTCACGTGATGAAAAGACTTCCAAAAATAAAAAAAAAGAAAATTCAAAGATCAAAGTTTTTTTTTTTCCTTTTTTTTTCTCCTCAGTTAACTCTAATGAGTTCTAAGAGCAGCTGATGTAATGCTTCACATTTGTGAATGTTGTACAATCAAATAAGAAAAAAAAACACCATCACCAACAACAACAACAACGTAAAAAAAACAACTAAAAATCAAAAAACTAAATTAAAATAAACCTAAATCACACATTATAATAATTCGCCTGTGTCAGCGTTATACAACAACGTGCACACCATAGTTGGTTGAGACTGCAGAGATGAGTTTATATAATACGGAGATTTCTTGACTCTGCACCGCGTGTAAATTGGACACAGCAAGACTGTACTGATGGCGTTTGTAGACAGGGACGCCGAGATGAAACCCGCTCTACGATTTCGCAGATGTTGTGTGAGCCCATGTGCGAAATTTCGCAAACAAGCATTTGTGTACTTTATTAATTCTTTACAGCAGTGTGTGAAGTCCCTGTAAAGATGAGATGAAATCTCTTAGATTCTATATAAACCACTAATGGGACGGTTTTCATGGTGCCATTCTTTCACTCCCACCATAACCGACAGTGCAATGGCCATGGAGGCACCACCGGGGATATATCTTGAACTTTAGCCGTGACCTGAATCGATTCTCACCGGGGAAAGAACCAGGGAACCTTCAGGTCGAGCACTTACCACACGGTCATATAAGGCCAAGGTTTGTTTTTTATAATGGTCACAATCATGGGCGTCGCTAGGAATTTTTCCAGAGGGGGGGGGCAAATAACAACTTTATGACATTTTTTCAAAATGGTGGGGGGGGGGGCAAATGACTCCTTGCCCCCCCCCCATGAATATGCCCATAGTCACAATGCCGAGGCTTTAGGCTTAGATTTGATGGGGGTCCTTTGATCTTCATGGGACCCCTTGCAATGTCCCTCGTATCCTTTGGCCAATCTTTGTATTCAATGTAGGACTGAGAGCCAACATAGAACATAATATGTTGTACAATGACTTTGTTTACGTGTGGAAAGGGTGGGGAGGGGAGAGGGGTCAGAAATTGTCCGAAGCCCCGTCAGAAATAGAAGACATTCAGTTGGGGGGGGGCACTGTCAGAGACATCACGCAATACGCCCATATCAGGTTTCTCTTCATCTTTTAATTGCTAGCTATCATCTATTATCTGCCATTTCATCTTTAATTATGTTCGTATCCCCCCCTCTCTCTCTCTCTCTCTCTCTCACTTTCTCTTTTACTCTCACTCTCACACACTCACTCTCTCTCACTCTCCCTCTCTTTCACTCACTCACTCTCTCTCTCTCTCTCTCTCTCTCTCTCTGTAGCAAAAGGAAATGATGATACGGATGTCCAGTCGGCCACTTGCCTACATCAGATCAATCAATTCCTTCAAGTGTAAACTATTATTAAAGTCTTATTTCAAGTCTGTACAAACGTTTTTACTTATCTGTTTGTTGCGCACCTATATGTTTCTACATTTAGATTTCAACTTGTAATTGAATGTCATAACAATCACCTGTTCATTTCTCTCGTTTATTGAAATAAGTTATAGGCTACATTGATTTCAACTTTCTCCATTTTAATTACCCCAAAGCAAAATACAGCTTCGCGTTCTTTTGTGCCATTGTATTAATTAATGACCTCACAAGATTCTTTTATTTTTTTGTTTCCATTTAATGATTCACTCAGTGACATGAATGAATCTATGGGTGGGTGTGCGTTTGTGCAGGTGTGTTAAGATGTTTATGAAAGAGTGTGTGTGTGTCAATTAGTCCATATGAGTGTGTGAATGCGTGTGTATGTGTGGGTGATCTATTTCTTTGCTTTGATTTTTTTTTTACAAAGTTCTTTTGCGATTCCATTTACCGGTCAACTTACATTAAACGCTTAAATTGATTTGATTTATCCATTTATTTTTGTCTATTGGAAATAATATAATTCCTTGACCCGCCATACCCTACTGGCGCACTTATAACCTACATACAACTGCAAAATCGATTTATATTGATTTTGGATATTTTAGAATACACGTGTAAATCTTTTAGAATCATAAAAATATGATTTTAAAACTTATTATTAATAGGTCTATATGAAGGTATATATGTAACTATAAAATTGTACAATCGTTCAACAAAAGATAACATTTAAAAACTGCATACCACTTTTGTTTTTTTAACTAATGGGGGAAAAAAGGATGTGTGGAAAAATATTTTGAGGTCATTTTTTCTTACATTGTGTTGCGACTGTTATTTATTATTTCTGCTTGAAGATACTCTCTCTTCCTTTGCTGGCGGCGGTTTGTTCAGTTTCAGGCCAAAACTAATTTAGCCAGCCCAATATGGCAACTTGCTCTGGTAAAAATGTGTAATTAATATGCCAGGTAATGATGGTGACTTGTTTATAAATTTAATTTATAGAATAATTACACATGAAATTCAGTGGCGTAACTAGCGATAGTGGCGTACAGGGAGCGGGGAAGGGGGAAGAGAGCTCTGGAAATGTCGCCGCATATCCATGCAAAGTGATCCCCTTCTCAGTTACTCCGCTTCCAGTTATATTTTTACTTCTGAAGAATAAACCTGGCAGAATAAACCTTTTTAAAAGAGTATGGATAAATTGATCGACTACATGACTCATTTCATAAACTTCAAATGAGTTCATCATATATGTTTTCAAAATTAATAGCGGGACAAAAAACGGTATATTATCTTATCTTTTTATTCTTTCAAACGCTGTCTCTCATTAAGTTACAACTATGTGGACATTATTCGTTCTGGACAAACTCCATAATTCCATCATTATATATATATATATATATATTATATACAGTGGCGCTGGCAGAGGGGGGTGGGGGCAAATGCCCTGGAGCCCGGCGAGTTTTAGGGGCCCGGACTGAGCTGGCCAATCAAATTTTGAAAATATAATTATCATGGCCCGAAATTTCTGTCGTTGGGCCTATATATATATATATATATATATATATATATATATATATATATATATATATATATGTGTGTGTGTGTGTGTGTGTGTGTGTGTGTGTACTAATGCGTTTTGTGTGATTATGACAGGACTAATCATATATACACAAGATAAACTTAACAAACAAACAAAAAAGCAATAATGTAAATTACAGATATGTTTTGACATCTGAGTAAATTAAACAAAATGAAGGGCCAAACTTGACGTCAACCAATTTCTTGAATGGAACTCATTTGGCCAGATTTTTTTTTCTGTCTTTTTTTTTTACTTTTATTCCAAGACATTGCTCCCTTCATCCCACAGAATAAACTGGTCTGAGACAAAAGGTCAGTAGTACATCCGGCAGTGGACGTTGAATTGTGTAATGTGGACACCCAGGGCACAAGACCATTAAACTACAGGGGGAGTGAAGAAATATTAAGGGGAGATAAACGAGGTGGGAACACGTCACTGGAATTTCTTATTTTCCTCTGTGGCCACCAAATGATTCACGCCGCTGACATTCAAATGGTCATTTATAGCCTGCTGTGAAAATGACCAGTAAAAAGGAAACATTTGACCTCTCCTTAAAAAACATTTTACGTTGACTGAGTGAATTGTAAAATTAATCTTGAACTAAATACAAATGTTTCCCCTCTGTGTTTATTTCATTTATCGTTGATAATAAGCTTGTAAATGTCGTGTGATCTAATAGAACCTTTTTTTGCAAAGAGGTGCCCACCCTATCATATAGCTAGAATCAAAACAGTATTTCAACACACAGACACACTCACATACACACACACAGTCTTTTTTCATTTCATCTGTTATTTATGCGTTGGATATAATCAGATCTTTTCATTCCTGTTTATCATTTGAAACCCACACATTAACTATTAGGAATGAAGGCATTTACTTTTTTTATTATTACAAAATTGTACTGGTATAGAAAGATATTTGTTATGATATTTTGATCAGTGGTGGACCTAGTCTGAAAACATTGGTTGCTAGAATACAATACGGCCCACACTATGATGCTATGATTTAATTTGTCAACTAATAAAAAAAAAACAATAGTGGTGGGCAGGGGGGGGGGGCACAAAGTTAACTGTTCAAGTAGTCTCTACTTGCCAGTTGGGCAAATTCACTGGCCCGTCCGCCACATCAAATCTTCCGTCGATACAAAACCGACTTGCTTTCTCATTTATGTTAAATCTGTATGTAATATCGATAGTGAAAATCAATTTAAAAAAAAAAAAAAACTATCATTCTGTCAATTTAAATATATGTCAACCTTTTTTGTCTGTCTGCCTGTCGGCTGGCCTAAACAATTGTCATTATCTGAATGTAGTCTAAGTGCTAGAGATATGAAGATATCAAATGCTAGTAAAAACCCGACATTATACAACACAGACATTTAAAATAAAAAAACCCAGACCATACTACACATACAAGGTTAAAAGCTTCTGTCATTAAATTGACAACTTTATTTACAACCGGAAAACGACTCCATTACTCTTGTCTAACACCAATGTCAATCCCAGCGTGTTTTTTTTTTTTGTTCCGTTGTCTCAGTTCTACGAAGAGAAATTGTTCATTTCACAGGCCAGATTTTTTTTGTTATCCAGTGTGTAAAGCCAAATGGAGATCTCAGGAGACGGAACAAGTGGTGAAGTGAATTGAAGTGAAGTTGATGTAACTTGGTTCTGTGAGACGCCGCTTTGTTGATATTTTTGGTAATAATTAGTACAGATGTGACAATGGTAGCAGGCGTGATGTTGATATCAAAAATATCTTATCTCCACACGTCTATGAAAGTTTTGTTGCTTTGCACTGTTTTTAGAGCATTTTCGAAAAAAAATGCTCTATTGTCCCCGTTTTGTCTGTCTGTCTGTCTGTCTGTCTGTATGTCTGTCATCACCCTAGATCTCAACAACCATAAGTCCTAGACCCATGATGTATATATCATTTTGTAGGTCTTGGCCTGCCAAGAAATGACTTTTTTCCATTTCGCGATCTGACCTCTCAGGGCCGTAAAAGGGGCCTTATAAAGTACCGTTTTTTACTATATAAGCTATATTAATAATGGACCGCCCTATATCTCAGCAACCATAAGTCCTAGACCCATGATGTATATATCATTTTGTAGGTCTTTGGCCTGCCAAGAAATGACTTTTTTCCATTTCGCGATCTGACCTCTCAGGGCCGTAATAGGGGCCTTATAAAGTACCGTTTTTTACTATATAAGCTATATTAATAATGGACCGCCCTATATCTCAGCAACCATAAGTCCTAGACCCATGATGTATATATCATTGTGTAGGTCTTGGCCTTCCAAGTGTACATCAAAAGTCCATTTCGCGATTTGACCTCTCAGGGCCAAAATAAAAGAATTTTTTATGTACCGTTTTGCTTATATTTTAAATATAAATAATAAAAGCTAATCAAAGGGGCGTAATCATTATTTATTTTTGTAACAGTTATTCAACATGACTTACTTGTCCTTTTATTATCTTTTTTCAGATATATGCATTACACAATTGAATTTATAAACATTTCCAAAATTTACAAATATTTACAACATGAAAATGCGCTAACACGTCCTGTGTCCAGAATGGAACAGGCTTAATTGCTTGTTTTTTTCTTTTTCTCCAATTGTGGCTTATAAATAGAAAATATTCCTTATGATAGAATACTTCGAATAATGATTTGTAGTTTTACTAGTGGATGAGATAATTTACCGATGAGCATATAACATATAGACCGGTGTTTCGCTAATTGTTTTTAAAACCAGGACCCAATAATTTTAAAACAAAGTGTTCTGGGAGTCCAAGTCATTCTAACTAATAACGTATTCTGTGGGAAAAGATCCAATGGAGTGCTAAACATGAACAGATAACAAATACAGTTCAACTTTACCAGTTCAACACACAGAATCTTGCAATTCTTTTTTTTTTAAATTCCCTTTAACTGGTGTGGTCGTTCGGGAAACGAATGGACACATCAACAGACGTGCTTTCAAACGTTCTTTCTGTGTGCTTATCCACTTGGCGGCGCCCATCTCCTCTCCTCGATTTGCAATACACGGGCGTTTATATCATCTCGGAGAATCAACAATCTGGCTCGTTGAGATTAACTTTTATTCCCGTCTCAATTTGGCCTACGGTTCGTAAAGTGGCTAATTTATTCAAGCAAACATTGTTATTTCAAAGATTTTATGAATTTTTAATAAATTTAGAAAATAAAATAATTACTTTAAAATGTCCAGTTTTTTAATGCCGACCCCCCCCCCCCAAGAATTTCCCCAAGGACCACGTGACTAGTTGATAGTGTCACACGACTTGTGAAGACCTATAGTAAATTAATAGCTCAAGGTTCATTCCTCAAAAGAAAACAAGCTTTAAAATTATTCTTCTACTTGGTAGCAGTGTTCCTTATAACCTGTGCGCACAGGTTTTAGCTTAATGGACCTTTAGACAGCAAACTTGTGCAAAATATTGCAGTGATTACCTACAGCCAATATTTTGTGATGCACACAGCCTTCTGAAAAATGGAAGGAACGTACTTTAAAATGTCGTCTGTTAAAGGAAAGCTGTTTGTAGAACCTTTACACAAACGAATACTTGGATAAAATGAACAAAAAGTGTTCGTACCTTTATCGACATGTTTTACTCGTTAAAATTAAATTTAGCTCAGCAGCACAAGAGTTTCATAGTAAAATTTACTCGGTACTTATGGGATTGAACTGATGGTGTTATTGGAGGGGGGGGGATTAGCAAGGGATTATGTATTTTTTTGAGGGGAAGGGGCTGGAGTGTGACTAAATGTGGCGTCACTAGTGAGGGTGCGGGGGATGCGGGTCGCACCGGGTGACACCATTTTAGGGGAGACACCAAAATAAACAGTTCTAAATTTCATAGCAGAAAAAATTCAGTATAGTCGGTTTTATAACCGATCATGGTTAAAAACACGAGCAGTCACGAGGGTGTCACCATGCAGAGCAGTTGCACAGGGTGCCACCATGCAGAACAGTAGCACAGGGTGTCACCATGCAGAGCAGTAGCACAGGATGCCACCATCCAGCGCATAGTACAGGGTGCCATCATGCAGAGCATAGCACAGGGTGCCACCATGCAGAGCAGTAGCACAGGGTGTCACCATGCAGAGCAGTAGCACAGGATGCCACCATGCAGAGCAGTAGCACAGGATGCCACCGTGCAGAGCAGTAGCACAGGATGCCACCATGCAGAGCATAGCACAGGGTGCCACCATGCAGAGCAGTAGCACAGGGTGTCACCATGCAGAGCAGTAGCACAGGATGCCACCATGCAGAGCAGTAGCACAGGATGCCACCATGCAGAGCAGTAGCACAGGGTGTCACCATGCAGAGCAGTAGCACAGGGTGCCACCATGCAGAGCAGTAGCACAGGATGCCGCCATGCAGAGCATAGCACAGGGTGCCACAGAGCGTCTGAAGCTTAGGTAAATGACTACAGTTCAAAGCTACTGGATCAATCTAGAGACTTTTTTTTTTGCAAACGGTCTAAAAAAAAGAAAATATGACGTCACATGGTTTCATGAAATTGGAGACGTAGTTTAAAAACTCAGTTTAATGAAAGTAATATACATATTTCTGACATACAGTCAGTAATGTTATCGTTTTTATCGCTAAAGTATTGTAAAGTAACTTCTCTAAAGTCTAGTGCAGGAAAATTCGAATATGTTCTATTGCGCATGGTAGAAGCTTAGAGGAGGGTGTGTGTGTGTGTGTGGGAGGGTGACACCCAGAATTTTCCGCACCGGGTGACACCAACCATAGAGAAGACTGAGAAAAACGCCAATGCTAAATGGGCCACTTGCAGTATTAATTTATATATTTAAGAGGGCCCCGTCTGGCACTTTTACCTAAGGCCCTCAATAATACCTGTAGTATATGCCTAGGGCCCCATAGACTTAAGAACGGTAGGCCTACTTACTGTGCGGTACCATGTAGAATGTTGCAGCATTTTCATAACCGTATAACTATTTTCAGTAACTACTAACTGGTTCATTAACATTCAACATAGATCTAAGCTGATCATTTGTTATGTCTTTTTTATTTAAATTTTAAAAAAATAAATAAATAGATCAGAGCAATCCTCCCCCCCCCCCACCCATAACCACATTTCCCACATTCGGGTTTGGCTTTGCAACATGAAAATCAAGTCCAAAGTGGCATAACAATCTTCTACGAAACCATTTTTATTTCCTGTGTCATGTTTTTTTCCTTTAATGTTTACAAACACTAAACCAATTACCGTATCTTTTCATTGAATATTTTGATACTGGATTTTTTTAAATCGGTTACCGTTACAATGTGAACATTTACTTCTTACTTCTGTCCGTGCTAGATTGGTTGACAATTTTATTACTGTTAAAAGTAAGAACATAAATAATAAATAACAATAACACTTATAACTGAGATGGACTTTAAAAAAGATTAATGACTGAGAACGGTCCACTCACGTTAGCTTTATTAGTATCAAGGAAGATTCGTGTAGAAAAGCAACAGCCTTTCTTCCGAAAATGTATATTGAGAAGCCATCATTGGCATCATCGTTTGTCTAATTATTAAAGATTCAAAAAATGTTACTATTGTTTCAAATTGTTCAATTATTTGCAACTCCAACTGTCTAGGCTATTCCATAATTATTATATTATGAATATTGAAATCAATATCTATGTAATTTTTGGAATAATAAAAATTAATATATTAATAATATTAATTATAAAATGTAAAGTTCCCTTAGCCCTCAAGGCCCATCGGGGCAGATGAAGTGTAGAATTCATCTGTTTCTGTAACCTCCGCATATGAAGGGATTGTGTGGTTAGCCGCCTTTACTTCCCCAACTTAAGTCAGGTACCCATTTAAAGCTGGGTGGACTTGTGGGACAACTTAGCACCAAATAACACCTGAAAAATTCCAAGGTTCTCACTGAGGATCAAACCCAAGACTCATGGGTTGACAGTCCAGTATCTACATTACTCCGCCATCCATCCCACAATATTAATTATAATACGTGTTTAACATGCTGTTTAAGTGGGTCATTGACTACAATTTAAGACACTGACTAAAAATTAAAGAAAACAGACAGCATTTTTTACATGTCATTGTCATATTTATAATACTAGAACTTCAGAATAATATAGCTAGCTTTTATTTGTGATCAGGTTATTTTAATATTCATATAGTAAAATTATTGTCAAGTCAAGAAAGTGGTTTACCCATTTCCTGTCATTTGGGAAAACATAACATAAGTTTTTAAAGGCTATAAATAAAGGCTTTTATAAAACATGAATAAATTTGCAGTAAACTGCCATAGTAAATGAATTTTTAAAAATAAAATTGTTTACTAAAATAAATTAGACTAGCACATAAGTTTAAGCAAATTATAAAAATCTTCATTAAAACTTTTTAATAACTATTAAAAATAGAAACAGATATAGATTCAGTGCTAAACCAAAGAATTTGGGGGCTTGGCCTCTTTGGGGGCCCCAGCATTTTGATGTTTTCACACCATGACATGAGATAATGTACTTAATAAGGTAAACAAAATTGGGGGCCCCGTTCCATGCTGGGACACAGGATGGGTTAGCGCATTTTCAGTTATGTCCCACACGCATGCTATCGTCTCGTAGATTCTGGAAATTTGATAAATTCATTTGTGTATGAGTTAAATTTATAAAGACTTTGTATATCAGAAAAATATTTGCTGTAAAAATAATACAAGGGTTTGTGGTTCTCAAATAGCATTTCTTTATATTTGTCAGAGCGATGACTGATCAAGTTGCATAGCCTGATACCAATTAAACTCGCAAGCTTACTATATCTTGATGAATTAACAAATCTGTGAAATTATGTATGATTTGAGCAACGATTAAAGTACAACGTGTATATAATATATAATTCTCTTGTTTTCAACCCTACCTCAGAGGTCCTATAACAAATGAATATTGATGTCCATCTGTCAAGTCAGTAGACATCATATAACATGAAAGGTAGGAGTTTCTATGTGAGAGACTAACTTGTCAATTACCATATCCTGTGAAGAAATCAGCACTTGAAACTGCGGAGTCTTAAACATATTAGAAGAGACACTCTGCCAAAAGTATGGTTAGCTCAATGTGTTTGTTGATGTGCTAATGTTTAGAATGTTTTATTTTCCTCATAAAACACACCAACTATTAATTTAGAATCTGATTCTCTAAAGTTTAACAGTTAAACTTATATAAGAACTGGAGGTAACTTAAATATAATGTATAAAGGATAATATCAGTAGTTAATTTAATAATAAAATGTGTAAACGACAAATCCATTTCTTGTCTGTATGTTCTTCAATTTAGACTGTTTCTTTGCTTATAAAAAAATACCATTAGATTCTTCATATAAAAAAAATAACTATTCTCCTGGTCTAATGAAAGGCAGACATTTTAAAATTGGAATTGAATGCTATTCAGATAAGTCATTTGTATGTTCAGTTTTAAAGAAAGTCATAGGGTTGTAAGAAATAGTCAACAATATTGTAACAACATTTATTTAGGGAGTACCAAATGACTATTTTGAATCAATTAAGAAAATCCGATTTTCCCATTGGAAGAATATATTTGATTTTTTTTTTTTACTCTTTTGTTTTGTGTCTCATTTGTTATTATTGATTTCAATATAACTATTAATGTTCTTGGTTACTCCTTTTTTGACGATATGTGCATATTGTGCAGGCTGTTCTACTAGTAGTTTATAATTGTGTGGGTGTGTTTTTTTTTTAAATACAGTCGAACATCATTACTAGTTTGTGGCTTTTTGATTTAGTTATTTTAGGCAGCAAAAATTTTGCTATGATTTTGATTTATGTAATTAATTGGTTGTAATAGTTTAATTCAAAGAGACTTTGAATAATTCTTTTCAGATCTTTATTATGGCGTCTCGGGATTGTGAAGCTGAGCTGCCTTATGACAAGCTATCGAATGAGTTCCTCATGTGTCCATTGTGTTATGAACAGTTCAGAAATCCGAAAGTGTTACCTTGTCAGCACACCTTTTGCTTGGTCTGCTTAAGAAGATATGTTGCAACCAGAGGAATAGATGGAACAATGCCATGCCCTATGTGTAAAGAACTGGTCTTAATACCGAATAATGATGTGGAGAGCTTAAAAAATAACTTTATGATCGTTAGTTTGCTACACTTTGTGGAGAGTTCAAAAACCGCCTCTCGCCCTTCGCATGACCCACCACAGACTGTTCCTCAGGCCAACCCTGCCTGTCTAGAGAAACCTTGTGAAGCTTGCAGTGAAGTGGGCGGTCTCAGCAGCTTCTGTCAAACATGCTCTCTGTGGCTGTGCGCCATTTGCACCAAGTCTCACAGTCGTTTAGCTCAGACATCCAGCCACCGTCTGATGACATCTGCTGAAGTAGACAAGCACTGCAAGTCTATGGTGGAAAGAGGTGAAAAAGCCGTGTCAGAGCTGCACTTGGCAAACTCTGAAAGCCAGGACGTTTTGATCTCCCTCGTACAGCAACTCCCTGAATGTTTAAACTCTATCAAGGCCAAAATTCTTTCTGTTTCTGAGGAAGCTCATAAAATTATACTGGATAAAACTGCAGAGTTAACACAAAAGATGTCACAATTCCAGCAGAGTCAAGAACAAGATCTGTCATTTAATTTAGACCTTATAGAGAACAGAAAGAAAGATCTTGATCAGATGCAGACTCTTTTAAACAAGATAAAGGTGTCAAATGACGGCTATGAAAACCAGATGGCAGTAAGAACTGTTGAGAGATATTTAAACGGCACTTCAGTTGCTGAGTTTTCTTTAAATTCAAAAATTGGTCGCAGGTTAGATTTCACACAGTGTAAAGCTTCTGAGGCTGAATTAAAAAACATAGACCTGGGACATCTTTCTGAAATATGTGATCAAAAAGGAAATTCTACATATTTAAATAATCGTCCTTTGACTGCCCACAAGGTGTCTTCACTCACTGAGCGTGAGTATGTTAGTGGTTTTGCCATTAACAAATTTGCTGACAAGTTTGTAGTCGCTAACAATAAAAGTATTGCTGTTTTTAAAAATGGTTCTAAAGTTCCTACGACTCTTCTTTCTCCACTGATTGAAAGGCCAGTAAGCAAACCATGGGGCATAGCCTATTGCGAGGAGCGCCGTCTGGTCTTTGTCACTGATTCAGGCCGTCATGAAGGAGATGGGGCGGTGGTGGCATACACCCACGAAGGTGTCTATCACTCTGTTATTGCTTCTGGACTGACCCTGCCAAGAGGCATTACTGTGCACAAGAATTACATTTTTGTTTGTGATCAGATAGATAAATGTATTTACATATTTAATGGTCTGGGTAAAATACACAGAATCCTGAAGAAAACTGCTGATGGCAGATATTATTTTTCTGGGCCCATGTTTGTGTCTGTGGGCAACAACGGCTTGATAGCTGTCTCTGACAATTGCCTTTCAGTTAAAATATTTGATAAGGAATGCAACTTGTTGTTCACATATTATTCTGATCTTCCTGAGTCTCAGTTTTTCGGATGTTACTATAATGCATAGTGGGTCAGTAATTGTTTGTGATTGGAAGCACGGGCTTCACAAAATTTCACAGGATTTCAAAAACAATGGTCTTGTTAGCATAGAGAGCAATTCTTTAAGGGAGCCCTCTGCTTTAGCTAAGCTGGAGCATGGAGATTCTATATTTGTTGCAACTTTACAAGGTGAAATCTACACAGTTATATAGTTTATATTTCTGAACACATTAACAGAATAAATCTTTAAAGTTAACAAAAAATAAGTGAAATGTAACATTGTGAACACAATGTTATAATCAGGCATTGGTTTTATTAAATAAGGACTTACCATTGAATTATAATAAGATATCATAGTAAAAAAAAGTGTACACATATTTCTGATCAAATGTTTGAAAATGCTAATATTTTCTCAAAATTTACTCCTTATCCTTAACTGCTACGTGGTGTGTTTGTTAATTTTCGGCATGCAAAATTATTGTTTTTACACTTTTGTTTAACAATATTAGAATGAATAATTTTGACATTCTAACGTGCATTCGGGCTGTTTTTTTTAAATTACACTATAAATTTTAAACTTGTTGGAATATTTCTCTGTTTTGCAAAACATTTTAACTACATTATCAGAACAAGTTGTTCTGCATCTATATCATGATTTTTTGGTTTACTCAATAAGGATGTACTTAGATTATGAAGATTTGTTGCAGCAATTTTATTTTAGTTTGTTAAGTTGTTTACTTTATTTCAACTACTTATGCTTATGTGATAAATGAAGTGATTTGAGCTCATGAAGCATATTTTTTTAGCATGAGAAAAATGTTTATAATCAAATGATTATTAAATGAGTATTTTCCCCCTCATATTTAAGATTGTTGTGTTTTTATATAATACATGTATAGTTATATTCAGTTAAGAATTGTCAGAAGTAGAAGGGTTGACATGACATCACCTTTTTTTTTTTTTTTAACGCCGCCATTGCCAGCATGGTAGGGTGTAGTGTGCCTACCACACCAACATTGTTGGCGGCGTTGATGCACGTCTGCCATGCCTACAGAGCGGCGGGGTGAGTGTGCCCGCTATCATCTGCAGGGATGGCAGAAAGATGGGTTTTAATCCTTGCCAAACCGGCCAGACCAGCAGGGTGTGTGTACTGCCGGTCGGCCAGAATGGCAAGGAAAGGGGTTTTTCCTGCCACTCGGACAGAGGGGAGGGTGTAGTGTGCCTGTACCCTCAGCCGGAAATGGCAAGCTGCGCAGGTGTGCTTGAGTGGGACGGAGTGGAAGGGTGTTGTGTGCCGACCACATCCGTCACCACCGCCAGCTGTGAATACTGCGGTCTCGGATAGTCCTCATTGACCACAGTACCACCACCCTCGCAAGTAATGGGTTTTTTTTCCTGACTAGAGAACCCCTATGATCCATCCCCCGTGGATCATGGTATGTCTCTCAGACCAGGAAGGAGAGATCACAAAATACCAAAATATTCTGTGATACTCTCCGAAACAACCTATTGGTTGTATTAGATTGCCTAAACATGCTGAATCCTATATACATGTATATCATTATACATGTACTGGTAATTATATAATTATTAGTACTTAGCATATATACAGATAAATCTCTACATAAGTATATTTGGCCAGCATTTTTTAACCTCTTGAAGTTTCAAAGTTGGCATTCTAATCCTTTTTGACCACATGAATGCAAATTTATTTTTCTTTAATATTTTTGAGAGTAAGAGATTTTAGCATTATATGATGTGAACCTATAATCACATAAGGCTGCCAGGTTAACTCCCTTTAGGCTGGACTGTTGATTATTTGTACAAGTCAATCAATTTTAGTCAAGGAAACTACTTACAGTCTCATTCACAACTATATAGCTAAGGCACCAAAAATCAGTCATTATAGGTTTAGTTACATTCATGAGATGTTGCTGAACCCATTTGGTCAATGTCAAAATACATGTAAACTTTTTTTTTTCCTACACTTGAGAATCATATAGAATGTATAGCCTCCATAGCTGATGGGCTGCTGATTGACTGGAAGCTTTGTATAATTCATGTGTGCAGTCATTTCCATTATTTTGAACATACTGCACATACTATTCTAAATCAGTATCTTTAATGAACATTTACTGTTTAGAAGTTTCATTTAAGTTTTCTTTTCTAATAACCATATGTAAATTTTCAAACATTGGTTAAAAAACTGAATTTTTCATGATATATGGCAGAGCAGTATAGAGAGCTTTTCCATCATCCTAAGAGTCCCAGGTTTGATCTTGTGTGAACCAAGGGAATTTTTCTGGTGAAATCCCACAAGTCCACCCAGTTAAGGGCGGTTGGGCATTGTGCAAACCACAAAATTCCTTATTATGTTATGGTTACAGAAACAGATGAATTCTACACTTCATCTGACCCAATGGCCTATTAGGCTAAGGGAACTTTAATTTTTTATTATTTTTCATGAAAGGAAGTATATTGGGGGAAATGTGTATACATGTATTAGGAAAAGACAAAACCAGTTTAGATGTTATAATATTCATTATGCATCAAAAAAGTGCAATAAACCATTCCAATAATGATGAAATAAATGTAACTTTTATTGTAGGCAAAAAATTTTAAAGGCAAATATAAACAACATGTTAATAGATTATGAGAATTAACATAATGCATAAAACAAACCGATAAACAGGATATTTAAGTGGGTACGATTTCCTTTTCTTCTATTGTGGTAGTGAACTTTTAAACTCAACACATGATTATATCTAAAAAAAAAGAAGTGAATTGACTATGTTTCCACATTATCACAGTATAAGATTTAAAAGTTACTGCATAGTAAAAAATCAGTAAATGCTAATATACAATACTAAATGAGATTAAGATGTTATATACATTTTACATTCATTCATTTAAAAATAATGTGCAAAGAGATAGTTATACATTTTTATATGGTTTTCTATAGACAGTTACACTAATACATGTATATGTCAGTTTTTGCTTAAGTTTTGAATTTCACTACCAAAATTTACAACAATATAAAAAGAATTTCACAAATGCTGTAATATATTTTTAACACAATTTTATATGGATATCAAGTGACAAATCAATCATCGAGCAAAATAGATACATGTATATACTCAATTTTCTGATTACATTAATTTTAAAAAATGTATACAGAAATATAACATTTTATTGTACATATAGTATTTACATGGTATATTTTTCATTTTTTTTTCACAAGGTATTAAAAAAGTTAAAACATTTTGGTCATGAGGTTATCAGATCTGTAACAAAAGTTCAAGGAGGAGGGCAGCATTTTGTTTTAGTACTGGCTCTCAGTAGATCTTTGTGTTCAACAATAATTTAAAGAACTTCTCTTCCAGCACCTAGACAACAGTGATGGCAATAGTCAGTTAAATGACAGAAAAGTCGGATGTAAAAGAAAAACTAATCACAAACAAGAAAAAAGAATAAATTGCAGTACAAAAACTAACCATAGTCTCCTTCACTGAGCTGTTTATGAATATTTTGAAGATAACGAAGAAAGTCATCAGCATCATCTGCCTGGCGGTCAGGACCTCCTCCGTTGTACACCCTATTACTCAGTGATGAGTGTTCCCCGGTGAATAAATCTCTGAAAATTTTTAATGGGTTAAAGCCATTAGAATTAATATATTTGAATTACACACTTCTAATGGTCGATCATAGCACTTCAGCCCACACTAGTAATACACACTTCTAATGGTCGATCATAGCACTTCAGCCCACACTAAGTTTCTTTAAGAACTGTTTTTTTTTTTTTTTACCTTCTACTTTTTTCCTTCCCTGTAGGCTTCGACTGTCTATGCATGGGGGACAAGTCTTTAGTAGGTGGGGTAGTTATGTGATTATGTGATCTTGATGTAACAGTTGAGACGCCACCATTGGCCAATAAGTAGTCCTCACTGCTTCTACCATATGTATCTGAAGGATGAACATTTCTGCTGACAAGTTGGTCTGAACTGACAAACTGATGCCTGCCGTGCACTGGATAGCTGGAGCTGCTGGGTACATAGGCTAAATTGAAAATAAAATATAAAAACAAGTCATTTCAGAAACCATGCTGATGTAACAACAGATTTAGTTCAGTATATTGTTATCACCCACGCTTTTGATTTGTGTGTCAAATCTAAGCCTCTCACTAAATTAGAACAGGTCCAAAATTGAGTTACAAGATTTAAGGACACACAGTCTTAAACCCAGCCATCCAACCACAAAAAGTGACACTAATTAAAAGTTTATAAAAAAAAAAAACACACTTTTTTTCCAGAATGGATTATGTTTCAACAATTTTATGTGAAATAAATGGTGCTAATTTATAAATATATGGTTGTTGGTTTTGCTGGATTGGTTCTAGTTTCTGAGTTAATTAACATTCAATTAATTTTTGGGAGAGAGTGTATATAGAAAACTTTTAGCAAGCAACAAAACGATGCGAAAAGTTTGGAGAACATTAGCATGAAGAATTAAAATGAAAAAAAAAATTATAAAATTTGTATTAACTAGTGGCTATGACAAAACTAATACACTGTACCATATTAATCACCATCTTTTACCATATTAATCACCATCTTTTATTTCATTATAAAATCCTTGAAATATTATCAGCACCAAAACCAATGTTAACCTTAATAAGTTAATATATTTCAGAGCAACTATGAAATAAAATACCAGTGTAATACAATGTACCACAATTACTGTTGTAAATAAGACAATGTTCACAGGATGAAAAAACCAAAACCATCCCAATTCAGGGTAGCATGAGGGTGGAGAGGTGCATGAGAAATACAGAGCATAGCATTTTTTAACTAATTAGCCCAGTAATGGTCTTTTGAGCATAACAGTATGGGATAAGTTCATAAGTGATTTCAATAGTAAGAAAATTATTCGTTTTGGCAATTATACCGTTTGCTTGAAACTGAAAATAGCATTTTGCAAAGATCAACAGTATAGTCAGTACATGTAAATGGTGCTTACTGTTTAAGGTTGACAAACAGAAGAACATGTTCTGTCAAGATGGCTATTAGTTATTTTAAAAGAAATAAATATGTCTAATTAAAATTAACCATCTTATAAAAGAACAAATATTTTTCATTTTTCGTTGATAGTATAGAGACAAAATGACATATGAAGCTGGCTACATAATTATAATACAGGAAAGGTAAGAAATATGAAATAAGTCAACATTAAATATATATGTATCTGACTTTTGTAATAACTTACATGTATGTGGTGGGATCTGGCCAGCCATTACAGGGGAACCAACTCTTGTTGCTCTTTTCCACCTTCTAACCATGTACTTCATTCTGACGAAAAAAAATCCCAGAAGACATATTATACTATAACCAGAAATAGTGAACCAATAAATTGACAGTGGTTACATATATGACTTCAAGAAAGCATTTTATACAAAACAGAAACAGTTAAAAAATAAACTGACAGTGGCTATGTAAATGACATCCAGTTTTACCTAGAAATGGCAATAATAACTCTCCCAGCCGATCTAAATTTTGTAAATGCTGCTGAGCGATTTCTCCTGAATGAACTGCGGTATGGTGCAGCAAATCCTCCCATAGAGGCTAAAATTGCTAAAGTTTCCTGCTCAGTATCCCTGTAGCCACCCAAGAGTAGTAGGAGATATTTCTTCTGGTATATTAGAGCTTTTCTAAAGCTTTCAGCTCTAAGATACTTGCCATAAAGTCTGCTGGTCTGAATAGAAAGAAAAAATATCACAATAAACAGGTGCTTAATTTTAGGGGAAAATTTTGAATATTTGAAAAGCCAGTACAATAAGTTGTTTATAGATTTGAAAAAAATAACAACGGAAGAAATGCTTAACTTTAGCATAAGAAAAAAAAAATTTTTTTTTAAGGAGCATGTATATCTCTTAAAACCTATAAAATAGGCATGTGAAACTCAAGTCCCCAGTATTGTAGAAAATATAAGCTCCTTATATAAATGATTTGGCGGCCAGCTATGTTCATGAAGAATTTAGAATTAAAAGAAATGAAATGTTTAATTAAAAAAAATTTTTTTAAGGAGTATGGGATCCAGGCAATACATTTGGGAACTCTTTACAAAAGGACATTTGGCAGCCTTATGGAAAAAAACATTTCGTTCAAATCTTGGACCTTTAATAAACTTCATAACTAGTCTCCTCTACCCCCCAACAGCCAGGTCAATTAAACCCCTGAAAAAAAAAACTAATAAAAAACAACAATTTTTTTTTCTTTTTTTCCTTGTGCGGCACAAGAAGAGGCAAAGGGTCACCAGTTGAAATGCCTACTATAAAAAAAACCCCTCTAAAAAGAAGGTTTTATGTGCCCTTCTTTCATCCCCACCATAGCTGATAGAGCAAGGTAGGTAAATGGACCTGCTGGAAATTGAACCGTGCAAATCAGGCTCATTACCAAAATAATTCAGATTCAAAGGCAAATTTTATTTAATTTTCTATTTGGATTTCTAGGTGTTTTGAGTTTAAGACCATTTGGATAAGCAGGTATGACTGATTCAATAAATGAATTATTTATTATGATTATTACATAATGCTCGTCTAGAAAAGTAGCTCACTTTGTAAATGTAATAATAATCTATTTGTCATTTTCTTTTTACTTATTTAAATAATAAATTCAATAATTTTACACAACCTTATCCACATCAGCCTGTGATGTCTCAGTGTGAATCTTAGTTCTGAACTGCTGAATTTCTGTCCTGAGTCTTTGGATTTCATGTTCAGCAGAATCTAATGCCATCTGCAGCCCTAGCCTTTCACTTGCCCATACTGTACGGTCATAGACAACACCATCTTCACTGGCTGTATCAGATAGATACTGAGGTAGTTTCACCTACAGAGAATATTTAACTTTATTAAGTATTTAGTGTGGCACAACGGGATCTTGAACGGGAGAAAATAACTTCATAGAAATTTACCTGATGACAAACAGATACTAAAACAAGGATTGATACAGAATATGTTAGTTCAAAATAATATATTGTTTTGGTGAGGTGAAGTTTAAAATTCTTTTTAGAAAAGAATAAAATTCTATAAAAAAAAACTAAGTGTTTTCTCTGAAGCCTCCCTATTAAAAAAACAACCAACCTGTGCACGCTTCGTATCCTGAATCTTTGACTTGATGTCTTGCACTGAGCTGACTAATTCTTTCTTTTCTATTTTTAACTGTTTGATGTGACATGCAAGCTGTTTGTTATGTTCTAGAAGTCTGTTCACCTGCTCTGAGTTTGATGCATTCTGTAAATAAATAAAAAGCTTCACTTAGAATTGAAATTGCAGAATATAAAAATAAGCACTAAGCCTAAATTTTAAAATCCTTTGAATTTGAAAATAATCTTTTTTTAAAAATAATACATCTGTTCCCCTGTTCCAAAAGCTGTATAAAAAACATAACAGGAGCAGCACTTGTACATTTTTAAGTAGAACATACCTCGACTGTATTTTGTCCCCTTTCTTTTATTTCCCCTCTAAGCTGTCTGAGCTGTGACATCACAGTCACCAACGTGCTCTGATCCTGGACGGATGCACTCTTTGATTGGTGCGATGTCAAGGTCATTTTGTCTAGCTTATGGGCGACAGTCTGAAGTTTTAAACAACAGTCAGCCAACCTCTCTTCAAGGTTGTCCTCAACCTAAATGAGAAGTATTTCAACAATAGAGACTATTTGTTTACAAACATAAAATGTTTTTTCATAAGACCTTTTAAAAGAAGGCATTACATAAACATCTAAGTGTATCTCTTTTATAATACTTACACCAGACAAATATTGCTCATCAGATTGTACTTCAACATGATGAAAATTTTCGGTTACTATTCTGGCCTTTTCTAATTCTGTTTCAAGTTCTTCCATTTTGGCCTGTATTCTACTGAGTTCATGTTCCAAGTCATTCTAGAATAATAGCAGACAATTTTTACTAAAAAAGTAGTGAAGAACTATGAAATGGATGAATTAACTATATGTTCTTCTCTAAAGAGTCCAAAGAACAAAATAAACTTACAACTTTCACTCTTAGCTTTTCTCTGTCTTCTTCAACAACTTTTAAATGTACATGAACATTTCTTTCCATGCTGTCTCTAACATTGGTGCTAATCTTATGATGATCTCCATCTGTCTGGCCTGATTTGTTCTCCGTTCGTTTTAATTGGGACTTAACACACACACACAAAAAAGTTTAAAGAATAAATCAATACAAACTAAATTTCAGTAACCATAAAGAAACTAAAGGGGACGGGTGGTCGTGCGGTGTAGAGCGCTCGACTGTTGACCGGAGGGTCCCGGGTTCGAATCTCAATAATGAGAACCTTGGGATTTTTTCAGGTACTGGTGAAAGTCCCCAAGTCCACCCAGCTTTAAATGGGTACCTGACTCTTAAGTTGGGGAAGTAAAGGCGGCTGGGCGTTGTGCTAACCACATAACCCCTTCATATGCCGAGGTTATAGAAACGGATGAATTCTACACTTCATCTGCCCCGATGGCCCGTTAGGGTTAAGGGAACTTTACTACTACTTTATAAAGAAACTAACCAAAATCAACTCAAGCTTTTATATTTCTTAAAGATCTGTACAGTACAATGGGTATATAGAAATAATTCCTAATACAACATAATACATGTATTAGGCAACCAAACTACTACAAAAAAAAAGTGTAAATAAACAAATCAATATTTTTTTACCTTTATTATCTCGAGCTCATCTTTTAATTTGACTGAAAATTTTTTTTCTTTTTCAAGAGCAGCTTTGTACTGTTCTCGTTCATGGGCCAACTCTCTCCTAGCTTCATCTTCAGCTTGAGAAAACTGATAGCTTCTTTGTCTTTCTTTTAACAGCTCTTCTTGCAGCTCCTAAAATTTAAACATTATGCAGCTTTTGAAATGCCGAGTGTTGACCACAAGAATATATTTTTATTTGATGCTATCAAATAGTGCACACCCTACACTTTTTAAACACTTTAAAATAATCTCAGAGCTAACCAAAATATTATTTAAAAACAAAAAAACTTAAGGAAAAAAAAAAAGTGCCAATATGAATTAATTAACATTGGCTATCAGTGGATTTGTTGAAACTTTGTTGTTTCATTAATAAAAGAAATGCAATTTTGCACTCTCACTTTTATTTAGTCAATATAATTTCTATAAATAATTGTGTGATCTAAGCATAAGGACCTTATGAGTTGGGAATTATTTTTTAATTTTAATGTTTTTTTTTTTCAAAATCATTTTTATATTTTTTTTTATTGAAAAAATTAACTACCTTCTGCATTTTTCTTTATGGAGGCTATCTAAGACTAGAATAAGCTTCATCAACTCCATTTACATAGGAGCAGTTACCTGTCTTGCACATCTGTTTTTTTTTTATTGACTATTGTCCTATGTATTCTACCTGGTCAATGCCCAGTGTCTATTTACTCAACTGGTTGCAAGAAATCTATTGTTAACGGACGGTCTCGGATTAATTTGACCACTAATGTAAACACTCATGTTGATTGACGTTTTGTAATGTAAATAAACAGATTATTTTTCATCAGCCACTAGCCAGACAGGTTTTTTTTTTCTGACACCCCTACTTCAGTCCATGTCCAGACCTAGCAAGTTAAATGAAAGTTTTTATAATAAAAAGTAAAGATGAAAGGCCACTCTTTGGACGAGTTTAAATAAAAAAGCCAGCTTCTTAGAAACCATTTTCTACAAGTCAAAATAGGCTGACAAACCTTTACATAGTTATCTTCTGACTCTCTCCTCCTCTGGTACTCCATGTCATTCTCATTCACTTCTTCATGTAAAGAATCTAATGCTTTCTTCGTCGTGTCTAGCAGCTCAGATAATCTGACATTTTTTGCTTTCTCTTCTTCTAGGGCATCTCTGTCAAAATCAAATTAATAATTAAAAAAAAAAAAAAAAAGTAACTCTTTACATGTTCATACCCCTAAAATAATTCAACTGTAAAAAAAAATACAATTATTTTATCATAATTACAATACTTATTTTATTATTTGGCTGCATTTGATAAACTAAAATAAAAACAAAGAAGTTTCAAATCTTAATAGTTACTCAAGGCATACATATTATTCCTTAGCCTGTGGTTAATAGAAGACAATAATATTGGTGCATATAACCCGTGAGAGCCTTTTGTAAACCTTTTAATATAATCATGTTTAAAAAAAAAGATCCTCTTATGAGTCTTTTAGAAATAAAAACAAACTAATCAGCCTTTTCAAATACATAGATATCATGTAAAAAATATACCCAGAGAACCACATAAAAAAACTCACAGCAAGTCAACAAGAAGTTAATAATATACAGAATAACACTTCAAATTTTAAGAATCATTCTTAGGGAGATCAAATGTATAATTTATCAATGTATACATTGAATTTTGCTGAATTTTATCGCTTAACTCTGTGTTTAATGTTAAATGTTTACTACCATAATACAATTGAAGGTCATGATAGTAATTAGCAGGACCAGTGTCAGAGCTTGCTCTGCATTCCTCAGGTTTATCCTAGGCATTTGTTTTGTTGTCCTACCCAAAGTAAGAGCTGTTTTGTTTTCCTATGTTACGTTCATTGCTATCTGACATTTGTCAGAGATTAACGAAATTTCATTTAGCTTTACTGTTATCAAAAAAATATATGTATCTAAATAAGAACGCATGCAGGACAACATTAAATTGTTTCTTCTCCTTACTCAGAAAACAATAACCCACAAGTGCTGTATTTGAATGACAAAAGTTACTATTTACTATAACAAACGTATGTTGCTTTATATTTTACAAATCTATATAACTGTATAATATAAAATTAAAAAATATATTTATATACACCTGTATATATAATATTGTTACTTCCCCTAGCTGCCTGCACTGCCCTCACGGCTAGGGCCTGAGTCTGCGAAAAACTGACACCGGTGTCAGTGGCAGTTAAAATACAGACTTTGGTGTAGGACCAGATTTGTAAAATACCCCCATCCTGATAATTAGCATTTTAAAAAACATAACAGTTGTCTACCACTTAATTTTCACATATTGTATCTTTGGCACAATTCAATACAGTAAATACATAACAAAGAGATGAAAGTTTTACACCAAGTATTACAAGAAAGGTTTCTTTCTGAAAAAATATTAACATACTGTTGACACTTAATCATAGAACTACCAGCAGAACAAAACTGAAAATTCACATCAATCTGAACACAGCAAATGGATTTCATTCAATCAACAAAAGTGCCAACATATCAATGCACCTCCCCCCCCCACCTATCATTTAACATTATAAAGATTCAAGCTAGCAAGGACTTTGAAAATAAAAAAAAATAATAAAGCATGCCATGCTGAATGGGTAAAGTTTGCATCAATGAAGGGTTAAACGGGTGGCTAATAATTTATAGCTAATTTTTCTTCACTTCTTAAGATTTCGAATGGAAGAAAAACTATTTAGTGAAAAAAAAATACATAAAATTCTTATGGAAAAAATTAAGTAAGTGTAATGAATAAAAAATAATGACACAAAAATCAGCTTGTCATTTTCAATTTCTCTGTGGCATGTCAGATGTCTGATACAATAAATTTTTATATCCTATAATTAAACTTTGACATTTTTTATCCGAAAAAACTGTTCCTAAATAACACCAAACTAGTTATCAGAATTAAATGTAATTATGTTAGGTTAACTAGGAAAATAAGATGATGCAGGAAAGAGGTAAGCTAATCAAAATTCAATGTTTAAAGTTAAGCTTCTGACACAAAAGTCTGACATTAACTTACAATGTTTCACTCCAGCCCATCCTGTGAGAAGTTATATAACGCAGTAACATATAAGCATATGATTTTTATCATTTTTTATCAAAGAAACAGCTGAAATGTAACATTCTATTATGGCCACTAAATAAAATCCAAACAAAATGAAATGATTGCTTTAGAGAATCCTTTCCAAGCTTTCTAAATATTTACAATCTCAACTAATTGTTCATGGAATGGACAAAATATTAAGCTAAAAGTTAATTTTTCTCCATGGTAGTTTTTTGACCTGGCCACTTTTTCCTGTAGCACTACAAGACAAAGTAAAAAATAGACAACTTACGTGACAGAGGTGAATCTCTGTTGCTCTCGTTGCAGACTGTCTCTGGCCTTGGATAATTGTATCTGGGTAGATGATAGTTCAGATTGCAACTCTAGAAGATGAGATTTATCATGAGTTGTCTGAAGGGTTAATTCTGACAAGCGTTGGCGCTCTGATTTTAGTGTTTTTTTCAAATCATCTTCGATGACATTTTCTTGCTGTAGTTTGCATTCCAGCATTTGAACTAGCAAAAGAATTTTTTAAAATGTATACATCATAAAGACTAATAATCTGGTTAAAAAAGATAGGGTAATAAACTAAAAAAAAAAAGGGGCAGCTAATTTTACTAAGTCACACAAAAACTTTAAATACTTTGTCTCTGTAGCTTCCACTCGAGCTTAGATTTGTTTTCTTCTGCAAGAGAAACTTGCTGACCCAGGTCATCCTTAATATTCTGGAGCTGTAACTTTGTGTCACTTAGTTCACGCTTCACACTGTTTAGTTCACTAACAAGTGACTTGCGGTCAGCTAGCATCAGGACTTCCATGCTACTTTCTTGAATATCAGCCTTTTAAAAATAAATTAACAACATAGTTAATAATTGAGAATCCAAAAGATTGAAAAACAATATTTGAAAAAAAAAAATATAGAATAAAAATAAGTCATGATTATTTTTTTACAGCAAAATTTTGGTAAACAAATGATGCAACTTTTCATTGTTGAAAAAAAATTACCAAATGTTGTATCTTGGACTCCAGCCTGTTCACAAGGGATAACTCCGTACAGGATGAGTCAACCTCATTTATTTCAGCAATGATCAAATCTTTTTCCTTCATATAAACATTACCTAGAGCCATCAGAATTTCGGCCCTCCAATCCAGAGATTCTTCTGCTGTCTAAGACAAATAATGTGGTGTCAATATCAGTCTGCTTCTCATCATAAAACTAATTTTCAAACACACTTTTTTAAATATAAAAAACTGTACTACCTGTGAGTTCACATTTTGAACAGCCGTCAAAAGATTTCGCAGCGCTTCAACAGTTTCATCAAACTCTTTCAGATCCTGCTTTTTAAAGGATTCAGAAATGTCAATTCTCTGCTTGTGGGGTGACAAATATTGCTGAAGAAATCGGAAGTCTGAGATACTCAAGAAATGCTCTCCCAGTTCATTTAGTTGCTGAAGCAACAACTGAAACAAAAATTTTAAATCACAATAAATCTTTTGAAAAATAAGATTTTATAAGTCTCTAAAACTAATGACAATATATTAAAAAGTTAACAAGGTAGAGAGAAAATGTACTCAAAACTACCTGCAGTCTTTCTGGCATTGTGTCATCAGAAACACTTGTAGCATCTGAAGTTACTTTCTGACTTATTTCCTTTTCATCATTATTATCTGATATTGGGATATATATATAAGAAAAAATCAAGTTTAGCTACTTTTAACTACAGTTCAAGACCAACTAATAATCTTGCTCACACAAGACTTTAAATAAAAAGTCTTGATGATGGAATAAAATAAAATTAAATAAGAGTACAAACCATCCTTCTGGTTTTTTATTGATTCTATTTGTTCCTCATATTCCGTTATCAAATCATGAAGTTCTTGCTTGTGCTGTTCCTCCAACCTCCGTCGTTGTTCTTCAAATTTCTTTACAGCATCATCCTTTAAAGATAATGTCACCCAGAGCTTTTGTAAATAATTGCCAATCAAAGTTAAACATATGAAGTCTTACAAGTTCACTGATGTTAAACATATGAAGTCTTACAAGTTCACCAATGTTAAACATATGAAATATTAGAAGTATTTTATGTTCATTGATGTTAAAAAAAATTGGAAATAAACTGATCTCACCAGTTCAATCTGTGATGTTGATTTTAATAAGACATATTCTTCTTCTTTGGTCTTTAACATTTCCTTAAGTTTCTCCACCTCCATTTCAAGTTTAATTTTCTGCGTAACTTCTTCATGAGAAGTACCCACATTTACACTCATCAGCTGAGTCCCTTGCATTTCCTCTAGGGCTACACAAAAAGAAAAAGAATACCATACATTATTACAAATAATAAGCCCATACACGTTTATTTATGCATGCGTATTATTCAATCTTCCACAAAGTATTTTAATTACTTATGACGTTGAGGTCAAATAATACAATGCAACAATGTTAAACTGTATAATTACCAGAATGAGCTTTCCTTAGCTGCAACTTGAGATGTGAGATGGACTGTTTGGTTTCAGGGGATAGGGACTGATCACTAGAATCTGAGTGAGATTTGACAGACTTGAGTAGGTATATTTCTTCATGAAGTTGGGTAATAAGATGCTCCTTACTAGCTATTTCCTGAATATGGATTGTTCTCATGTTGTTCATCTCATCTCTGAGCGAGGTGATCTGTAGTTCTTTCTCCATTATTTTTTCTGTGATGGATTCAATCTCAGAACGGAGTCTGATTATTAATGTCTCCTTCTCCTAAAAAAAAAGTTTAAATGAAATGATGGGTAATTAAAAAAAAATTTACATGCATCAATCTAGATTAATAGAACTAGCAAATTTAAATTATATACACATAAAAGGTTGACGGTTGTGTGATGGAAAACACCCAATTGTCAATATAAGGATCCCGGATTCAATCTCCTAAGAGAATCCCTGGGGATTTTATCAGGTCAGTGGAAGTTCCCAAATCCAACCAACTTAAAATGGGTATCTAACATTAGCTGGGGAACAGGCAGCTTGGAATCAGGCATGCCACACAATCCCTCTTCTTTTTTTTTAAAACAGACATGAAATGCAGATTTCATATGTGAAGTCTCACATCCACCATTATACTGAATCATTCAAATGTTTTACATTAGACATGTGTTCATTTTATTTACTGTTTCAACATTCATTCAAATATTTAGGAAATTTAATGGAATGAATGAATATACATTCAATGAGAAAAACAAAAACTAAATGCAACCACTGGTTGAAAAAAAACAACTAGAGAGAAGTTAAATGGGTTTATGATATACCACAGAAATTGAAGGGTCAAGCCCTAATGCAATACACTATTTTTAATTATTTTTACCTTGACTATTGGATCCAATAAAATCTGATCCTTTGATTTAAGCCATTTCTCAAAATTCTGTCTGAGGTTCTCTAACTGTGAATTCTTCTCGAGCATCTCTCTCTGCCGCTGCCTGGTCCTCCAGGATGCCTCTAATGCATTCAAACTAAAAAATCTAGTGCCCTGGCCCAGCTCAGTCGGCTCTGAGTCCCACCTGGTCATCCCCAAAAGGCCTGGGCTTTCATCATCCATAGATGAAGACAAAGACACGTGGGCTGATCTGCTAATCACTCTACTCTCCTGTCTTTGGTTGTCCCCAAAAGCTGACTTCAGATCTGCTATTTCTTTTTCTAATCTTGTTATCACTGTCTGGTACTCAATGGCTTGGGCTTCCGATGACTCTTCTTTGTCTTGAAGCAGATCCTGTAATTCTTTAACTTGCCTATGTAGCTGAAAGGAAGTGTTGGAGTCCTGATGTAGTGTCTCTACTTCTTCCTGCAGCATCTGTATCTGCTTATCTCTATCCAAGAGCTTCAAGTTAGTCGTGTACAATTCTTCCTCCATTTGTTTAACAGTTAAAGTCTCGTCTATTAATGTTGAATTCATTTTAGGGCCTTCATTCACACAAGCATTAGACAATTCCTCTGCAATGCTAAAAGAAGTTTGCTCCATCACATCAGTAAAAGCTCTGTGTTGATTAAAACTTTCTAGTTTCTCAATTTCTGCATCTTTATCTGTAAGCTTCTGTACAAGATTCATCTCTAATGCTTCTTTCTCTTCAACGAGCTTGTCTTTCTCTGACTCCATGTCCAATATGCGTGACTGGCGAAAACGTAGCTGACTTTCTAGCTCTTCAATAATGAGATCTTTTTCTTCCAATCTTTTCTGCAGATGTTTGGAATCCTCCAGGGACAAGAGCAGTTTATCCTTCTCAGCCTCCAGGTCTAACACTACAGTTTGTCTTAGCCTTAGCTGTTCTTCTGTTTCAGTCATCTGTTGTTTTAAACTGGCCATTTCTTCAGTTTTTGTCTCTACCTGCCAAGTAATTAATAATATTAAGTGTTAAAGCAAAAAAACAACATGTAATTTTACTTTAATTTCATCTCAGAAAGTTAAAATATGTTTATCATTAGTTCGTGAAACTTATTTAAAAGAATTATGATATTCAGTTACAAAACCATTTTTCTATCAGCAACCAGATTTAAAAAAAGCCCACATTGTTTGAATGAAAACTTTAATCTTGAACTAAAATTATGCCAATTAAAAAAAAAGACAAAGAATTTAAATCTACATATTACATGACGACCAACCCACCAGTTAATTAAATATAGTAAACAAAAAATTTATGTAAGAAATAATTCTTTAGTGATCACAACCAACTTACAGACCCACCGTCAGTGCTCTGCATAATTATCAGAAACTATTATTTTTAAAAAGAATAAAATAAAAACAAATCATGCTTGATTGATAGGAAAAAAAAATTGAGCATGACATGAGTATAAAAAAAAAGCTGACTGGGAAATCACAGTAGTAAAGAGCATGCTTCAGTTTACATTTGTCATAAGATACATGCAAGATGTACATAACCTATAACCTTCAGCTTTTTAAAATAATAAATTAGGTTACATTTTATAGTACTGGATCTAATTTTCTAATCCATAGGTTATATTAAGAAAAGAGATTATAAAAAAAGGCATCCTTAAACAAAATTTAACTCGTAAGATATTGAATCATTTGATAATAATTTTCAGTCATTGTAATAAAAGACAAAAAAAACAAGAAACAAAAGGATTTCTGGAATGCATACTGCAGAGAGTGCAAAACAGAAATGAAAAGTAAGACAAAGGGTCATTTTTGATAGGCACATACTTGTACACATTCCACAGTAAAAATGGACAAGAAAGGTGCAAGCAAGCATAGATAGGATTGGCTTTAAACACATGCTTTATACCATCGCAAGTACACTGCAAGATTTTTTTAATGTAAGTACAATGAAAAATACATTACACCACAGAACTATGTGTTAAATTTTTTTTCTTAAATTTACAAATATCTGAAGTTTTTATAAGGTTAGGAAAGAATCTCATTTTTTGATTCACTTGAATTATGTGAGAAAAATGGATTACTGTTAAACAATCAAAACTTTAATAAAAAGAAATAAGTTAATGAATATTAAAACAAACAAAAACTCATGTTAATAAGTCTGTTATGTGAGTCGTAAAAATGCCAAGATCAAACAATAAAAAGAATGAGAAAATTATGCAGAAAATGGTCAAGATGACAAGTGAAGACTCTACCATTTCCTCCAGTTTATCACGAAGCTCATAGAGCTCTTCTTCCTTTTCTTCTATGACATTATGCTTTTGTGCAAGTTCTTTCTTCAGCGCTGCAACAACCCCTTCAAGATGTAGCTAAGACAAAACATTCAAGCTCAGTTGAACTCTTGCTTTATGACATTTGACCAAATTTTCTCTCCATATATTATAAAAAAAAGAAACCCTTTTCAGATAATGAAAAAAAACTAGTTTTTCTCCCTGATTGGAATCAGTGGAAATGAAAAGTGAGTCATACCATGAAGATGCATGAAATTATATTTATGAAAAATACTAATGGAGTTTCCAATTTTCTATATTTCCCTCATTATGATAAATGTGAAACCTATTGGACTGAACAAAATATGCTCACTAAGGAAAAAGCATGAAGTCATATTGGTAAAAAAAAAAAAAATGCCACCTTTTTCTTCTGTATTTCTCTAATTTTCATAATTGTTGAGATATTGAAATGAATAAAGCATGCTCACCAGGGCCTCCAGAGTTTCTGACTGACTTTTATTTTCCGTAAGCTCTTTCACCAAAGCTTCAACTTCTTTTTCTTTTTCATCCAGCATAGACTGAACTGTGTCAAAATCTTTCTGAAGCTCATGCTATTCAGAGCCAAAAACAAAGCAAAACTATAAGACTTTTTTAAAAAAACTAAAACCAATCAAAATTGTGTTTAGAGGAAAGACTTTCAACTATCAGAACTATGTTGACAGTTCTCTTTTATAAATCTGTTTATTTGTAAGAGGGGAGATTTTTAATGAACTTGACTAAGTAACTTTTCACAGACCTGAAAATTTGTTAAGCTGGTGATTTCATGTTGACAGTTCTCTATTTGAATCTGCATCTGATCCAGCCTGTAGTCTTTCTCTGTAACTTCTGAATGGTACTTGTCTCTTTCCTCTACAACCTACAAAAAATATTTCTATGCATAGTTAGCAGAAAATAAAAATTTTTACATCTAAAAATATTACTCCATCAACTAAGCAAACTAAAAATAGGATGTGGTATATGAAGAACTTTTAATATAAATAGGTGGTCCAAATTGGTGTGAAAAAAAAACTTTTTTTTGCGCTAAATTCACCAAGTTTTCATTCACTAAGCCTGTCAGCAATCATGAAAAATATATATCTTTTAAAACTTAATTCAACACACTTTAATAATGTTGTAAATTTATGTCAGTGATGTCAAAAAATATGAAAATCAGAATTGAAAAAGGTCACCAAGTACTTTTTCAGAGGAAAGTTTTTTCTTACTTTTTTTACCACGGGAGTCTGTCTATCTGTTGGCAGTATATTGGGAGTCTGTCTATCTGTTGGCAGATTATTGGGAGTCTGTCTATCTGTTGGCAGTATTTTGGGAGTCTGTCTATCTGTTGGCAGTATTTGTTCTCAAAACCAATGGGATTAAAAATTATTGCAGAATATGCAGTCATGAATGGCATATAATATATACCGATAAGTAGGCAAGAATGGCCTATAATATGCCAATATGCAGGCATGAATGGCCTATTATTTGCCAATAAGAAGGCATGAATGGCCTGTAATATGCCAATAAGAAGGCATGAATGGCCTATAATATGCATTCATGAATGGCCTATAATATACCAATAAGAAGGAATGAATGGCCTATAATATGCCAATAAGAAGGCATGAATGGCCTATAATATGCCTATAAGAAGGCATGAATGGCCTATAATATGCCTATAAGAAGGCATGAATGGCCTATAATATGCATTCATGAATGGCCTATAATATACCGATAAGCAGGCATGAATGGCCTATAATATGCCAATATGCAGGCATGAATGGCCTATAATATGCCAATAAGAAGGCATGAATGGCCTATAATATGCATTCATGAATGGCCTATAATATGCATTCATGAATGGCCTATAATATACCAATAAGAAGGAATGAATGGCCTATAATATGCCAATATACAGGCATGAATGGCCTATAATATGCCAATAAGAAGGCATGAATGGCCTATAATATGCCAATAAGAAGGCATGAATGGCCTATAATATGCCAATAAGAAGGCATGAATGGCCTATAATAGGGGTATCTGAGTAGTGCCGTACACAATGCAGACAATGCAAACTAACCAATTTATTAAAGGGGTCATCACAGAACCATAATAATGTTTAAAGCTTTAATATGCTCAAATATATTTCACTATTTTCAACTCCAAATTCGTGCCTACAAACCGGTCTGGGTACCGGGCCTTTGTTTATTAGTAAAAGATAAATAATCTTTAAAAGAATATTTACATCTGACAATTTCTTTTCCCATTTCTCTAACTCATGTTCAAGTAATTCTATAGATTCAACTTGCTCTTGTATCTGCTGTTTCATTTCTTCTGTGTTCAGCGTCAAGCTGTAGATTTCTGAGTCTCTTTGTTCAATAGCTTCTTCCAAGCCTGCATGCTTAAAAAAATAATTTTTGTGAATATTAATATCTAAGCTTTCAAAGTTAATACATGTACCAATAACCATTACAGAAATACTTAACTCCAAGGATTCCAGCTTATAACATGCTCAAACACACAAAATCGCAGAATGTGCATGAACTACCATATTAATACTTACTTGTTCTTTTTCTGCTTTTAGTTTGAAGACAGTATCTTCAAGATTAGCTATATCTTGATTTTTCTTCTCCAAATCTTTGGTGATTTGTGTTATTTTCTCATTCAAAGAACTGAGTTCTGCTTCTTTGTTAAGAATTGTTTCTTCAAATTCTTGCTGCATGCTTGTCTGATAAATAAATTAGATTTACAAAAAATGTAGTTGTTTTAGAAAACAATGGTTTAACTGTTTCAACATTTTTAAATAACATCTTTTTTGAACGAATTTATACATACAGATTAAGTTTTTTATTTCTTTCTACATAAAAATTCTGAAGAAAATGCATTTAGTTTTTAAAGAAATAGATATTAAATTTTCTTAGGTTTTTCATTTACAGCTTTTTTTTAAACACAAAACAGGTTCAACATGGTGGTGTATCAACAAAGCAAGTTTTGAAGTGAAAAGATGTTTACTCTAGTTCATGCCCGACTAAATTAAAACCAACACAATAACATTACCATTAAGTAAAAGAGAGCAAGTAAATAATATATTTCTATAATATTAAAAAAGAAGGAATGAAATTTTAAAACATGCAATCTTTAAAGAAAAATATATACAATGTTAAAACTTTTATAAATTAATGTAGAGAAATAACAAAATGTGCAGATTCAAAATTTCTAAAACCCCCCAAAGCCATGAAATGTTATTCATTTGTCATGCAGAAGGATGAAGAAGTAAACGTTTTCCTACAATATACATAGAAATACAGAATAATAAATAGCAGAGTCTAAAAATAAATTGTTTATCCTTTTCACTGATTTTTTAAGAATATTCTAGTTTTATTGATATTTAGATCTGGCCATTAATTTAACCAGCAATGATGAAAAATAACTCAGCCACCACGGCTGCTGTGTCAGTCAGTATTCAAGTGTTCTTATGGCATAAAATTGAAATAAATTAATCAATAAAAGTAAGCAAGTCTTTTTTTTTTTAATCTGAAATGAGTCTTCAAGGATGTTTCTACTATGTTAATTGAGAGAAGTATGAGTCCACAGTGATTTTACCAAACCCGAATAAATGAAAAAGAAATGCATGTAATAAATGAAAATAAGTTACTGAAATCTGTTAACCAGATTAGTGAAGGCAAATTTATCCCAGAGCAGTTTAGAAAGGTAGAAAAAAAATTTTTAAGCTTTTTATTTTTCCTATGAAATTTATTTATTTTTTTCTAAAATCTTACATTTTATCTTACATGAAATTTCAGATGTTTTTTTTTTCCTCTTTATTATCAAAAATAGATCAAAAAGGATGCACGATTATAGAATTGATAATGTCAGAAATACAAGTCATTGTTATAAATGTATCATAGGTTTCAATGAAAATAGCGTGATGGAAATTTATGATAAGATGAAAGATGGTTAGTTTGGTAGTAAATATGGGGTTATTAAACAAGTTTTTTTTTTTATAAATGTGGGTGACTTTAGTACTGACCGATCCATTATCTTTCCCATTTTTAGACATCTGAACAATGAACAGATAAGATTATAAGCAGGATAATATATAAATTAATTAATGTCAAATAATTATCATTACATTTACAATGTTTCAGACTGTAGCAAGATCTCAGAGAAAAAACTTATGGCATACACAGGAAGATTATCATTTTACAACAGAACTACGTCTACATTCACAAATACAGTTTTCAATGTGTAACTTTAAAATAAAAAAGAACTTACTCTGCCTGTCATTGATATATTCAGAAAATTATTAGCATCTTCATTCATCGGAAGTGACATGTCTAAAAATGGCTCTCCTCGACGCAGACTTGCAATATTGTCTTGAAGATCACTTATCTCTTCATCTTTTTCTTTCAGCCTAGCTTGGAGCTCCAATACCTTTTCCTGAAATAAAAAGAAGACAAAAATACAAATGTCAGACCATCAATCCAATGAATTATATCACTCTCTGCTGTGTTGTAAACATTTCTGTCTTACTTTATGAAGAGCACTTTCTTCTTGAGCATCTGTCAGATTTTTCTCTAATTTTGTCAACTTTTCTTGCATCTCATGTATTTCACTGTTTTTTTCTTCCAATAATTCTGGAGGCAAACTTGATAATGAAGAGATGCTGGATAGATGTGAAATTTGGTTTTGAAGATCTTCAAGTTGATTCTTAGAAGAGATGAAAAAGTTTGATGAAAAGCAATATTTATTATTTTTCTTTTATTAAAAGAGGCATTACCGACATATAAACTAATTTCTTAAATGTTGTATATCTGAGACATTGTTAGTGTTATACAGTTTAAAATGAATTGTATAAAATATAAACAATTTTAGTACCTTCAAATGTTCATTTTCTTCAACTGCATTACCCATATCAAGAATCCTGCTCACTTTCAACCTTATCTGATCAGACTCTTCTGTTTTGAGTCTGAGTGTATTCTCCAGTGATTCAATTTTACTTTGTGATTCACTTAACTGTTGAAAAAATATATTTATTTTAATAAAAAAAAATTTTTTTCACAAACAAAAAAATACATTTGTTTTGCAGGTTGCCACATTTTTCACTCCCCTGTAATATTAAATAATTTTAAAATGGCGTTGAATTTGTGCAACATTTTAACAGAATAAAAGGTTGTGCAACAATGAAACAAAGAAGCTTTTTTTGCTAATTTCTTGAGGCATGAAACAAATACATGTATCAGTGTAATTTTATTTCATATAACAGATAAAAGACATTAGTGGTCTGATTGAAAATAAAAATAGTGCCATTTCTTTTTTAAATCAATAATAGAATGTTTGCAAGACTGAAAAATTTAATCTGTGTGGTTTATAATTTTGAAATACTTATTAGTAGCATTCAAATACTTAGATTTATTGGTTTTAAAGAGACAGACGAAAATGAAAAACATTAATTTCAGAGACTACAAAGCTCATAAAAAAAAAACAACTAAATAATTTGTACTTTTTCTTCCAATTTCTCCAGTGCATCTCGAGAAGCCTGAAGTTTGATTCTCAACTGACTGGAGTCAGTATCAGCTTCCATTCCACTGTATTGTCTCAGCTCATCCAACTGATTCCGAAGACCTGAGATCTGAAGGAGTTGCACCTGGACTTGTTCTTTTAAGGCTTTGTTTTCATGCACCAGTTCCTTTACAAAAATACAATTCTTCTTGTCAGTAAAACTCAACTCATAAAATATTTTCACTCTCTCCTAGAAATGTTTTATTAAGCAGAATTAACCTGTTCAAACTGCTGACATCTGCGTAGCTCTCCCTCCAGAGAAACCGATGACACTTTCTGAGTTTGAAGCGGAGACAGTATAAGTGGAGGAGTTCGTTCTTTCATTGAATCTCTCAAACTGGACTCGGCACTGTCGATGATGCTATCATCTTTCTTGTTGGTGAGCTGCTGTTCTAATCTGGATATTCTCTGCTTGAGCTGCTCTTCCACATCCCCTCTTTGGTCTAATTCTTTTTCTAATTGTGCCACCCAAACCTGTCAAATGAAAATTCCAAATAAATGGAAAATAAGACAATAACCCAAAAAAACAACAACAGTTTAAAATTTCAACAATAATATATATAAAAGGTAATCTTTGGAATGATAGTTATGTTAAGTATTGATGGCTGCCCAGTCACAAACCTTCAAATCATGGGCACTAAGCTCCTTATCTTGCAAGGACTTCTGTAGGTCTAAAATATGTTGATGCATGGCACTCTGACTATTCATCCGAGTCTGAAGCTGTTCATTCAAGTCTGAAATCTATAATTAGTTAAAACATGTAGTTTAATATTTTCTTTACTGTAAAAAATTCAGAGTGGAAATATATGTACAATAAAAAATATATATTTCAATCAGTTGTTTATTTAAATAAAACAGAGATCACCTGTGACTAAAATATTGAAAAAAGGATTATAAATCTAATACATGTAATACAAAACTAAAAACCTTGAAATAGAAACTACTAATTCAGACTGACTTCATTCAAAGTCACGGTAAAGACATTAAAAAAATCTTTTTTTTTTTTAAAACAAAAAAAGAAAGTTACATCCATGTGGCTCACTAATTTTAATGTAATTTCTTCTAAACCATTTATATGACAGTAATTTTACCTCAAACTGAAGCCTCTGCTGAGAATTGAACTGCCTGTCTTTTGCTTCCAACATTTCTTGCAGCTTTTCAATTTCCTTCTGATGCTCTTCCCTTTCCTGTTCTCTTTCCAGTAACTGGTCCTGCATTAATAGAAACAAAAATTCCATTGGAGACATCATTACTGGCTTAAGTAAGTTAATGCACTATAAAAATTATGTTTCTCAAACATTATTTTATTTTACACCATTACATTTACAATAAATTTAAATAAAACAAGCAATTTAAGTCTTTTCCGTTTCGGACAAAGGACATTTTAGAGCATTTTCGCCGGGTTACGCCGAACGAAATTCGTATTTTTTTTCAGTGTTTTGATAAATAGAGAGTTAAGTAATCATGTTGAATAACTGTTACAAAAATAAAAATTGATTACGCCCCTTTGATTAGCTTTTATTATTTATATTTAAAATATAAGCAAAAACGGTACCTAGGAAAGTCTTTTTTTCGGCCCTGACCTACAAAATGATATATACATCATGGGTCTAGGACTTATGGTTGCTGAGATATAGGGCGCTCCTTTGTTAATATAGCTTATATAGTAAAAAACGGTACTTAATACGCCCCCTTTTTCGGCCCTCAGAGGTCCTATCTCGAAATGAACTTTTGATGTACACTTGGCAGGCAAAGATCTACAAAAAATATACATACATCATGGGTCCAGGACTTATGGTTGCTGAGATCTAGGGCACTCCTTTGTTAATATAGCTTATATAGTAAAAAACGGTACTTTATAGGCCCCCTTTTACGGCCCTCAGAGATCAGATCGCGAAACAGACAAAAGTCATTTCTTGGCAGGCCAAGACCTACAAAATAATATATACATCATGGGTCTAGGACTTATGGTTGTTGAGATCTAGGGTGATGACGGACAGACAGATCGGGGACAATAATGTCTTTGTTCTTCATAACCGTCTTACATCAACAAATGCTTTGCTAGATTTTAACTGTCTCTCAACATTCTCCAGCTGTAGCTTCAGATCTTCTATTTCATGAAACTTTTGTTCTAATGCTGCATCATGGTAACGCTCAGACTCTTCTGACTGAGTCTCTAGTTCAAGAAGCCGTTTACGTGTCAAATCAAGCTGCTGCTGCAATTGATTGGCCAGTTCTCTTTTATCCTTATTGAGGCTGGTAATCTCACCTAGCAATGCTGTCAAACCAAACAAAATTTTTAATGAATATCAATGGGGAAAATAAAACCTAAAAATGTTATGAACTGAGCTCCCTAAAAAAACAATAAACTGATAATAAAAAAAAATATTAAAAACAACTAAAATGTCAAACAATCTCTAATATAAGTAAGTCTAACCTAGGTAACTGTCTGTCCAAAAAAAAAAAGCAAAGCTTTTTAAAAAAATAAACTTTAATGAAATAAATGTTTCAATAAAAGTTATCTTCTATTTGTCATACTAGCGTCTAGTTAATTAAGATGACGATATTTTTGGCTCATGCATCAAAGAAGATGAAAGATCATTTAAGGATATGGTTATTTTGTATCACCAACCTGGACTACTATCTTCTGTTGCCTGCATACAATTAGACTCATCTACTGTGCACAAAATAAAAAAAAACAGAAAACATGCTCAAACTATAAGATGACAACAGTCATAGCACAATCAAATACATGCTAGGCTAATATAAAAAATATCCTAAAATATAAAAACCACGTAGAAATATGAAGTTAAAATTATTTTACTTAATTTTATTTTTAGTCTTAGCTCCCTTTTAAAATTAAGATTATAAATAGCTTATTCAGCTGAGGCATATAAATTTTAGAGTGAACAAAAATAATTATAATTGGGGTTATACTATCATTATATTAATATATATCAATCCCTTTGAAATTTCAAATAATTATGCAAGCATTAAAAATTCAAGCTTCTCTTTTCAAATTTGAAACTGCAGTAATCTTTTGATTTAGAAACAAGGAGTTGCATACTTCCAAGCAGTTTTTCTATAACTGATATGAAGAGGTCTTTATAATTTGTGGCATTTCTGTCAATGCTAAAATTGTTTAATGAAAGTTTTTGAAATTGTAAAGCAGCTAGGTACAGGTCATGCAAAGAAAAGTAAAATAGCAATAACTTTATGATTACTATAAATTCATCTCTAGTCATTCAATATCAGTTATAGTAATGCTTGAAAATAATAAAATTTAAGACATAAATAATAAGGAATAATACAGCAAGATATTTTATACAGTATGACTGCAAATAAAAAATAATAGGTCTATATGCTATAGATTTTGCAAAACCTCCACCTTATCTATAGAAATTTCTGTGTTTAAATAATTTCAAAAATACTACACATGCTATGTAACAAATTAAAAATCAATAAATAATAATGTTTCAAGCTAGTAGTATAATTACTCTTCTCAATAAAAAATTCATTTTTATACATTTATTTATGCATCTAATAATCATGTCTCCACACAGTCTCTTAATGAAAACTTTATAGAAAAGAGATTAAACTGATAAGCCCACATCTATAAAAATTTAAGACACTGGAACAAATTGTTAAAAAAAAAATTATTATTTTTGAAAAAAAAAAGTCTTAAAGCATAATTAAAATAATTTGGATATACCTTAAACTAATCAAATAATAATTTAAAAACCCTATACTGCAAAAAAAAAAAATAATAATAAGTTTAAAGCTTACATCTAAAAAGAGTGGAAAGAGACATTCCAGGAATTGTGGAAAAACAGATAGAAGAAATCCCTGCATAAACCCAATTGTACAAAAAAAATTGTTGTCCCTCAAAATTCTTACCTTTTAACTAAACATGCCATGCCAAAAATTTACGACCAGATGAACTGAAAAATCTTCATGAAAATAATTATACTATGCTAAAGAAAACTGGTTTTTCTTTTCCCATAGACTGACAAAGAAATATCTGATTTCTATCATTTAAAAATGCAGAAATTCTTAGCCATTGAAACATTTGTCATTTTTACACAGACTTGTGAGATTTTGTGGTGTTTATAGTTAATTACAAATCTTTTTTCTCATAAAATTAGCCAGTGATAGTAATTATTTCAAGAAAATTTTAAATTTTTTAAAAAGACATTACATTTTTTTTTTACATTTTATAAATACAAATTCATAGTCGACTGCAACTATAGTGCTGCAACAAAGATACTCTTGTCATGTGCCAAAGAAGATCCATAATTTGGTTCAATTTGTATTATAGTATTTCAGTAAGCGTAAATGACCCTATTTTGAATGATACACACAGGACCTGTGTATTGCTTTGAAACAAAATTATAACCATTTTTTTAAAAAGGCAAACAATAATAGTATTTATAAACAAACAATAAAAATAATAATTTGGTAAATGATTTTATAATCTGTTTATTTTTTCCCTAGTATTTAAATTTACACAGCCATTTTAAAGTGGAGGTTTTGCATAATTAGCAATAAGAATTACTTATACATCATAAATACGGCAAAATAAACTGGAGAAATATACATCAAACAATTTTGAATATCATACAAGTAAATATATATATAAACCTATTACTATATATATATATATAAATAAATAGAAATCACTTCTAAAAATTATACATATATAATTATCACATCTTAAAATAAATTGTATTTAAAATTATGATTGTGGAATTTGAAGTTCTAGATTTAGGAAAAAAAACTACTTTTCTACCCAATTAGACCAGTATATTTATAAGCATAGTAAAATGTATGTTTATTCATAAAAAAAATTAAATAGAAAGATGCAATTTAGAGATATTTTTTCATTTTGATAATGATGATTTTAAATAACAAGTCAGCATCAAAAAGCATATTAGCAAAAAGCAGCATTCACAAAAAAAAAACAAAAAAAAAACTTAATTTTTGTTAACATTCAATCTAGTTTTTTAAATTTATAAATATATTTCAACTCATTCAAATAAAGAAAAATAGTTTTTCAAAAGCCAAAATGCAACATGTGAATATGGCAATATCACAATTCCTAGGAATATATTACATCAACACAGTCAACAATAAAACATTTAGCACTGTTGATAAATAAAAAAAAAAAAAATTATTTATCAATCACTGACTGGCATACCATCTGTGAAACAGGTAAGCACCAACAAGGATGCTTACTGGAATTAGAAAATATCTGAAAGAGGAAATAGAATAAGAACTAAAAAAACCTTGTATTTCCTGTCCAGCGTTTTCTTGAAGGACTTGCTGCTGATGATTCAGCTCATCTCTGAATGAATCTAGCTCTGACTGTGACTGCTCAAAATGCTCAAGGCGAGATCTTGTCGTATCAAGTTCTAGAATCAGGCTCTCTCTCTGATGCTCTAGGGTCTGAATTTGGCTCTCTAAAGAATCATGTTCCGAGATATAGCCAGCAATGAGACCTGAATTCAGAATGAGGGAGCAAGATAGTTGTTAAGGTTAATAAACTATCTTTAAAAAAAATTTCAGTTTATTATCATTAACATACAATATACATGTACATATATATAAAGCCGTAAGAAGATGATTGGTATTTTTAACTAATTGATAATTTTTATTAATTGTAATTGAGGTAACCATATATAAGGTAATTTAGCTGCAATTGGCTAAAGGCAAAATTCTAAGAAACATTGAAAAACAAAGCAAGAGGTATAAAAAGTCCATTACCAAAAAAAAACAACCACCAAACCAATTTTAATTGTAAACATTTTCAAAATTTACTTTACCTTCAGCTTTGTGAAGCTCTAGTCCTAAATATTCTTTGGCCTCTATCTCTGAAGAAATCTGGCTGTTGAGCTCCTGACATTTATTATTTAATGACTCCATTTCTCTGGCACGAGCAGACAGAGCTTCTAAAAGATCATTCTGAGTAGATTTGGCCTCTTGTAATTGAAGACATGATCTTTCCATGAGTTCTAGCAGTTGACTTATTGAAGTCTGTAAACGACTTCTGGCATCTGACATACATTTTAACAAATAACTCAAATGAAATAAAATGATTACACAGTAGTATAAAGTATCATAAAAAAATAATATGAAATTTAATAGTAGCCTATTTTCATTATATATCCATGATGGACAATATTCTAAAAAACAGAACTAACATTTATAAATCATTATGATTGATAAACTAACAAAAAACATCTATTTAACAAAGTATGTAAAATAACTGTTTAACAGCTGCCACAAAAAAATTTCCTATACCATACAGCACCATTACAATGTAATGAGCTAAAATGTACATAGAACAAAGCTTAGTATCGCTAACCTGATAAAATTTCCTCTCCCTCAGCATCCAGATCAGGACCCACAAATATGCACTCAGCAAGTCTCTGGGATATCTCTAATCCCTCATCAATACCATTGGACTGGAAGCTGGTATTTTCTACAGAGTAACTATCTTGACTTGTATCAGCATCTTATTAAAAGTAAACACAAGTGTCAAATGTTCTGGAGGTTCATTTAACTAGCTTTCTAAACATAATATATATAATTATATGGCCAATACCTCCTCGTTTCTCAACTCTGTATGTATCAGGTGAGCTTTCCCTGCTCTGGGAAGTGCCAGCTGTACCTGGTCTAGGAGAGTGCGCTGAAGCTGATGCACCATCAGGAGCGCTGTACAGACTGCTAAAAACATTATGTGACAATCTTCTACTTATTGTGTCTTCTACACCGATGTACGTTTTCACAGAGTCTGATAACAGACTCAGCAGGCGATCATTGGTGCGCTGAATGCTTTCTCTGTGACAGAAAGTAGAATTATTATTGAATGAATGCCTTTAGGCTAAACAAATAAATGAAAAAAATATAGGTTGATTACAGCCCTGTTTACAGCAGATGATTTAATAAACATTTATAGTAAAAGTTCAAGAGCAAAGTAATCCACTATTTTGTTTACTGTTATCTTGATTGAAATGCACACTTTACCTTTCTATGCTGATTCTATCAAGGTCGGATTTCAACATTGCTAGAAGAGCAGAGTCATCCCCCTTGATTGTATCAGTTGAACATGTTAAGGAATTTTCTGAGAGAGGTAATCTTTGAAGATCTGCTAGTTGCAGGGTCAGATTTTCAACTTGGCTAGACAGCTTTAAATTGAAAAAAGTTTTCTAGAATAACACATTTTCCTTAATAGACCTTACACTAATAAACACTAAACAGTGATATTCTTTAGGCTAAAACAAAACATAAGTTAAATAATTAGGCTCCATTAAGAAAACTAAATAATCCTCTATGAAACTGTCATTAAGAGATTAAAAAGTGCATGAACATGTTGACCCCGTAATGACTAGAAAATGACTAGCAGTGTGATAAACTCCAAGACAATCCTGCATCACCCAGCACAAGGAGAGAGGAAAAAAGTGGATTTATTATACATGTATATACAGTGTAAAGGAAGTTGTAAGATGAGTTAAAATAAGGAATAACAAATACAATAAGTTTCAAGCATAAGATTGTAGTAGCTCTGAACAATTGACATGTTAGTATTAGAAAAGGAAGTTTACATATTTTAATTTGTAAAAAGCACTCAGAAGATTTGCTTAGATTTATGGTTCATGGAGACTCGCAGTGAATGCAAAAAAATTAAAAATTAACAGTAGATGATTAAATGTCTATATGTAAACACTGATACAATGTCAATATCATTGTATGTATGTAAGGTATTGTACCTGCTCTATTTTCTCTGTCATTTTCTTCCTTTCACAGGCTGATAATGGAAGTGGACTTTTTAAGGCTTCTGCATAGGTCTTAACTGGAATGTCAGTCATGAGGTTATCAGCACAGAAGTGGTGCTCTTCAATCATTTGTACCAAACACGATGAGTCATCTGAGTCATTCAGTTTTACTGGTGTTGAAGTTTCCCCTCTGCTCCCCTCCAGGGATGAGGAAGTGTTTTCAGTAATTTCCTGCAATTACAAATTTTCAGATGCTGTTTTTGTAATTTTAAAACGAAACAAAAAAGAGCTTTGTAAGGTAAACAAAAATCAGTCAATTTATTTATTAAAAAAATATCCGACCTGAAAACTGAGAACAATTTCATCAATTTCAGGAAGCATTAAATTTTTATTGTCTCTGTGATCACTTGTAGTGGACTGGGTGAACTTCTTCACTTCCTCCAGTTCAAGGCTTAACCTGCTGATCTCTAGCTGTGATTTAGATAAATGCAAAATTGATTGAAAAAAATATATTTAATTACATAGTAATAATGACTGACATTATATCAAACCAAAAAAGACTGATATTATTGATTCATATCATGTAACACACATCAAATATATATTTTTTTTTTGGATGATTATAAATAACTTGACATATTTTTGCTTTAAATATAAGAAAGTAAATGCTAACATTCACAGAGCATGAGTCTATGATAAACAAAAAAAAGTTAAAATTTGACATTTCCAATCATGTAATACAATAACGATTAAAGTAAACAATATTTGTTAACTTAAATGCCCTGTACTGAACAATGTCAACATATCATATTCATTTTTACTACTGATTTAATTACTCTTTTTATTTATTTAATCAAGAAAAATACAAAGGCTGTTGGTAGCTTACAGTATATTTCTCTCTTTCTTTCTGGAAATGATCACTCAGTGACTGTTTAAGTTGTTCTAGTTCTACTTGATGGTTTTCTTGCATAGTTTTTTCCTCTTCACTTCTGTCTCCCATCAAATCAATCATTAATTTTCGATGCTTCTCAACCAAGCTTTTCTAAAATAAGGAAAAGTAAATCTCTTTGAATAACCGACAGAGCAAATATGTAGAAATAATGGTCCCATTTTAAGATCAGATATCATAACTATGTATAGTATAAAAAAAGAAAGAAACATTTTTTATTAACCTTTTCATTGTGCAACATCTCATCAAAGTCTTTCTGCATGAGAGATTTAACTAGTTCCAACTGTCTGTCATATTTATCTTGAAACATTTCATTCAACTGATCAAGTTCACCTGATTCTATGCCTGATGAATTCAAAAATTTAAATATGTATAAATGTTCATTTGAAACTAAAATACTATATTCATGCTAGATTTAACTTATCGTTGACCTTGAGAAAAGCTATAAAGACATGAAAAAAATCACTGTTTCTTCTTTTGATAATGTTGCCAAACAAAGCTAATTTTAGAGAATTTATTTTTAAATTATCCACAGCAGCACTCCATTATTATTAAAAGTCAGGTATATGAGGCGGGGGTGTTACTTATTAAAGCAAATTAAGAATACAAGTATATGAAACAGTTCAAACCATACTAGGGTAGTATGGCTTAAAACGCTTCTTATATAAATATATTTTAGAGTTTTAAGCCATCCTTGCCTAAGTCACAGGTAGTATGGCTTAAACTACTTATATAACAACTAATTATCCTACCCATGGCTTAAAAAAAAGTCAAAAAAGTCTTAACCAAAAGACAGCAGAGAGGAAACAAGTAAAAAAGATATTAATAAAGGTGCGATCATAAACAAATGCACATTGGTGAATAAAGAAATAGTAGATGGTTTTAAATTTCTCAATCAATGCATAACCCAAACTTGAATTTGCAATAGTTTACAGCATACTTAAAGTAATTAAAATACCTTGCATAAGTCGATCATATCTATCTTCAGATTCATTTAGCTGTTCCCGTAAGTTTTCTAATTCCTCCTTATATCCAGATACTTGTGCTGTTTTTTCTTTCTCCAAAACCTCCAGTTGCTGCTTCAGTTCATCAATCTGGGCTTGGTAATCTTGATCATGGATGTCACTGCCAGCTGTCAAGTTACTATCTACATTACATAAATGAATGTCTTGGTGTGATGAAGGCAACACATCAACTGGGCTTGGTATGAAGACAGCACAGGCTAAAGAATGTTCCTTATGGTCTGCATCAGACCAACGGGAGGTCAGTTCTGCAGCTTGGTGCTTTAGCTCTATAGCCAGCTGTACTTTAAACTCTGACTGAAGTGTCTCTATCTCAAACTTCTTTTCATGATCTAACTCAGACTTAAGACTCTGAAATGAAAAAAAAAAATTAAAACAGTCAACGTTGGTTTAAAAACATTGGTAAACCCTGAGAAAAAGCTATTAAAACACACACATTCTAAAAAGGTGCCAAAAATAAGCAACTTTCATTAAAGAAACTTTATTGCCATACAGGCCTTCAACATAATTACTTCCAACAACTTTTAGTTGTATTCATTATTTCAGTCACAAATGATATCTAAATTCATTTTGAGATGAAGTTTTACACCCCCTCCCCAGGTTACTAAGGGGAGAATCAAGATACACCCTGCAATTACTGAGTAACTTTTACGACCGACCAAATTCAAATGAAGAAACATAGACAACTTGCAATTAAGTTCATTCCCATGGGAACTGCTACTTGTGGTACCATAACAAACTCCCATTGAATCTTAATCAGCTATAATTATTTTAAGTGATTTTTGTTGCAAATGTAACATTAATTGTACATTGTACAATTATATACAACTAAATTGATAACAGTGTCATAAATTCATATACATGTATTATACATTATTAATAATAAAAATCAATAAATGAGGTTGCCAAGAGTGAAATCTGAGTGAATACATATTAACTGCGTGGACAAGTGCAAAATAATATTTTTATTAGTTCAGCAGTCAAACTGTATATAATATTGTCATAATAATAGCAGCACGTTTTCACAAGTGGCTTCTTGGTATTTGGTAAAATTCAATTATACAATGTATGTATTTTGCCATACTGAACTACACGTGTATTAATTCAACCCAGACAATAAGATATTCTTTTAAAATGGACATACATGTTAGTGACTTAAAGGAGAATGCTGTTCATGATTTTGTTTACCATTTCATGCGTTGTTGATAGTTCTGGGACAAAGCTTATTAGTATTTCAGGGTAAAAGCATATATAACAGGAATATTATGTACTTAGATATAGATTTAACGAAGTGCACCCTGGGTCCCAGTTTCTAAGGAGCTATATTTTACTGTCATTTTTTTTATTAAAAGTTGCCCTATATTTGCTGCGGCACTTGGGGGCCCACCTGAAAGTCCTAAAAAATTGTTTACAATAAATGAATTTTGCCTATAGCTATGAGTCTATAATGAAAAAAATGACATTTTCTCTTGATCAATACCTAAAGTTACAGGCCAATCAGTTACATGTATATGGTGACTAACCTCCTATAGGGCACGCAACTTGTTAAGTTGTAATTAAATAGTAAATACTTGTCTAAATGGCTTAAAAGATAAATGACTATTCATACAGTTACCTCTAACATTTCCTTGAATGTATGCTCCTTTTCCTCCATCTGATCCCTCAGGTCATGCTCCTTGCTTTTTGCAGCAGCCAGCTGATGCTCCAGGTCCTCTATGAGGCTCTCTAAACGCTCTACCATTTCTTTGCTATCAGAAGGAGAGTAATTATTATTGCCACCAGTGGAGGCTACCAAGTTGTGTGATGTAAATTCAACAGAATCTTCAATGTTAGAAGGCTCAATTGTTCCAGAGACTTTCGACTCCTTATCCAACAAGTCTCTGTACAATTTCTCACTTTCCATTTTCTCATACTCCAACTGAATGATTCTGTCTTCTCTTTCTTTCACTAAACTTTCCAGTGAAGAACACCTAGAAATGGTGCATTCATATTCTGCTTTCAGTTTTTCAAGCGCCTCTTTCAACTGGCTCACTTCTGCTTCTAGAGCTTTGCGTCTCAATTCTTCATTAACTAAATCATTTCTCAACTTCTGCTGGAATGTGTCACGCTCCAAGAGCTCAGCTTCGAGTTTTTTCATTTGATCAGACATGTCCTTTTCTACGGATTCGGAAAATGACCCTGACTCTACACTGTTATCTCTGCTGGAAATAAGACGGCTGTTGACGTTGGTAGAGACCAGATCGCTGTGGACACCAGCAGTCAGAGGTATTTTGGCTAAACATAAGGCAGACATTTGGTCCTCATATTTATCTTGCAGAGCTGAAATTTTGGCTTCAAACTCTGATTCCATTTTTTCAATAACCATTTTATAATGTTTTTTCATTTCGTCAACATTTCCTTGTAATTTTGTATCTTGTTCTTTTGACTCTTTTAATTCAAACTCTGATAAAAAAAATTCCAGTTTAAAAAAAAGTACATCGTTCAAAACAAAAAAATAATATTTCTAAATGAATAATCTTTAACTTAATAGTGTTTCTTTTAAGCTGAGCATCAAATGAACTCACCTTTATGTGACTTGATGCTTTCTTGTAAGTGTTCCATCTGCTGGTCACACTGTACCTTAATATCATTCATCTGGTCTTCTAGCCTGTTCACTTCCTCTGCATGTTCTGTCATCATGTCCAATCGAGAATGAATCAAGGAGCCGTACTCTGCCAGAAGCTTACTTCTCAACATGGTGATCTCCTCCTGCTGACTAATCAAAAGACTGTGCAACTCTGAAAAAGGAGAAAAACAAATTATTGTAAAATGCAGCCCTAAAGTCATCAGTACAGTATTGTTTACATTGTCATCTGTCTAACATAGTGAAATTCTCACCTTGTGAAGCCTGAGAGCCAAACCCACTGTCACCAGCGTCATTTACAAATCTCATCTCCAGTTCATGGCTAATACGCTGCAAAAATTGAAGTGAACAGATTCCATTACAAATTGTTTCACTCAAGTTAGCTACTGTGTAAAACGTAGTTGATGTGTGTGTAAATGTTTGCATATTTTGCATACAAATCTATATCCACCGTCAAAACAGACTTAGGGAAGAAAGTAAATGTTAAGTTTCCCTTTTAAAGCCCAGTTGGTCAACTAATATATGTGGTCTGGAGAAAATTCGTAGTGAAGAAATTTTTTAAAAATCTACAGTAAATGCTTTTTGAATTAAATGTTCTATCATTATAAATTTCATGTAACTTTAGTTTGTGAGAAAGTCGACAATTATGGAACATAAGTTTGTGAAAAAAGTCAAATGATTATTACAAATATCTACAGCCGCAATAAGATAAACTGCTGAGTTTAAACATTTTTTTTATTTTATCTTAAAAAATTACCTGATTATAATTTTTTTTTCAACTGAAAAGACTTCTAATAATTAACAAGTGTACTTACTTGAATCAACTTATTATAATCATCTGTCAATGTTTCACTCAGATGTTCTAAGGCCTCTGCAATAATAATAAAACTTATTTTTTTACAAGGATGACTGATTATACTTTCACAAATATTATGAATGACTGAATATTCCTTTACTAATACATGTACTATGAATGACTGATTATACTTTCACAAATATTATGAACGACTGATTATACTTCCACAAATATTATGAATGACTGAATATTCCTTTACTAATACATGTACTATGAATGACTGATTATACTTCCACAAATATTATGAATGACTGATTATACTTTGACTTATAATACTTAGCAAATAAAACTGAAACAGTCTAACGGGATTTATTTTTAAAAAATATGATCTCACCAGGTAAAATAATTCCATGTTTAACTTTATTCAGCTCTTCTTTATGTCTTCTCTCAACAGCCTCCAACTTTTGTTGAAATATTTCTTGCTGTTGTGATGCTTCCAACTGAGCTTTAGTGGTGTAGATCTGCTCCAGAGAAATCTTCAATGCAGTAATTTCTATAGACAGATCATCCTGAAGGGAAAATAACAAAAGCATGCATCTGAAGCTTGGTTAATCATTTACTTAGTTACCAAGCAGAAAGAACTCCCAGTCCTGAAAGATCTTTACTGAAATCATTACAAAAGTTGTAAACTATAATAATAAAAAAAAAGAATACATGTATATGTACATACAGTCCCAATGCAAACACCCCGAGTAAGAACAACTTGGAATCCGAATAAAAACAACTTGGAATCCAAATAAGAACAACTTGGAATCCGAATAAGAACAACTTGGAATCCGAATAAGAACAACTTGGAATCCGAATAAGAACAACTTGGAATCTGAATAAGAACAACTTGGAATCCGACCAAATTTTTTTTTTTATAATAATGTTCAAGAATTCAACTTTTATTGTGAGTTTTTTCAGTGTTTTATTTTTTGTAGTATTTTCCCCAAGCACTCAGTGTTATAAAAAAAACCAAGTTTGTGAAGACCCATGAATGGATCAAGCCATTTTAAAAGATTTATATATGAAAAAGAATTATTTGGAGCCCGAATGGTAAAGAATTTGATTGATTTTCAGGAATGGATTTAGTTCATAGGCGATTAGGTTCAGAGGTATAATTGCAGGCTTTTAAAACGACTTACGGGATCAACTTTTTTTTTTTATAATAAAACTTGTTTACCTGATGTGTAGCTAGCAACTGCTTCATTTCCTGAGAATGAAGTTGGCTGAGTTCTTCTATGATCTGGTCAAGACTGTCGTGAAGTTCAATGTCCAGTTTGGCTCGCAGTTCTGAGACAGCCTGTTGTTAACAATATTTGCAAGAAAGAAAAAAAAGTAATGAACCGTAAATCTTCACCAGTTTTTGCATGCTAGATTTGAATGCTAAGAAATGAATACGTTTAAATGAAACATTATGATACACTCAGATAGCCAAGACAAGAGTAAGGGAGTATGACTAACATTGTCTGCTTGACATAGGAATGCAAATCTAGCCTGAAGACAGCATAACCTACCTGTGAATATTCCTCATGCCTCTGAGCCAACTGCTCTTCCTCACATCTCCTCTCTGCCTCCAGTTGCCTCTGCAGAGATGCCACCTCATGTTCATACTGGATTCTCAATGAGTCCACCTGAAAAAATGACAATGCATTCGATCTGTGTACAGTGAAATTCTTGAACATTTTAAAAATGAAATAACCTTATTCTTAAAGCTAATTAATAAAATATATGGAAAGAAATTATTGTGTTGTAAATGTTTTCTTATCCTACAAACAAACAAAAAAAAAATTAAATGTTAAAAATTACAAAATGTAATTCATGGGATAAGATTGTAGTATTAATTTTTTTTTATAGTTATATATAGGTTAGAAAAGACATGGGCAAACTAAGGCTGTTGATCACATTCAATTTCACTCTCAAAAGAATGGCTTAGATGAATGTCACGAATTCGATCTCAAATGAGAAATAAGGGAATTTCACAGGTCGTGGTTAGAGTTCCCTCTATGCCTCCTTTGGTGCCTCCATAGCCATTGCACTAACGGTTATGGTGGAAATGAAAGAAGGAGACAATAAAAATAGTCCCATATTGGTTTATAAGACCTCATCCTTACAGGGACTCAAATGAATGACATCCGCCTTTACCAGATATTGATTTTATGTAAACAATCCATCCATTAGCTCTTTGTTTAGCCCTTCTGTTAAATTTAAGAACCCTTTGTGACCCACAATTCAAAAACGATTCCCAAAAAGTTTCCCAACCCCACAAAAAAAAAAATAACAAAAGTGTAAATATTAGTTTTTTCTTTGAAGTGCTGCGGTCAAGACCACTTCTATTGGAGGGGGTGGGGGTGAGAACAACATTTGAAAATGATCCCTAAATGAATAAAGAGAAAGACCCTACAGGATTTACAGATAAACTGATAAATCTAATCATTTAAGGTTAATACAATGGTGTTTAACGCGAAACTATCTGAAACTACAAAACTTTGTTTTTAAAAAAGTCAGCTAGCTAAATTAAACGAAACAAAAAAAAATTGTATCACAAGCAATGCCTTGGTTGATGTTTACATTTCTTCATTACACCCAGTGGCATGATGTCAATGAGGAGAAATTGATTTTTTTTCTGTACCTTCATTTATCATAAATGACTTATCAGGACAAGGTTAGCTACTGCTGGACACTATATCAGAAATATAAAGTACCACTGACAGTTAAATGACTTATCAGGACAAGGTTAGCTACTGCTGGACACTATATCAGAAATATAAAGTACCACTGACAGTTTTTATAACTCAAAGAGCAACCATCCCCTCCCCTTACCCTACACCCCAATACCTACTTACCACACCCACAATACCTACTTACCACACCCACAATACCTACTTACCACACCCACAATACCTACTTACCACACCCACAATACCTACATAAACCATTCACTTTCAATCAAATATTATCACCAATCATTGCCCTATTTTACAAGATTTAAAAAAAAAAGGAACTGCACCGAACTTTCAAAAAAAAAATTGTGGTCTTTGAATGAAGAGTAATTGTTTGAAAGTAAAGCCAGCTTATATGTTTATCTCACATCGGTGGAGGTAGGTGCAGATAAAATGGTACAGAATTTTTTTTTCCCCCAAAGTTTTTTTTTATTTAAGGAAAATAAATTCAGATATGTTTACACATGAAACTCGTGTCTGTGTGTGTATTGATCTGTATAGATAGTGTCTGATCTGAACCTAGTGAATGATCAATAGCAAACATTCCTTGAACACTCGCTTAACGGCAGTTGTGGTGGGGGTTGACGGGAAGGAGTGGGGGGGGGGGTGTAAAGAGAAAGGGAATTAAGTTTTATGTGACTGTACCAACAAGGACAGATTGTATCTACATAACGACAACAATGAACCGCAATATATGAGTGACAATGTTAAATACAACCAGGTAAAATACGAAGCCGTTCCTTTTTTTTTAAAAAAAAAGGGGGCTGGAGTAAAAAAAAAAAAAGACATTATTAATATGGATATAGGCCTGCTGTGTAGTTCAGGGGAGGCCACGCTTGAGGTCGATGAGGAGGCACATTACGGTTTTTTTATTTAGAAAACAAACAATTGTAAGAAAAAGCCGCGCTATTGGATTTGGTATTAAAAAAAAAAACTTTATGTGTTAATTGTGTTATTGGGAGACGAACAACAAATGGTTCTGATTACCGGGCATGTCGCACAAAAAAAAAAGAGATAGATATAATATAAATCCATTGCCTTTTGCAATTCAAAAGTTTACTGTACAGTTCTTTAAGTTGAGACTGTATTAGTAAATACGCGTCTCAATAAAACTGAAAGATTTGACAGTTCAATACCGAACAGTAGAACACGATAAATAGAGATACAATCATGTTGTGACACGACCCAGTGAACTCGACAAGTCGAAATGGCACATGAGGCAACAACAACAAAAAAGGTCTCAATAGTCACTAAGAAAGAAACAACGTTTTGAATTAGTTTGAACTATTTCTTTTTTTTTTTTATTTGTACCTTCTTCTTAGCCAGCTCAACTATGAGGCCGTCAGCTATCCACCGGATACACAGTCCAAACTTCCCGTCTTCACCAACCACCGCCAATATTCCATCTTCCATAACCGAAACAACGATTCTATTTGTGTGCGCCCAACACTCTTAATTTGTATCCATGGAATTCATTGAATTACTGTATTGTTTATGAATGTGTTGGAAGTAAAATAATGTGTCACAACTGTGTGTGTGGGTGTGAGAGCGCGCGTGTGGAATCTTCTTAATGTTTCACCAAGAGCTAAACAAAACTACATCAACTGCTAACTAAAACTGCTCTCAACCAAGATGTGTTAGATGTTAACCAGCTTAATATTGAAACCTCTGCCTTCCAGCGTGAATGGGGATTCTGCTAGGTGTGATGAAATCATTTCAGTTCCGAATTAATCATCGTTTCACACATTCAGCTGACACTATATTAAAACAACCACTTGACATCGTGTGTCTCCATACTATTTGTGAACGCACTTTCCTCATGAACAAGCGGTAAAACAATCAGGAAAAAAAAAATGAATCGCAGACCACTTCATCGAAATGATTTAGAGAGCCGAACTAATTAACAGTCAGATCTAGAAATAACATACAGCACTGTCAAACAAACAAAATCACAAAAAAAAAATTAAATTCTACTTTATGGTTGAAACAAAAAAACAACGACAGCACAACGGACCCCCACCAGGCGAATGAAAGTTTGGAATGTAGTTGTAAGGTAAAGCCTGTAAATAGCAGAGGAGCTGAGTACTGACACAGTTGAGGTACTAGGAAACAATGTGTACACAATGTCTATTGCAAAGTAAAGTGATCGGATATGGGGGAGAAAGGGGCGATGTAATAGAAAAAACAAAACGGCTCTCAGTGGACTTCAAGTGTAAACCTTTCCTGTATCAATCACGGCTTTTTTTTTTTAATCGATCTCCAATAACACAATAAGAACAAGAGCAAGTATTGCAAACATAAAGTTAACTTTCAAATGAAGCTTAATCATTTGTTTAGAGAAACACTACAGAAGAATATTCCCTTTTTCTTTTGTAAGTTAAAAAAAAACGAATTGGGAAGATGACGACTATAGAGGCATTTCAATCCTACACAATGAACATGCATCCAATCCAGATGAGCAAAGACCAAGATGCTGCAGGGTGACCGAGGAGGCCATTCCAGGCCCAGCCTCATGTATTATTTGTGGAATAATCAAGACCTACCAGTCACAGCAAGGCCTGATCCCCCGCTGTTAAGGATGGCACAAGCCATCATAATGAGTCAAAGGTTTAATTAGTAGAAGACCGGTATCGATTGGCGCAAGATTTAATCAGGCCCTCCCTTTCCCCTCGGAGACATTTGTACTATAAAAACAACAACTGATTCACTATAAATTGGCCAGACAACTGAAGGTAAACAACCGGGGCGCAGTGACTTCCTAATTAGCAAAGAATAAAAACAGACAATATGGTTCGTTAAACTAGATCACAATTTCGGGAGAAGAAAGAAAAGATGTGGGTCGCCGGGAGGGGGGGGGTTACCATTAGATATCAACCTGACGCACAGGATGTGAGATTCATTGACGGCATTTAAAAATAAAAAAAGAAATCTCAACGACAGAGGCCATCATCGTGGGTGGGTGAGGAAGGCACGGCGGTGCTAACAAATTTATAACAAGGATTGAAGGATCTAGTTTTCACCTTCAAGCCTGGGGGGGAGGGGGGGGATACAAGAATCGGGCTTTAAGAACATGTGTCATGCAATACCACGGTGGCTGTTACCGCCCACAAACAAAGGTCGCCATCATTTGGTTGTCAAGGTAAACAAACGGAATCGGATGGCGAGACAATCACACGCTTTCAATTATGATGATAAATGTTGAATTATATTACAATCCCTATAATCTGCCAAATTCAAAAGAGGGTGGGGTGAGAAAACGTGAATGTCTAAACAGGATAACAGTTGTTTTTGTTTTTTTAAAACCTCAAAAGCTGACCAATGAAATGAAAACATCCGCAGTTTGAATGTAATGACGTTCATCTCGACTTCAATTAAGCCCGGGTAGTGAAATATGCACCGGCCCTATGATCTTGTGCCGGAGGACCACATCACCAGACACAAGCTAGTCTATTGAAAATCATCAATTACATCCCCCCCCCACCCCCTTTTCCCGCCCAATGTTTTCTATTGATTTCTTGGACGACCGAGTCCATGTCTGGGTCTCGGACCAGGAGAACTGGTGGCCGCTGGGTGTGACCAGGTGAGCGATCAATCGCTCGGTTGAGTCCACACACGAGCGTCTTTGGAAAGGGGAGGGGGGGCGGTTTACGCGGCGAGTACACACATGAAAAAGGTAAAACAATAATTTTTTTTTTGTCAAGAATTCAAAATCGTTGACAAAGTATCGATTTTGTTTTTTCAAGTATCGTAAAGAAAACGTGACATTTCATAAACATGTGATGTATGAGGATGAAAAAATCACCCGGTGAAACTCAGATACATATAAAAAGCCGCTGACGTCGTTTATCGAAACTACGGTACTATTTCTTTATAACGATGAAGATGATGATAATAATAATAAGCAGGCTTACCTGCAGCATGTATGCGTGTGTCGTAATTCAAGACGCAGTAAATAGAGAAGCGATAACTCCTGAACCGTCTGGCATCACTCGTTTAATGCCTGATGAAAATAACGTCTTCGTGTTGATCAATAGCATACTACGACAAGTCTATCTGTGCTTGTCGTCTGCTCAGATCTCGTGTTAAACCAGGATCGAAATACTCTAAACGCTGCACTGTCCTTCGTGAATTTTTTAAAGCAGAAATTCTTTAACAGTGAAAGACTTGATCCGACCAAAGTGTGTGTACAGAAGTCAGTAAATGCGTGGAGGAAGCTACACTGCTGTGACTGAACGAAATGCACGAACGTATCCTATCGTATCCTAGATAATTTATAATCGGCAGCAGACGATAACACATACTTTTTTTTTGCCTCCCCGGAGAACAATTTTTGTTGACATTTGTCAAAATAAAAAAGTAATACACTGCTTGTTTTGTTCAACAGTTAATCGCCGCGATCCAAGCAAACACATCAACACACAACACACGGTAGCACGAGCAGATGAACATGAAGTAACTTGCCCCGTATATATGTGTGTGTGTCTAGGTCAAATGTGTTAAAAAAAACACCTCGCACTGTGACACTGGCAAGTCACACACACACGGAGAGAACATTTAGTGTTTAACTGAGCTACGCTTATGTCCCTTCATTCATGACTTGAAAGCCGCGCCGCCACATTATCGCTTAGAGAGTATGTCTCCTGTAACAATATTATATACTGACGGTGTGCGCAGTAACAGAAGCAAGTGGTATAATTAATCTTCGTACACATGCAGTCCTGGTTATACAGACATTTACAGTGATTGGTAAACCATCTGAACAGGAAAGAAAAATGAAGACAGATCCGATTTAAAAAAAACAAATATAAATACAAGAGAACGAATTGGGAAAATCCAAATCTTTAATTGGTACAAAACAGAAGCAGTGGTCGTCATCAGTGAGGGTGAAAAGGAGGGGGGGGGGAGACCGGGGGAGGGGTGTATTAAGTTACAACATGACTTAACGTTAAAACACAACTGACCACTCAGTGCGGGGCCGACAATAACTAAGGGTGGGGAGGGTCAAGAACCAGAGGTGAGTGGAGAACATCAAGCCGAGTGGATAAGTTCCGGTGTACAGTTCCAGAAAGGCGGAACTGCGCCTGTCAGAACAGTGCCACACCTAACATCGCGTTACAGCGCCTGCAACACCAGCGTGCACTAATGTGACTCACGCGCGGGACTGATAATTTTTTTTTTTATAAATGTACATAAACGTCATAGCTCGGTGGGTGATGCCCAGGTTTACAAGCCAGAGCCCGCCAAATTATAAAGCGCAGAACATGTGTAAACAAAGGCAAGGAATATAACAAGTAAGTCAGGCATGAAGAAAAAGAAGATAACAATGGACAAGACAGAATGTTTAGATTTCTGAAGATAGGAAATAATAGTACTATTAAAAAAGAAAAACTTAAAGAGATTACAGATGTTTAAATTAATATGCTGACTGTACAAACTAGTGCAAGAAATTATTGAAGTAGTCACCCTTTTCCCGGTTCTAATAGCTTAATAGCTAAAGTAATGGTAGGTGTTTACAAAAAAAAAATATGTCATAACGATGTGATTTTGCAAACATCTACGCTCAGGGCTGGTCTTTTAATATTACCATCCCTTTATCAAACTAGTAAACTATTCAGCAATGTCTGTCTATACTCCTCCCCCACCACTCACGTTAAACAAAACAACAGACAAAATCCAAAGCTGCAATGACCATGCAGGCATCAAAAAGACTTAATATCAGCCACAGAGAGGCACAAGATCCAGAACTAAGTCACAACAGCTATAAGCAACGTACACAGCGCGCACGCACACACAAGCAACCATCACAGCCACGCAAAAATAAAAACCCAGCAGAATCAACAATAAAATTGTGCATGTAGACTTCAGTGCTGAGTGACGCAAGGGCCCCCTGCATGTCAGGTTACCTGGTGACACAAGGGCCCCCTGCATGCCAGGTTACCTGGTGACGCAAGGGCCCCCTGCATGCCAGGTTACCTGGTGACGCAAGGGCCCCCTGCATGTCAGGTTACCTGGTGACGCAAGGGCCCTCTGCATGCCAGGTTACCTGGTGACGCAAGGGCCCCCTGCATGTCAGGTTACCTGGTGATGCAAGGGCCCCCTGCATGTCAGGTTACCAGGTGAAGCAAGGGCCCCCTGCATGTCATGTTACCAGGTGACGCAAGGCCCCCCCTACATGTCAGTTTACCTGGTGTTTACAAAAACGGCTGGGGTTAAAATAAATTAAAGTACGAAGAGTATGTTCAATTCAAAAATACGTTTCAAAAAGTCTCGGGGGAACAAAAATCGTGCAATTTCACAGCCATGCCCAATGAACAGGTTATCACCAATCTTAATCACACCTCACACCCCTCAAGGGAAAAAAAAATAACATGTAGACCCGAAAACCACTTCAAAAGGTCAACTCTCACCCCCCCCCTCAGTGAGCGTCCTTGACATACATACACAGCAGTTTATGTGTGTCAGTGGGGTTCAGACAACAAAACTCTGCATGTGTAATCAATGAAGTTTTATGTGTTTTGAAAAAAAAATGATGTTTATAAAAACCTGCCACAAAACAATGTGAGGAAACGGATGGGGGGGTTGGGGTGCATTACTGTCAAATGCGTGGCCGCTCAATCCGTAAACAAACAGGAAACGACCATGGGGGGGGGGGGGGAGAGAAGCCTGCAGTATCCCAGGATGTTATGCATCAAGTCCTAGGCTCATTACAGTAAATTTAGGATGACAATATATATGAATACACCGCGCATGGCTGGTGGTGCTCAGGACCGCCCATACTTTGGCGCCCTCTTTCAATTGTTTACAAAAAAAGGGGGTTGACTGAGTAAACAAAAAAAAAATGTATATGGATAAACAATAAAAACTGTTACCGTTTAAATAGGGATTTGACGTAATGATTTTTATCACACAATCTTCGCCGTATTTCCTTTAGTAGGCGTGTCTGGCCACATTACTGAAGGGGGGCCGCAAGTATAGATGCTCAGATGTAGTTATGAAAAGACTGGACATTAGATTGGTCATCTACTGGTCAAGAAGACAGAGCTGCTGCAGCCATTAGTGAGAGGTCGCACTCATCATTTACAACATAGCCAAGCAAACACAGTACAACACTTTAGATTTAAACTAAGACACCGAAGTAATCGAACTCCAAGCAGAGCGATAGATGAGAAGGGCAGCAAATACTAGCACCGAAGTAATCTAACTCCTAGCATCGTACTGCCTGCCTAAGATCAGATGAGCCATGAATATACATGTATACAATTAGGATTGAAATCATGTTGATACCCGTTACTAAAGAAGCTTTAAAGAGTTAAAGTCAGTTGGAAAACGAAGTCTGAAGCTCAGCAGCACCAGTGACTTGAGCCCCCCCCCCAAGTAGTGCAGGCTGTACTGCCTAACACATATTAATGCAGGTTGTACTTCCAAACACAAAGTAATGCAGGCTGTACTGCCTAACACATAGTAATGCAGGTTGAACTTCCAAACACAAAGTAATGCAGGCTGTACTGCCTAACACATTGTAATGCAGGTTGTACTGCCAAACACAAAGTAATGCAGGCTGTACTGCCTAACACAAAGTAATGCAGGCTGTACTGCCTAACACATAGTAATGCAGGTAGTACTGCCAACACAAAGTAATGTTGGCTGTACTGCCTAACACATAGTAATGCAGGTTATACTTCCAAACACATAGTAATGCAGGCTGTACTGCCTAACACAAAGTAATGCAGGTTGTACTGCCAAACACAAAGTAATGCAGGCTGTACTGCCTAACACAAAGTAATGCAGGTTGTACTGCCAAACACAAAGTAATGCAGGCTGTACTGCCAAACACAAAGTAATGCAGGCTGTACTGCCAAACACAAAGTAATGCAGGTTGTACTGCCAAACACAAAGTAATGCATGCTGTACTTCCAAACACAAAGTAATGTTGGTTAGGTATTGTCCCAATTCATCCAATAAAGAGATATAAAATAATTTCCAACGCAGATTAAAGATTTTTAAACAGCTGCCAACTGTGATCAAGAAGATGTAAATATTCTTGTCATTTAACATGCTGAAAGGAACAGCTCTGACCTAAAAGCACCAGCTAAGTGGGGGGAATCCAGTGAGACTGAAATGTATGAAGGACACTCTTTGAAGAGCCCTAAAGAAGTTATTAGTTATTAATGAAGAAAATCCTCCAAGATCCAAAAGACACAGGTTGACAAGAACAAATTTTGTTTGTGGGGGGGACTTTAAAAAATGAAAGAAAAAAAAATGATGGAACTATTCTTAGAGACACCAAGTTAATTTGTCAGAAAACTGTTAACACAGCTGTAGTCATATATTTTTGATTAACATTAAAAAAAAAATGAACAGTATATGTAAAACTTAATTGAAACATAATTCGATTGATATATGTTGACTACATCTAAAGAAATATTAAAAGCAAAAGGTTAGGGCATTTTGATAGATAAAGATACAATATGTTAGTCTCTATGAGAAAAAGAATCATTTTAAAACCTTTTTTAAGTTTTTCATTTGAAAAAGTTACAGTTTATTGTTATCAATTCTTGTGAAAAGCATCAATATTTATAATATTTTCATACAAAATATTTTTTATCATTTTTTTCCCCCTCTACAAACAAACTTCATTCTGATAGAAGTATATGAGTGAAACAGAAATAAATTTAATAAGTACATTGTGGATATTCTTGTTTAACAAAAATTAAATTAACACTTTTTTTATAATCTTCTATAAACAGACATTAAAAACGTAAAAATATAAAAATTCACTTATATATATATGAATATATACTAAGGCGTATATCTGTACATATCACAACATTTAGTCAATTGTTGTTTTATACTAAACAAAGCAACAGCCAATTAAAAATTAAGTCACAACAATGAATAAATAAAATGGTCGAACTTCCCCCATAATATTTTTATGATGCCCCTTAAGTTATATCCCCTCATTTGTTCCACTGAGCCGGCAGTTTGTAGCAATTTTATATAAATCTATAATGTATATACGTACACCATTAAAAAATTTTTTTAAATGTGTAAGAAGAATAAAAAGTGTTCTATTGTGTATAACAATAGTATGATTTATGAATATAATCTAACAGATTTTGTAGTTAATAAAAGTGTCAACAGCATATAAACAAAATCATGCACAATTAACATTACAACATGCAAGCATGGAAAGAAAAATTGGTTTCAACATAAATTGAACTGAAAGTAAAACTGGGTAACAAACATAAAATAAATGATTGTCAACATGAATCTAGATCTAATGGAGAGTGAGAGCATTAATTAAATGAAACCATATCAAATTCACTTATCAAGGGGTTTTAACTCTTTTTTTAATCTTAAATCAATTATAATCATTTTAAAAATTCTTGCTAGCTTTTCATATTTTCTCTTTTGACTTTTTCTAATTTTGCTGCCTGCATTTCATATTCTTTCAATAGTTTGGCTCTAAGTACTTCAATGGCTTTAATATGCTGCCGGCTTGTGTCATTTTCATCATTCCTGGCTTGTTTGGGTGATGAGAGATTAGAACTCTTTTCCTCAGTAAAGTTTGGTGAAGGCTGTGAATCTGCCGGTACACGCACACAAGTCGTATCAGACAACTTTATATCCTGCTCTTTCAACTCTTGAAGAAGTCTATTCTTATCTTCTCTTAAAGCCGCTTCCCTATCATGAAGACGTAACTCAATTTCAGAGATGTGTTCCTCCATCAAACGTTTCTGCTTTTTTAGTTGTATTTCAGTAAAATCTTTCAGCAGGCACATTTGTTCCAAATGGCGACGTTCTGCTTCACAGTGCTGCAGCTCAATCTGACGCAATGTTAACATTTTATATAAATGGTCCAGCTCTTCTATCTTTCCTAATAGGTCATCTTGGACTTGCTGGACAGTGTCTGACATCTGGACCTCTTGTAACCCACCTGAAATAAAAGGCTCTTTACCCGATTCTTTATCTTCTAGCAACTGTAACAGATCGCTCCTTTGCTTCTGCAGTGCTGTCAGATGATTACTAAAAGAATTCTGCCACTCTATAACATCCTGATCTTTTTGATGCAGTTGAAATTTCAGGTGAATGGTCATAGCTTCTTGCTTTCTCAGCCTAGAGCGCAAGGAAGTATTTTCATCTTCTAGCATAGCGATTTGTTCCATACAGATAGCCAACTTTTGTTTAGTAATCTCATGCTCACCACTTGAATCTGGTGTCAATTTTCCAGTTTGGTGACCACACAATTCAAAATTCTTATCACTAGTTCTCTGACTCTTCACCTTCACTTTGCCCTCCTGGTTTTTAAGTAAAGCTTTTTGTAACAGGGCGTGCTCTTTACAATATATGGCTTTGGTATCCACAAGGTCTTTCCTCAGAAGATTTAATTCATCAGCAAGTTTCTGATCTTGCAAAGTGATTGGAGAATCATCAACATTTTTATCTGAATTCTCAGAAAAAGACATAACAAGCAACTCACTATCTCTGTGTACACTTGACTTACTAGAATCTGATTCTACATTAGGACCACAGCCTTCGTGAACAGCAATTTCATGCTCATCTATATGAGATTCTGAATTTTGTCCTAATTCTGTCATATTCAGCTCCATTATTTCTTCATAAATGCTTTTACGAGCTATAGGTATACTTACTTCTGAGCTATTGGTAGAGTTTTGATTAAGGTCCCCGCTGGCATTACAAACATATGACCCAATAGATTCTGAAGCTGCATCCGATGCAGCTATGTTAGGAGACTGATGTGCAGTCTTATTAAGGGAATAATCTATGCTTTCATTTTTTAATGCCTCTGTATCTAATGTATTTCCTAATAAATAATTTAATTCATATAAAAGACTGTCGCAACCAACACCTTGGTGCTTAACAACCCACTTGTACAACTTGTGGAACCTGATTCTCACCTCTTGACAATCCTGGCGCACACAGCGGCCATCAAACACTTCCCAGATGCTGGCTGGCTCTTGTTCAAAGGCTCCAGACTCTGTGCTCGTCAGCTCCCACTCCAACGGCAAGTCTTGACCAGACTGATGAGAGCTTTCTTCAAGCTCCTCCAAGAAGCACTCCCTAACCGAGCTACTGTCACTGGCTTCACTTTTAGAGCCATCCCCTTCATCAATTGACAGGTTGGCAGGGGTTACACTCTCTTCATAGTCCACAGCAGGTGGAAGGATAGTCTGCACCGGGGCACAGGGCAGAGAATGTGAGTCTCTTGTTGTCAACATCGTCTGAAGTTCATGCTGAACACGGTCATGAAGTCCACGGGCTCGAGAGATTTCTATCTGCCGCAATAAATCGTCACGTACTTCAGCAAGTTCCTGTTTTAAAACCAAAACATTCTTTTTTTAAACCATTTTTAATTCCAATACTTTAACAGAAACTCTATTGATCATAGTTTTGTATTAAAACTAACAGTAATAAAGAGAATGATGTTTTCAGTGAACAAACAAATAACTTTATAATCTACAGTGCTTTAAGAAAACAATAAATGTATGCGCACAAACTTTAACAAATCCTCAATAATAATATGAAATTTCTAGATAAATATCAAATATTTAAACTTCAACATGACGATTTTTTTTTCTGAAACTAAAGTATTAAGAAGCCATGAATAATTTCATCAAAATTGTGGCAAAAAAAATGTAAAAACAAAAAAATGCAGTTAGTCAACAGATAGTGATTAGTCTGTTATGCCTTTGGTATTTAGTTGTTAACTTTGATAAAATCATCAGTCCTTGTGCAAACACATCATGAACAGATAACTTGACACAAGTTTTGTTTTAATACATTTCATCTCTCAGGAGCAACCAACCATAAAATTATTTTACAATACACTGAAAATTCATAACAAGAAAAAGTGCTCACAATATACATGTATTGAGAAAAAAAAATTTGATAACAATACAAAAATAACTACTGTAATGTATGTTTTCCCCACTAACCTGGTTTTCTTTATGTAGTTTTTCTACCACTTCACCAAGTTCCTCGTGTCTCCCTGCAATGTCTGCTGCTGACACACTGTTCATCCTACCACAGTAGGAGTCAGTGCTATCAGAAGTTCTACTCCGGTGGTCCTGAGCCTGCTCTGGGAGGCCTCTCTTCTCCATGTCTTTCTTCAGTTTCCTCAAGGCTTTTGTGAACTTGCGCTCCCATTCATATCTGACAGCCTGAACTCTCTGGGCAAAATGTTGCTCCATTTCTTTCTTGTACTGGTCACACTGTGATTCGTACTTGAACATTAAATCACTCTCTTGCTTTCTCATCTTCATCACGTACTGCTCTTCCAAGTCTTCTTTCAGCTGATTTATCTGCCTCGTGTTTTCACCATCTTCACAGGTTTTGTTATTAACAAGCACTGTGCCTTCCTCTCCTCCCAAATTCTTCTCTTCAGTCTCCTGCACATGTGACGAGTGGCAGTGTTCTCCGCTGTTGCTGAAATCAAACCTGTGTTCACTAATCTGGTGTTGTGATGGAGACAGACAAACAGACAGTTCGTTGGGCCAGTCCATTCTCTGCTCTGGTTCTTCAATGGTCTCCATCAAAAATAAATCAGACTTCTCTGGCTGAAATCCTTCATTCTCCCAAATAGGATGCATGTCCAGTTGACTCCCTCCATCCATAAGTCTCTCATTATCAATTTCTGGCTGAAATCTATCAGTTTGTTCTACAACGAAATCAGGTTCCTGAAAACTATCATTCTGTTCTACAACAAAATCTGGCTCTGGATTCACTCTTGAATTATTATTCATATTACACTCAGATTTTTGTCTGTTTGAATTACATTTTTCAGCTACAAATCCTTCTAGGACTTCGTCGTCTAAAACAGGTGAAAAACATTCATTGTTTATAGTCTGTGAGCTGGTGTATTCAGTTGATGTATGAGAATATGGAGGACAAATGGCTTCAACGCCGGAATTCAAACGCAATGACCTTTTAGGCACCTCCTGCAGCACGAGCTGTCTTTTCAAAGACCTGTTTTCCTCTGACAAACTGTCGATCTTACGTTGAAGGTCTGACATGTTAGACAGACTTGACCTTTCACCTCCATCCTTATCTTTCATCCCCAACGTTACTGTGTGTTCTACAAGTACTTCCAGATATGCAATTCTTGACTCAAGTTCTTTGTTTCTGTTCATCACACGCTCAAGATCAGCCTTTTTGGTCTGCAGAGACAAGTCAACTTGGTTCTTCTCATGTGCCATTTCTGAAAGCTCATGTTTTAAAAAGATTACTTCTTCTGCTTTTTCTGTGGACTTTTCATCTCGTTTCTCTGCCATACTATGAAGGAGGGATTTGAATTCCTCCTCCTGCTCCCTCAGATGTTTGACCTCATCCTCTAGAGCCATGTTTTGAATTTCTAGATCTCTTCTTTTAGTCTCTAATTCGTCAATTCTTAAATCCAGCCTGTGCCTCTCTTCAGAATATTCCCCGTCAGAACTAAAAAACTTCCTCAGCCTCTCCAGTTCATTTGTGGTAATACAACACTTGTCCTCTAATTCATACATACGCGCCTCATAGCTCTTTTCCAAATTTCTCAGCTCCATTTCATGATCCTGCTTCATTTCTTCTAAATGCCTCTTAAGCCTGGAGATTTCTGTTTCATGCAGACGCCGCTTCTCTTCAAAATCAGACAAGTGAAAGTCCAGACTCTGCTCCAAACCGCTTTTCTCTTTTTTAAACTTTGCTGCCTGTTCTGTAATTTGTCTTTTCAGTTCCGACACATTTCTCTCCAGGCTCAAACACGATTCTTCAAGCTCGCTAGTCTGGATCTCATGAAGTCTTTTAAGGCCGGCAAAGTCACACTCATGGTTGTGCGTTACTTTTGACAACTGATCCCTCAGCTTGGCAGTTTCAGAATTAGCAGCCTGCAAGCTGATCTCTAAGTCTGACATCTGACCTTCAAACAAATCTTTACAGGAGCTATATTTAGCCTTGCTGTCAGCCAGTTCTTTAGCCAGATGTTCCCCATGCTTTTCACTAAGAAGCAGTTTCTCTTCCAGTTGACAGATCTGAAGCTCAAACAAATCCTTCAGTTGATCCTGGCCTTGATAAACAGTTTTAGTCTGTTCAGCTAACTGAGACTTCAGATTCTGAATATCAAGCTCCTGTTGGGCATGTTTCTGCTGCATGTCTTCCATGCAAGAATCAAAGTTGGCTTTCAGCAGCTCCCTCTCTTCCTGGCTCTTTTCTAGCAAAGATGTCAGAGAATCGACTGACTCTTTAAGACTCCTTTCTGTGGCTGCTTTCAGCTCAAGCCCTGCCTTCAAGTCATTCACCTCCTTCAAATAACTCTCTGCCTCAAGCTTTGCCGCCAACAGAAGCTTTTCTTTCACATTTAACTCTTGTGACAGCTGAGCCATGTTATCAGCTAGTGTGTTGCATTCTGTGACATGATGAGATGAGATTAATCCCTGAGATTCAACCTCGGCTTCTAATAATGAGATTCTTTGGTTTAAAACAGATTCACCATCAGTCAGTGTATGACATTGAACTTTCAATGCATCAGCTTCTGCCCTTAGAGAGGTATTGGACTGAACAGCTTCTGACAATGTCAGATTTGTCTCTTCTAGTTTAGCAGACAAGTCTGCAATTAATGAACTATTTCTATCCATCTCTAAATTCTGTTCCAACAGTAAACCATCTTTATTCTGACAATCCTCAGTCAACACTAAGAGGTGATTCAACAGAAGTTGATAATTCAAACTCTTTTCAGTCACTAGCTTGCTGTGTGATTCACCAACATCCTCATGAGACCTATTTCCATCAGGGACATCCTGACTTGTGTGTGGAACATTCTGAGATGAACTGTGGGTTGAGAGATTCACTTCTTGTTCCTGCAGCGATATCTTCTGTTGAATCAGCATTGACTGGCTCTCTTCTGACGTTGCCATAAGATAAGATAAACAGGACTGTAGATGAGTGTAACTCTTCTGCAGCTTAGTGTTGCTGTTCACTAACAGTTTGCAATGTTCTTTCTCCTGGACTAGTCTTTCTGACATTTCGGAAATTTCAGTGTCTTTTTCTTTCATCTTTTGCTCCATGTCATCTAGTCTCAGTAAAAGGCTTTCCTTGACTGATAATAAGTCATTATTGCTTGCTTCAAGAACCTTTTTCTCTGAATCTGAGTATTCAAACTCTTTTTTAATTCGCTCTATTTCACTTTCTAAATCAAGCAGCTGTGATTTCATATGACTGCTGTCCAGCTCAACCTGGTCATGTTCTAAATCTTTCTTACCAAGTGCCCTGGTTAAGTTGTCCACCTCAGCAAGAAGACCAGCTTGCTCCACTTTCATCATGCTGACCACATCATGGTACTGTTGTTTCTGCCGGCTGATTTCAGACTCATGAGATGTCACTGTGTCCTTGAGTCCATTTATACATATGTCCTGCTGTACAATCTGTTCGACAATATTATCTCTTTCGCTTTGTATTCCAGAAATGATTTCCTCTTTTTCTGAAAGTCTTAGCAGAGTTTCAGAAAGATCTGTTTCCTTAGTGTTCAGTTTTAGCATACAGTCAGCCAGTTTTTGATTCAGAATAACAATGGTGTCATTTAGCTCTCTGTTAGTGTTATCCAGATCTACAAACTTTAGATGTGCTGCATCAATATCAGACTCTTTTGATAGAAAGGCCTTGTTCAGAGTCTCTAATTCAGAATCCCTGTTGGTTAATTTCTCAGCTGTGTCTTTCCAGAGGCGATCTACCTCAGATAACTGCAATGTAATACTTTCAATAACAGAATCTTTATCAGCAAGCTGTTGCTGCACTGATACTAGTTGCCCATGACAATTTTCTGTATGGTGCTGTGTGATTGCAGTCAACTTTACAACTTCTTCAATTTTCAACTCAAGCATTGCACTCAGCTGTCGCACTTCTTCACTTTTGTTAAGAACGGTCTCATTAAGACTGCCAATGTCTTTATCTTTCAATGTAATCAAGTGGTTGATGGCAGCTAACTCCTCCCCCTTTTCTGACAACTGTTTGCTCATTTCATTAAGCTGTTCATCTTTCTGGCACACAGTTACACTTTCCATCAATGACAATTTCTCACTCAACTTTGAATTGTTTTCAACAAGATCATTAATCTGATCTGTAAGTCTTACAATTTCATTTTCTTTTGCACTTAATAATAAGTTTGTCTCATTTTTTACATCTGATACCATATTTAGCTGTGACTGAAGAGCAGAAATAGATTCTTCTTTTACTTTTACAATTAACAGCAATTTAGCGTTTTCCTCATTTCTGCATTCAATATCTATTTGTGATGCCACCAATTCACTGTTTTTATCCTCTAGAATTTTCTGCAGGGAATCCATTTCCAAAGTTTTTTCAGAAAGAACATTCTGTATCTGTGCTATGCTATGCTCTCTTTCATTCAAAATTGTCATCATGCTTAGTAATGCATCTTCTTTTTCCAATACAGTTCCTAACAAGGTTGTGGTCTCTACATCTCTTGCAGCCATCAAATCACTTCTGTGGATAAGTTCACTCTCCCTTTCCCTCAGCGTGTTTGGAAATTGATAATTTCGACATCTTTTTCAGCCCCTGACTTTCTCAGCACCTCAATTTCATCATGAATCTGACCAGTAATTGCCTGTGTTTTACACACCTCTCCCTGCCTCTCAACTACTTCCTTCTGCAACTGCAGCTTGTCAATCTCTACCTTTGCCAGCTGCCCACTCAAATCCACAATTTGCTGATCTTTTTCAGAAACTTTCTCTTGCTGAGCTGTAATATCTCCATCTTTCACTGTAAGTTTTTGAATTAATGCAGATATGTTTTCTTTCAGATTATTCATTTCCTGTGCCTGATCAGAGAGCCTCTGGCTGAGGTCTTTAATGTGTATATCTCTCTCACTGATGACTGAATGAAGGCTGGAGATCTCTTGGCTGGATGATACCAAGTTGCAGTTCAGTAGTGAAACTGTCTCCTGTTGCCCTGATAGAGTTATGAGAAGATCACCCATCTCTTCATCTTTTTGAAGCAGTGCCCTGTTCAGCTCAGAGCACTGCAGGGTTAGTTTTCTGGACAAAGTGGATATATCGGCTTCTTTAGCAGATATAATGTCATTGAAATGTGTGTCTTTTTCAACAAGAGTTGTCTGCAGATGAGAAATTTCCACTTCTTTATCAGTAATTTGATATTGTAAGCTCAAAATCAGAGCATCTTTTTCAGACGACTGTTTATCAACCACTGATTCTTTTTCTGATATGATTTCCTGAAGATGGAGAATCTCAGCACTTTGTTCTGTCAAAATTTTCTTCAGATCTATCAGCTGCTGATCTTTTTCTGAAATATCTTTGTGCAGTTCATTAGTTTCTTTAAACTTGGCAGACGGATTATGATCCAGTGTTATTTCAAGTTCATTTTTCTCTGACAAAACAGACTGATACTGAATATCTCTGTCAATCAATTTTTCTTTCAGGTTGGAAATATCTTCTAGCTGTTCAGTAACAGTGATATTTAATTTTGAAATTTCATTATCTTTCTCACAAAGGGATGAAGTTAATGCAGCACTATTTTCAGCTCCTTCAGAAACTGCTTTTTGCAACTGGGCAAAGTCTTCTGTCATTTGGGTCAACTTCCCATTCAGTTCTATAATTAAATCATTTTTTCCAGATACACTTATTAGTAAATTGCCAATTGTCTCATCCTTTTCAAACAGCTGCTCATTTATATATGTCAGCTCTGCAGCTTTGTCCTGGGCAGCGCTTAGATGCGATGAAATTTGATCTGAAAGCTCAGTTAATTCATTTCCTTTTTCAGCCATGGTTTTGTTCAATGCAGCTATCATCGCATCCTTTTTATCAGATATCGCTAGCAAATGGCTATGTTCCTTTTCTTTGCTGGTGATGGTTTCATCCCTCTCTACACCTGTCCTAACCAACTCAGAAACATAATCAGATTTTTCACTAAGCTCCTTGCGTAAGTTTTCAAGCTGCTCATCTCTTTGGTTGATTATGCCAAGCAGACGATTAACTTCCTCATTTTGGCTGGACAGATTCAATGCAATGGAAGCTTCCTGATTTTTGGTTTCAGACAACTGCTTATGCAATTGAACTATTTCTTCTTCCTTGTCAGTCAGTATCTTTCTTATGGAAGATAATTCATCATCTTTTTCTTTGAAGTGATCTGTTAATCTCAAAACTTCAGAATCTCTTGCTAGCAAACCTTCAGCTAGGCTAAAATTTTCTCTGTCTCTTTCAGAAACTACAGATTTTAGTTGAGTAATGTCCTCACTTATACCCTGAAGCTTCTGGTGGAATACAGCAAGCTCTTCATCTTTATGTGTGATAGTTTCCTGCAGATGTAATATTTCTTGACTAGCATCATTTTGTCTTGTGACTATATAAGACTCTTTTTCTGTCATTTCTAAGAATCTGATGTTCAGTGTTGAAATAAATGTTTCTTTCTCATCAAGCTGCCTGGTAGCAGCACTAAGTTGCTCATCTTTCTCAGCAAGCTGCGTGGTAGCAGCACTTAGTTGATCTTCTTTGTCAGCAAGCTGCCTGGTAGCAGCACTAAGTTGCTCATCTTTCTCAGCAAGCTGCCTGGTAGCAGCACTAAGTTGATCTTCTTTGTCAGCAAACTGCCTGGTAGCAGCACTAAGTTGCTTGTCTTTCTCAGCAAGCTGCCTGGTAGCAGCACTAAGTTGCTCATTTTTCTCAGCAAGCTGCGTGGTAGCAGCACTAAGTTGCTCGTCTTTCTCAGCAAGCTGCGTGGTAGCAGCACCAAGTCGCTCATCTTTCTCAGCAAGCTGCATGGTAGCAGCACTAAGTTGCTCGTCTTTCTCAGCAAGCTGCGTGGTACCAGCACTAAGTTGCTCGTCTTTCTCAGCAAGCTGCGTGGTAGCAGCACTTAGTTGATCTTCTTTCTCAGCAAGCTGCCTGGTAGCAGCACTAAGTTGCTCATCTTTCTCAGCAAGCTGCCTGGTAGCAGCACTAAATTGATCTTCTTTGTCAGCAAACTGCATGGTAGCAGCACTAAGTTGCTCATCTTTCTCAGCAAGCTGCGTGGTAGCAGCACTAAGTTGATCTTCTTTGTCAGCAAGCTGCGTGGTAGCAGCACTTAGTTGCTCATCTTTCTCAGCAAGCTGCGTGGTAGCAGCACTTAGTTGCTCATCTTTCTCAGCAAGCTGCGTGGTAGCAGCACTAAGTTGCTCGTCTTTCTCAGCAAGCTGCGTGGTAGCAGCACTAAGTTGCTCGTCTTTCTCAGCAAGCTGCGTGGTAGCAGCACTATGTTGCTCATCTTTCTCAGCAAGCTGCCTGGTAGCAGCACTTAGTTGATCTTCTTTCTCAGCAAGCTGCCTGCTTTCAACACTAAGTTGCTCATCTTTCTCAGCAAGCTGCCTGCTAGCAACACTAAGTTGTTCGTCTTTCTCAGCAAGCTGCCTGGTAGCAGCACTAAGTTGCTCATCTTTCTCAGCAAGCTGCGTGGTAGCAGCACTAAGTTGCTCATCTTTCTCAGCAAGCTGCGTGGTAGCAGCACTTAGTTGCTCATCTTTCTCAGCAAGCTGCGTGGTAGCAGCACTATGTTGCTCATCTTTCTCAGCAAGCTGTGTGGTAGCAGCACTAAGATGATCTTCTTTCTCAGCAAGCTGCCTGGTAGCAGCACTTAGTTGATCTTCTTTCTCAGCAAGCTGCCTGCTAGCAACACTAAGTTGCTCATCTTTCTCAGCAAGCTGCCTGCTAGCAACACTAAGTTGTTCGTCTTTCTCAGCAAGCTGCCTGGTAGCAGCACTAAGTTGATCTTCTTTCTCAGCAAGCTGCCTGGTAGCAGCACTTAGTTGATCTTCTTTCTCAGCAAGCTGCCTGCTTTCAACACTAAGTTGCTCATCTTTCTCAGCAAGCTGCCTGCTAGCAACACTAAGTTGTTCGTCTTTCTCAGCAAGCTGCCTGGTAGCAGCACTAAGTTGCTCATCTTTCTCAGCAAGCTGCCTGCTAGCAACACTAAGTTGTTCGTCTTTCTCAGCAAGCTGCCTGGTAGCAGCACTAAGTTGATCTTCTTTCTCAGCAAGCTGCCTGGTAGCAGCACTAAGTTGCTCATCTTTCTCAGCAAGCTGTGTGGTAGCAGCACTAAGTTGCTCATCTTTCTCAGCAAGCTGTGTGGTAGCAGCACTAAGTTGCTCATCTTTCTCAGCAAGCTGTGTGGTAGCAGCACTAAGTTGCTCATCTTTCTCAGCAAGCTGCCTGGTAGCAGCACTAAGTTGCTCATCTTTCTCAGCAAGCTGCGTGGTAGCAGCACTAAGTTGATCTTCTTTCTCATCAAGCTCATTATCTTTTTCACTAGCATTCTTCAAGAGATCTGTATATCTTTCATTAATGTCACACAACTCTTTATTTAATCTGGACAAAAGCTCTTCCCTCTCAATCACAACTCTATTTAATCCAGTTACTTCAGTATTTCTTTCAAACAATGTCTCAGTTAGATCGGATAGAACATCTCTGTCAACATTAGAATCAGTCTGTACCTCTAATTCTTTATTTTTAATCTTGTTTCTTGATTCAAAGCTTTGATCCCTTTTACTAAGCCTTAGCTGCATATCTGCAATAATTTCATCTTTCTGTACAATTTGGTTCAACAGTTCACTTATCTCATTATTTTTCTCAGTCACCTGTGGGTTTATATCTGAAATTTGATTCTGGCTCTCAGTTATCTTGTCTGTTAGCTCAGCAATGACTTTATCCTTCTGGGAAATCTGCTTCTTAAAGGCTTTTAATTTGAGCTGATGGGCAGTGAGTTTCTTGCTCATGTTGACATTCTCTGCTTCTTTCATGGCTAAATTATCCTCAGACAATTTCAACCTTTCTTTGAGGTTATCATGACTGGTTACAAGTTCACTTTCAAAATTATGGATTCTAGTTTCCATTTTTTGAAAATCTGCCACTGTACGCTGTAGACTGCTTATCAAACTGTCTTTCTGTATGATGCTCTGTTTGAGTTCTAGTACAGTGACACAGTCTTCAGACAATGTCAGTTGTGCACTTTGATAAGTATCTTTTAAATGTATGGAACTAACTTCTGAAAGTTTCTCAGCTTTTATTTGCTGGTTAATATTCTCATCCATTTCAGCATACAAGGATGCAGTCTGAAATTCAGCATCTCTGAGGGCAGTATGCAGCTCTGGTTCTATTGGAATGTCCTGAGACTCTGGATCCAAACAACTGGTCTGAGTTTCAGCATCTACACTATTCAAATCAGTCAGGATCTCTGTACATAACATCTCTTTATGGGATAGTTCATTTCCTTTCCGGTCTTCGTTTTGTATACTGTTCTTTTCAGTAATCAGCAGCAAAATCTCATTTTCCATGCTGAAAAACTTTTCTTGATATTCTTCTAGCCTGAGCCTGAGAGTTTCTATTTCAGACTGAAGAGCTTCAACATAATCCTGGTGAGATTTTGTCATATTGCCACAGATACGTTTTTGCTCATCAAGATTCTCATGGAGATTTTGGATATCTATTTCTTTTTCCTGAACAATAAGCTGCAACTTTTGCCATTGTGTTATGGTGCTTTCTAACTGAGACTGCAGCTCTTCCTGTGTTGTTTCTTTTTCACGGAGCTGTTGCTGAACCAACTGTAAACGGTAGATATCTTCAATTTCTTGAACTGTGTTCTCTCCAGTAGAGCTTTCCTGACTATTAAACTGATTGACAAGAGTCAGTTCACTTTCAATGCGCATTAGAGATTCTTTGGATACTGTCAATTCTGTTGTAGTTTTATTTAATTCAATTTCCTGAGTTTGAATTTTCAAAGTTAATTTTTTAATTTCTTCTTTAAGTTGTTCTAACTCTTCAGTATTGGACCCAATAACACCCATATGCGGACTGTAAATATTCTGATCTGGGTAAGTCACATTTTCTAAAAGCCCTAACCTTTCAACATACTGCCGATTAAGAGCTTCACTACTGTTGAGTTTAAAACGTAAGTCTTCATTCACTGCCAAAAGTTGCAGTTTTTCACTGTCCAGTTCCTGACAGGGACTGTCTATTTCTGCTGGTACTATTTCAATCCTATCTTGCTGAAATGAACCATTTCTTTCGCCGCTAGAGACATTACGCTCAAAATTACCAGCAGTGTGAAGGCCTGCTTCAATCATTTCTTTAACCTGGTATTCTGATTCATTGTTTGTGGCAGTATGGTAGAGGACTGAAGTGGTTTGAAAGGGTGGCGTGCGACCATTAGTTTTACTCTCAAGGGAGTTTTCAAAATCTAAGAGCTTTGCCTCCAACTCTGACCTCTTTCTAACCTCACAGTCATAGCTGAACTTCAACTCTCCAAAGTGTTGCCTCAAAACTTGATGTTCTTGCTCAGCTTGACCTAACAAATCTATTTTATGTTGGAGATTAGCATTTAAAATGTTCAGGTTCTCTAGCTGTTGAAGACAACTGGAATGCTGGGCCATGATATGGTCATAGTCCTGTTGTAAGGACTGATAAAGTGAAAGACTTTTTAAGTGGTCATGGCAGCTGATCTCCAGGTCATGATTTCTTTTCTGCAACCTGGACATTTCCTGTAAATCTAGCTCATGAGCTGACCTTAACCCTGCAAGATGCTGCTCTAGATCGTGCAATCTAGCATCAGAATTGTTTTCAGCACTGGATGCCTGTAGGGACACATACTTTTCATGCAGTTCAGAATTTTCTTGCTTCAAGACCTGAAGAGATTTTTCCAAACTGAAGATTTCTTCTGATTTGTCACAGACTGATGCCAAGAGCTCTTGCTCCTTTAACTCCCATTCTTTGTTTGCCTCAGCCCATTGCTGAATCTCAACCAATTTGGACTCCATTTCTCTTCTAATTGTGTCAAGCTCTGCTGACTGAGCTAGCAGATTCAATTGGCAATGTTCAATAGTTTTATCTTTAAGCTTGAGTGCTTCATTCTCCATCTGTACCTTTTGAGACAGCGAATTTATGTGTTCATCTTTTTTAATGATGATCATTTGAAGCTGCAGTATCTGAGCCTTGGCTGCTTGTAATGAGATCATGGAAGATTCATGGAGAATGAGCTGCTCCTGAAGATCTTCATTGGCCTGAAAGTAAAAAGAAAAATATATGTTAAGATGGTAAAATACATTGGAAAACTTTTTTTGTATTGGAATCAGATAATTTTTTCCTAATTTCCAACTGAATCTCCTGTTCTATATACAAATTCGGTTAGTTATTTTATTGGAATTGGGAATCTTATCAAATATATATTGAAATATCAGAACCCTTCACTAAAATGTTTATATAACTGCATTATGCTAAACAATAAAAACATGAAAGTACTTAGATGGTTTTTAAAAACTGGTATCGAATAAAGTAGTTGTTTTCTTTTAAAAGAGTTGTAAAGAAATGTGGAAAACTAGCAATTTCATTTTTCAAAACCTGTTTTTTTTTATCCGACTTACAAAGGCAAAAATGCTGGAAAATTTCACTAAAGTACTGAATAGTTTTGCCAACACTGTGACTTTCATGTGAGCTTTCTGGTCAGGCAGACTCATGTCTATTGTCATTAATAGAAAGTAATTGTTTACAAGAGAGGTGTGACAAACTGGTTATGTATGATTTGAAGATGGGAGTATTAGATTTGGTCAGAGGCCTATATTCAAGTCAAGTAAAGTATTTTTACAGACTAGCCTAAAATTTTTTAGTGCTAAAAAATTGAAATGGAAAACTATAGCAATAGCTCTTGACTTAAAAAGTGCATTACAATAAAGCTAGAATATTCTCAAAATTCAAAAAGTAATCCTTAAGCCAATAAAACTTTTAAATTATTAACAGACATATATATGCATTATGCAAAAATAAAATGCCAATGCTATACATTTAAAAAATATGTAAAATTTTATTTGTAATTTGTAACTGCATTAATGCGGTTTTTTTTTTTACTAAAAAAAAACTATTTAATATTTATGTGGGGTGTAAAATAAATTTTATATCCTTTGCCTGCCCATCAGCACAAACATTAATCATAACTCAAGTGAAATGAAACATACCTGATTAAGTTTAGCCTTCAGTGTACATATATGCTGTGCAAGAGCACAAAGCTGGGTTGTGAAATCATCTGTTTGAGAAGGGTGTTTCTGAAAAAACTCTAGGGATGAAGCCAGCTGACTTAACAGCTCATCTCTCTGTGATAAAGCTGATTCTATTCTGGACAACTGAAGGGGGAAATAATAAGAATTGTTATACAGTAATAAATCAACAAACATTTTTGTAAACTGCTCAAAAAAAAATTTTTTATAAAGAAAAACGAATTTGAAATAATTATTCATAGTAATTATATCAAGCACACATCTGTATCAATATATATAAGCATGCTGAATTCTGCTTACGTCTGTCCATTGTGAAGGTTCACCATACTGTATAATATCTTTTATCATGTGTTTTTCATCCATAGCATTTTCTAATTCTGATAGTGTAAAAGGAACATGTGTTTGGGAAGAACATAATATGGCAGCCTGGAGAATGTAATAAAATTTAAAAGCTAGAAATATTAACAAAGTTTTTTTTAACAGAAATTCCTAAAAAAATAAAACCTTTCTTTATAATATAAGTAGGTTAACAAAATGCTAGAACTATGTTTCTAGAGCAAAATAACTCAACTTTTTTTATTTTTTTATGACTTGAATTACCTAAAAAGCCCAGTGAATTAGTCTTTTGTTAAAATAAGTATGATAAGTAAATTTAAAAACATTCACAGACTCTCAGACTCTTTCTTTTTTTAAAAAAATCAAACACCATTACAAAGAAAATCTGGAGATCATTGCTTCATAGATGTCAAGTCATGCGAGTTATTACTGCATTTCAAAAATACAATTGAAGATATCAAAAAACTTAAACTTTAAAATAGACATTACACTTGTTATTACTTCTAGACTGATGTTATGCTATTTAAAAAGATTGCCTTATAACCATTTATTTTTCAAAGATTCATTGTAATGGAAACTGACCAAGACATTTTAAAAATCAATTTTATAAGAACAAAATTTCTTAGAAAATCTCAAAGAAAGACTACATTTTTAAAGACCAACCTCATCAAATTGTTCGTCATCACTAGTCAAAGAGCACAGCTCACTCTGTATTCAGAATGAAATTAATTAACATGCAAACTTGCAAAACAGATTCAAAATGCAAATCTGAACAAAATGAGAGCAATCAAATTACAACTTCCAAAAAGATTTTTTTTAAATAGTTGGAATTTAAATGCTCTCTTAACAAAAAAAAAAAGTAAAATACAATAAAGTTATTAGTGTTAATTACAAGTTAAAACAAGCAGAATATTCATAAAATAATGTTAGATTTATATATTGTAAAATCAACTTAAAAAAAAATCTTTTTTAACGACTAAAGTTCAATTCAAGGTGCTCTTATTTTATATGATATAGGACACAACTTTAAAATAAGAAACTATTTTTAAGCATGTAAGATTAGTATATCCTTGAAATTTCTATCAACTTTTATAATACTTAATTCGGACTGGTAGTAGAAAATTATGCTTTTTTTTTTTTTTTTTTGAGAGATTATAATGACTAAATAGAAAATTAACACAAAGTAAAATTGTCGTTAAAACACTGGAAAAAAACAAACTTGAAAGAACAATAAGAATTTCTTACATCACTAGGAGAAGTTTCTTCACTGCCTTTTGCTGTTGAATTAAAATCCTGTAGAACCTGCTGTCTCAGTTCTTCATCAATTTCAAAACTTGCATTACTATTTGCATTTAATTTCTTAAGGGCTTTGGCTTTTTTGCTGCGGAATGCAGCAAGCTTAAAAAAAACATTAATATTATGTTAAAATTATTACAAATTTTAAAGAATACAAAGACTAATTTAAAACTGTAATGAGGAAAAAAAGAGGTTGTTGCTGAATTGAATAATTTATAGCTAAATATAGATATTCTTTGAGCCATTTAGATATTAAAATTCTATCCATATCATGGATCTAGTTGTTTATTTTCTTTCAGCTATATACATTTGACATTTTGATTATCTGCAATATTCATAGTTATGTATTTATATATAGTTATATAGATATATAAGGTCCAGATATTATTTATATATTCCTGGATAATCATTTTGGTAAAAAGTTGGCATTATATAATGTATGATTTTAAATAAAAAGTTATTAATAAAAAGTAATTTTAAAAATGCATAGATATAGCAGGATTTGATTTTGAAAACAAGCATAATTTCTGCATTATGATTATGCACCATTAAATTATTAATATTTCTTAATTTTTCACAATAATACCTGAAGTAGTTTTTAAAAAAAAGAAAAAAATGCATTATGTAATGATTTGATGATATTCTATCTCAGTTTTATTTTAAGTAATCAGCCATTACCAAGACCTCATCGCCTACAAAGTAATTGTACTCAATATAATTTACTTAATTATTAATTTTCATTAGTCCAACACCATCTACACCATGTTTAATTTTTTTTGGACATATTTGTCTTTATAATAATTCTGGACATTTTGATAAGTTGGCAAGTTATTCAATGATGAACACATTGGTTGGACTATTCTCAGTAGAATAAGCAAGAGAAGACAGGAGCATGTAATTGTAAATCATAAATGTAAATGTCTAATCATAATGACATTAACTAATCATTCACTAAACTAAAGCTATTGTTATTAATCCTTATTCTTTAGTATCAACTAAAGCTCAAATAAAATGTTAATGAATAGTGCAAATTAAAGACTGGCAGTTAATTGGGTTAATAAAAGACCTATCCATCCTTAATTTACATCACCGTCTTTGTCTTGTAAATTTATTATTGAAATTAAAAATAAAAACATGAAATTAAATTAAGAAATAATTCCTCCTGTTTGATTTATGCTGGCAAAATGAATTCGTAATAAACATGTTAGCTTATAACCAATAATTCTTACTTTTTCTTTTCCCGAAGCAAGTTTCTTTTGACGCAATTCTGTAGCCATATCGAATAATCAAAGATCAGTGAATGAAACTAAAACATCAGCCGCCATCATTGATTATAACCGGAAGTTGCTGGAGAATACTAAACATACTAAACTTATCGAAGTTTTCATCCGTAGACTTGGTTGGTAGAAGTACATGGTCGACTGATGGTCTAGGTTTTAGATATGCATGCATAATTTTTTTATCGACAGAAAAAAAAAACTTAGACCAATCTTTCCGCCTCACATACACAATTTTTAAGTCAAAATTATATTCTTTGCATCTGATCTAACTTTTCTACAGTACTGCGCTAATACATGATCCTATACAGTGTCATAATCTGTGTGCAGTGTTGATGGAAAATGATATATAAAGTTTTAAAAAAGTGAAAGAAAATTACAGAATTTACAGATTTAAATACTACCTGATTGGGGGGGGGGGCTACACTTGCTGCCTAATTTACTTTTACAGGGGTTCCGCTATTTATAAAAAAAAAAATAGAAGAGGGGTTTCGCAAGCATCCGTATAAATTGGGCCCCACAATTCGTTAGGCTGGCCCTGCCCCCTCCCCTTCCCCGTACAACGCTTTTTTACCATTTCTTAACACTGTCACACTTCGGAACCCCTCCCCATGGCATGACGAAGAAGGGAACAACCCATGATACCTATAATGACAATAGTGAATTACTAGTATTTTGCTCTTCTCTTATAACACAGGGTTACCATACTCTGTAATTTGTACAGACCATTTTTATTTTCAACTCCCTTGTCTGTACTAATTTTACGCTACTGAGAGTGCATGTCCACTAGTGGTCGCATGCCGGGTTACCGCCTCTCAAAATTACCGGAATACCAGACCTACCGGTAATTGATGGTTGAAAATATCGGGATATGATTTTAGGTTTAAAACCGGACTATTCTTAAATTTCGGTAATTTCTTTTTAAATATATTTAACCTTAAATTTCTTAATTAAAGTAAAATATAAAATGTATGTAGGCCTATGTGTTGTTGTAACCTTTCATACCACGCTTCTCAACCACATTAGTTGTCGATGAGGTCTAGCGACGGACTATGATTACTGTGTTAACGCGTGCCCTACAACTCATTTCTAAAAGCATGTGTCGTGATTACTTAGTTTTTTTTTTTTAATCGTGTGCGTGTTAGCAGAGACACGAGTCGCCGCGTGAATGTGGTCTATAAATCTCATTAAAATATACTTAACTAAAGTTCGAATTTTGATGTAGCCAGAGGCGTAGCGGGGGGGGGGCAAGGCAACTTGCGACCGGGGCATTTTACCTTTTTAATACCTTTTTAGCGCCCCCCTTAATTCCAACACCGTATAGTATTATATGTAAAATATACCCTTTGGCGCCCCTGAACCTCGGCGCCCGGGGACATATGTACCCCCCGCCCCACCCCCCTAGCTACGCCTCTGATGGGATGTAGCCTACATTAAAACCAAGATGCTAGCAGTTTTTTTTTCCCCACTTTTGCACTCTCCATGCCAACACTGAATGGAGGTTCACGAAACGGTGGATCCTGTGCTTTTCGGGTGCAAGCTTTAGGCGAACAACTGGTTGGACGAATCGGGTAATAGTTTGCTGGTCATTAGGCTTTGTGACAGTCCGTAGATGTTGACACTGCGAGTTTCATCTCTCGAGCCCTTAGAGACTTAGTCTCTACTTGCAGAGCCATGGATAGAGTCCATAGGAACAGCAGTGACAGCACTGGGTAGCACTATCAGCTTGTCAGAGTGGCCGTGAGACTCAAAGACGAAGAAATACAAACTTTTTTTTTTATGTGGATCACAACTATTCAAGAAAAACCTGTTATCTAGATAGATTATTTATATTGTTATAATGATTTGTTTCCCCTGTCAGGTTGATACGATGAAATGGGGGATGGGGAAACTATCAAAAAAAAATAATTCTTGAAGCCTACAGTGAATCTCTCAGCCAAACAAGGATACTCAAAACTTAAGACCTTTACAGTCATATACAGACAATGTATTCCACCGTTTCTAGCATTTCAAAAGCATTAGGCGTTGGATATAAAACTCCTGCCGATACACTAGATAAAACGCCAAGAAAAACGTCAAACCAATAGACTTTACTTCAATCACAAACTTCTAAGGAGAAACAGTTTGTCATGTAACAGCTTGAGATTGTTTTCCATTCATTTTTTTTCTTTTCATTAATTCTAATTACTAAATGCGAAACATAAAACAATGTTTAATGGAACATGGAAAGAAGGGGGGGAGGTGAGTCAAGTTGAGTGTCGTTTTTCTTGAATATTCATGTGTGTTACTTTTGAAACCTGCCTGTTTAATTATTTTCATTCTGTGTTCTATTTATCAATATGTGCAAGGTGGAATTTTGTTGTGTATTTATCAAGGTATCATAGTGCAGGTCAAGCCTGAGTCTGTTTGGAAATAATATTGGATGGTTCTAAATCAGTGTCTTCCAACCATTTTTTGTACCGTGCAACACCGGGAAGACTTTGAAATTCCATTGTTTCCATCGCTTCCCCCCCCCCACCCTTCCACAACATGATTTACAATGGATTTTCTACCAATACGTCCATTATCAGCCTTTTTCATTTACAAGAGAGTATTTTAATATTTTACCTACAATAAATTTTTAAAGGCAACATTGCTAAAATAAGTAAAAATGAAAATTTACTCCCTGAATAATAGAAAATCAATGTGTAAATAGGTTTGACTTCAATTTTTTAAATTTAATTTTTTTAAAGGCATGCTACAAAATTTCTTCATAGTAAAAAAGAAAGGGAGTTAGAGACCAAGGTTTTAAAATGTTCACACCAACATCTTTTTCAGAATATAAATTTACACATATTTTATTTCTTTGATTACCTTTCAATTAAATTAGTGGCATTGGCTAGAAGAGGATGGTTCAGGATAGAAATGTCTGGAGAACTGTTGTTAGTGTATTCTACATAGGAATGATGGGCATAAGTATGTGTGCTATAAAAAGTTTGATAATCTTTACACTTCATAAGAAAACTAATTAGCCAAGATCATTCATAAAGAAGTGTCAGGCCAAGTTTGGTGAATGCTGGTTCTATGAAAAGAATTAATATGTGCCACAATGATCAACAGACACATATATACCCACATACAATTATTGTTTCATTTGTATATATTTAAGATTATATTTGTATGTGCTTACAAAAAAAACAAGAAGAAAATCAGCAAGAAAATCAAAAAAGGGTAATAAAAAATAAAACCAACAGTTTATTTTGGTTAAATTTAATTTCTACAACGAACATTCAATTTGTAGTATTTTCTAAATATTTATAGACTCCTTTCTTATTTATTATAATTTTAACTGTTTGTTTGACATAAAATTGTCATTGCACAGTTTTTAAAATGTTGCATTTTTTTTTGCAGTAGCAATCACAAGACAGATGAAACTGCAAGAAATCTATTAAAAACAATGACAAGTAAGTTCAGACAATTTCTCTATATCATCAAAAAAAATTAACCATGGGAAATTTGGTAATCTTTCGACTTTTTGTGAATTAGAATAAAAAAATGGAGAGCGAAATTTCAAACAAATTCACAACTGAATAATACATGTATTATGCCCAATTATTTTTTGCTTACTTTTTTATAACTGGTGAATAGTTGTTGTTTTCTCAAAATCACTTGTAAAGAAAATTAAAATATAAATAAAAAACGTGTACCTTTTTTTTGGTGTGTTTTGCATCATTGCTACCCATCCCATTTTATAAGTGATAATTATATTATTTTAGAAAAAAAATTCCTTCTTTGTTTGAATATTTTATATATTTATAAACAAAATTTAATAATACAAAATGGACAAAAAGTAAAACAAATAAAAGAAGTCTAACTTTAAATGGTGGAGAAAAATATGAGAACATCCATGATCAAATCAGATCAAAATTTATCATAGTAATTGATGATCTGTACAGTTTAAAATAGAATGGTAATTTATAAATAGGGCTCAGATATATATAACTTATAAAAGGTAGAAATATGCATGCATTACACCCTAAAAAATACCATTTGTACCCATAAAGTTAAAAAAAAAAATAAAACGAAAAAAAAAAAAACAACTTTTAAATTCCTTTTATGATAAAGAGTAACTAGTAATAATTATTAAATTTGGCACCATAAAGCTTTTTTAAGGTGATTAACAGTCTCAAACAGAGTAAATCTATATATTGGCCCAGATGAAGGTATACTCCACTGCTTTAGAATTTGTTAAATGGTTTAGATTTAAATAATGTAAAAGTAATAATAATGTAATATCATACAGGTCAATTTGAAGCATGACACATGGCATTTAATTCCTTCAGACCACATCACCGTGTATGTCACTAGTCTAATCATAGAATCACATATTTCATATATTCTGATACAAGCTCTGGGTTAACTTTGGATGTTTTCATAACAAGGAGAAGCAATAAAGTTTTTTTTTTTCTTAGTGGGTCTCCAATCATAAAAATACGAGAGCCACTGGTGTAGCAAAATAAAATATTTTTTGCTCGACACTACAGTCAATGCTAAAACATCTTGTCCTTTATACTTCCATAAAGCGGTACGATAAAAAAAATAAGTCTATCACAATGTTCATGATAAATATCATCCCAACAAACACTTAAGGATATCGTCCAACGTTTTCAAACTATCTTTAATGAGCCCCCTTGATTAGATAGGAAAAAAACAGCCAGTAAATATTACTTTTTTTAAATGGAGGTAAGGATATATTATAAATAACCCAAAACAAGATAAAAAAAGCTCATTAAAAGACTCTTGCGATGAAAAAGGCCAGTACATTAAAAAATAGCAGTTGTATGTACATTTATTTAACTGATAAATAAATACTATCATAAAAGCTTCCAGACAGAAAACAGTGTAATTTAAATAAGAAAATAAACCACAAAATTATAAATATGAATTTTCATCATAATCCGAGCACTATTAATAAAATATATGACAATCTGACATTATTAGAGCAATAATAAATTATGGTAATTACATATTAAAAAATTATATACACAACAAAATTAATTCCTTTATTACTGAAAGACATGAATGAAAAATGATTCGAAAACGAAAACCATCACAATCCGCAAATATGATGTGACTTTTTTTTTTGTGTACATGGAGGGAAAAAAATAGAGATGTGTTTCTGAAGAATTTTTTTTATCAGAAATCTTAAATAATGATTATTATAATATTAAACAAAACTTAACATATTTATTACAATTTTTTAACACTAAACACTAGCAACTAGAATTACTCTTGTAAACCTTTAAACCTCATACAATTCTCTTTATATACAATTGGCTTTTAAAAAAAAAAAAAAAAAAAGAAATTAATTAATAGGGCCTACTGTAAACAATCAGTTGCATATAACAGCTTTATAATTCTGGGTAAATAACACAGTGTTTCAAGCCCAAAATAACAATTTTGATACATGCATTTCTCTGGTATTCATTTATCAAAAGTTTATTTAGCTTCTGTTCAGAAGTTAAATACTGAAATGAACACTCATGGGTACAAAGTTCAATGAATAATTTTATACCTGTGTTAATAATATACAAACATGAGAAATCATGAGAGCACTAGTAATCAATATATTAATATTTATCTAAGAATAGTGTAAATAATTAAGAAGACTGAATTGATGGGCAGATTTCAAATCCAAGAAGCATTTTCCCATTAATGAAAATTATAAATTCACATCACTTGAGCATTTTACTGTGTGCTAAAAAATTTGTTCTAACCATTATTAAAAAAAAAATTATTAAAACATGTTCAGTTTAAAATAATACCCTAAGGTATTGTAACAGGAAATAATTTTAAAACAATTTTTTGGTAACAGTCAATACAAACAAGACAGCTGGATGTAGATTACCTGGACGGCCCAGATTTATTTTTTAATGTAGTTGTTGTGGTGGCATTAGTAGTGGTAGTGGTGGGAATTGCAGTAGTCGTAGCCACAGTCAGTGGAGGATGTAGTGTCGATGGTGGTGGACCTGGTTCTGGGTGGCAGCTGACAGTCTGGAATGTGGTCAAGGTCGCCTGCTCTGAATGGCCCATATATGTATAATTGGCTGTAACTCTGTAGGGGGAAATAGGTACAAGTATTAGACTATCAAGAGATGCCTCATGTTAAGTCCCCATAGCATGTAATTATAAGACTGAACTAAGTCATGCAGTATGTTTTAACTTATACAGAAGTGGTATAGAAACTTACTCAAATAAAATAGGAAGATTGTGAATCCATGACCAATTGCTGATACAATGAGACCTGTTGAAATGGATTTTAAACTATATAGTCAATAAATATATTCATACATGAGAAAAAAAAAATCCCTGTATTAACAGACTGCAATAAGCTATTAGCAATAAAGTTTCAACTTAAACAATCATATTACACTAAAAAAATATGAACCCAGCACCAAAGCTGAAATAAAGCAATGCAATCATTTGAAAAAAAATTAATTACAGAACAAAAACAAGTACTTACACAAGACTGCCATGTTCCCCTTGGAGTACGAAATCCATTGGTACTGACAAGAGGGCTTCAGATCTGGCTGCAATATTTAATGGGTCAGTCTTGTATGCTGATGATTGGGCAATAACAGCATTGCCATACAGTGACTTCATAGAAACCCCAGATATTTTAACGGGATAAAAATTGCTGTTTGACACATTGTAGTAATTCTGTTAAAAAGAACAGAAAAATACCTTCTGATACACATGTCATATTCTAAATCAGTGCTCCGCAACCAGTGTTTTTTGTAGATGAATGCATTAATGTTTAAAGAAATGACATCAAAGACACATGGATAGTGGGTTGATAATTCTTATAAGTTAAAAAAAAACACAAGGCTGATAACATTAAGCTTTGAATAGTAAACTTCATTATAATAAGAGACTTTAATATGCACATTTTACATTTTTATGAAAAGAAATGCACTCATATCACCAGATGTTATTCTTTCACATTGCTGTACGTTGATTCACAAAGGAAAGTACTGGTCAAGAATATTTTAACCATGCCACACATTTTTTATATTCTTTATTAGATCAGAACTTAGGCGAAGAATATAAAGATCCTGAAGATAGTCTTTGGACAACTAATCTTGCATACGTGGCAGGCATTCTTAATCATATGAATGAAAAAAGTAAAAAAATAATAACAAGTATGGCCAGAGGAATGGCTACTTTACTATTGACACAATATGGTTGGACCCGCAATTAATCAGTTAACAGAAACATTGTTTCTGGGAAATAGCAAACAATATCAGGAATTTAAAAATGATTGAACTCAAAAAGGTTCAAATTCATTTGAGTTCCACTAGAGGAGCTTTGGCTTTCTATTAGAAATGAATTTAAACAGATTCCAAAAGAAGCTTATCAAAATATGCTTCAGTTCTGCACATCCTATAAATTAAAGTATATTTTTCATCTTTGTTACTAATGGAAAACTGTATATGATCATGTTTAAAAAAACGTGATGAAGAAATTACAAATAATAAACCAAATAATTCGAAGATTGTGCTCGTTGAAACAAAAACAATAATCCTAATGCATTAAAAATACCCAAATATTGCTTTTTTTACCATTAAAAAAATTCAAACAAGTATAGGACAAAACCCCCAATATGTTTTTTCAAGTCTTTTATTGCAACTATAATGAATTTTTTAAATTATAAGCTTTTAACTAGTTTCACATTCTGTGGCTGGTTTTGGGGGTGGGTTTGTTTGTAAATCATGTTACTGAATTTAGGACCTGAATGTGAGAAACATGAAACAAAATACAGCCAAAAAAATATTAGTTTGATCTGTTTAAATTATTATCTTTAATAATATCTGAAGTCTCTACTAATAGTCCAGACTCTATTCTGGAAACATTAAACATATAATCCTGAACCGACTTCTGCAAACTTTTGCAAATGTTGGTGTGACAGACCCCCTTCAATTGTGGACTTATGTACAATGCACAAATGCGGTGTATAGTTAGCAGGTACTTTCCTGAATTTGAGGGGGCTTTCTTTTTCTTGCTTGAAATGAAGATTGAGATAGAATCTAAGACAATATTATTGATATGCCTATATATATGGTCATCTTGATCTTGCACTTATGTAAATGGTCCCTATGTCTAAGCAAAATGTCAGTCGATATGAGAGATCATGTCCGTCAACACATGGTGTATCAATAGGAGTGTTCTGAAGTTATTTGTTTTAGCTAAAGCTAATAAAGGATTGGCTTTTGACCACTAAGGTTCTCATGTTGATAGTTTTACGCTGTGCGATAAAATGTGTATCTGGTAGGAGAATTGAAATTTAGAAAAAAAGATTTGGTCAGCCTTGATATTGGGAAAAAACAAAGGATTGGCTTATGAATAAAGTGGCAAATGCAGCTAATCAGGGCTCTTTGTAACCACCCCCTAAAAATTATGTATTTTTTTCACTTTTACACACAGGTTAAATAAAACATTTCATATTAAAAGTGGAGATATTGTCTGTGGGATTGGCCCCTGGGGGTTTTGTCCAGATACCATAAACATATAAGTATGTTTTTGTATAAGAAGCCAATCACAAATTAAATTAACACAAAATTGATTTTAAAAATTACCCCCTTCTTTAACCTAACAAAATGAATGACCCCCTTAGATCTAATTTAGTATAAAAGAGAATCTAAATTTCCTAAGATGTGCAGCAAAGTTTTAAAAATAGTTTTAGCCTGCAGCGAGATGAAAAAGGTTGCAGAGCACTGTTCTCAAGATGGAAACAACAAAAAATTTATAATGCAGTTTAAAAGTTTACACTTATATTTGCATCTGAGCAAAATAAGACAAAAAAAAAAAAGATGAAAAACAACAACAGGCAGATTATATAAATTTATAAATAAAAAATACCATACAGAACCAAAAAATTAAATGTAAGAAAATTCTGTTTAAAAATACTTCCAATTAGTAATAAAACAAAATATATTTACATGTATATGGTTTCACATTTAGCACATTTTGGTATTTAGAAACTTTAAAGAATTATCTGTAAATGATCACACATTACTTCATACTCACAACAACAGTAAAATTAGCAAATTTTGCGGTCACATTGATGTCTATATGTTTTGGCTGAAGGAAAGGTCTGTCACTTGAAATGGTAATATCTCTTGGCATCAAAAAGAAAATAAGCAGACCACCCGTTATAACACACAGAAGCACAGCAATAACTACATATAGTATACTGAAAAGAGAAAGAATTATGTATTTATAAATATATTTTGAAGCAATTACATGTATTTACAAAAAATTATCCCGTGATTGACAATACATCAAATTAAAAACTAATTTAGATATAATTTAAGTAACTTGGATAATTAGTTATCATTGATTAATAATCAATTTATTTACATTAAATAACAGAAATAAATAACGAATTTCCTTACGTTCTCCGAGGCTTTAGTCTACCATCATGCATTGGAATTAAAGCCACTAACTGATTCTCTAGCTCTGCAATCATAAATGAGTATATACATAAACAATATTTCAATTCTAAAACTGAATTTTTAAAAAATAAAAAAGGGGTGTTAGTAAAATTATTTAAATATCTTACATTAAAAAAATTATTTTACATCAACTGAAATGTATATTTGACCTTTTGGAACTCTGCCTAGTCCTCGACATGATGGGCAAGGAACACTGTCTTTAAAGAGTTCTTCATATCCACCGGTACCTGCGGCACTAAGGTTACCATTAGCAACTCCATTACCTATTAACATACTATTTCTACTGGAATTCAGCAAATGTGTATTTTCCCCATTGTTCCTGTTTATGCTAAACATATTTTTCAACTGAAATGAAAATTGGATTTATAAAAATAATTTTCTCAGTAAAAGAAAAAATACAGTTTGTGGAACCCGACAGATAGCTAAAGCAATACTTAAGACCGAATGCCATTTTATACATTTTTATTACAATCAATCTGATGAATAATAAAACTGTAGCAAAACAAAGAGAAAATAGGTTATGAGATAAATGTCTATTTCACAGTCATCAAAAAACTTTTTTGAATATTTCTGTTAGTGCTGAGCATTTTTTTTTTATGATAGCAATGGTAAAAGTAATTAGGTCAACACTATATTTTGTTAGGATCAAGCTTTAACAATTAAAAGAATAGCTGCAAAATTCGTTTATTACTAGATTTGTTTCCTGCAAAGACAATATTCAGACAAAATATTTTAACATTATTTGTAGGCATTAAGAAAGTAAAAAAATCAAAATAAATATTAAAATAACAAATACATAGTCCATTAAAAAAAATGCTCATTATCTAACAGATTTAGGAGAAAACCTTCACTATTAAATCTGAAATTTGTTATAATAGCTTAAATCCCAGTATTTACGCTAATTATCCTATCTTTGTGAAGATAATTAATTTCTTTTGAACCTGATATAATAAAAAAAATTGCTTGAGCTAACTCAAAATATTATATCATGAGAATAGGTTTAATTGAGGGTTGTGCAACATGATATGTACCTGTTACAATGTTGAAGGGAATAACTAATGCATTATATAATATGAAGTGTTTTAAGCCTGACTAGAATAATCCACATAAAATGCATCTTGTATATATATATATATAAATGAGCCATAATAGCCTAACTCATGAAGTGTGTTAAAAACACTTCATAAGTGATTCTCAACAGTCCATAACAACTGAATCTCATTCTCTGAACTCTTTCGGTGAGACTGCGGGCTGATACTTAGTCTCTTAGAGCCAGTGAAATAAAACTTGCTGTGTCAGGGAACAGCCATAAAGGCCAAAGGCAAGCAAGCTACCTGTCTGGTCCAGTGCTCGACTTAAAAAAAAACCAGTGCCAGGGATGAACAAAAATTTCTGCAGAGCCGAGGATAAATGTCTATGGTTTATTCCCCGGCAGGGATATATTATCTAAAGCAGAGCCAGGGATGACAGTTCTCAGTAAATCGATCCCTGATCTGGTCCACCCTGTGCTCTGTCAGCCCATGGTGCTTGAATAGCACATGTTCTACAGATTCTACAGTGTCTGCAAAGGAGATCGACATTGGGCTTCAACTTCCCAAGTACGCACCTATAGGACTATGAATTATAGGACAAGGAATTAGTGCCTGCTTGAGCCTCCTGAGCCCCCACTACCGGTCAGATTAGGATGGCAGCTCCATCTGACTGCAGACATTTCTGCCTGTCACCCAATCGTCCAAACTTGAGAACCAGAGTCCGCTCAAAGTCTCTGAAGTTGGCACATGCATCCTCTAGTGATCTCTTGTCGACAACCACCGGTTGCACTTAGGTATTGAGCAACGTTGCAAGGAAATCAGCCCAGTCATTCCCAGACAAGTGCATATGAGGATGACCATTATAAATTTAAAAAATTAACCAACACGAAAGTTGTGATTTTCTGGGATATCCAGGGCTGCCAGGAGTATAATTAATTATTTGTATGCATCACTAGATATTTGTAAGCTACTAATGATGGTAGGCTAAGCTTATAAATTACAAAATAATAAAATAATTAAATTAATCATTATTAAAATTATTTGTAGAACAATGTCAGAAGTAATGAACATTTACATTTTACTACATGCTAGTTAAACTGAGTCAACACTAACTTTGACTAACAGTCTCTGCTGAACAAGTACACATTAGTCATTATTTATTAAAGAACCAAGACACAAGTTGATAATTAATGGTAATTTAGGCTTTTTCATATGAAAAAAATGGGTAAAGTACAGGTAACAGTAGTATGCTGTATGGAAATTGAACTAGTCTAAACTCAGGTCAGATCAGATGTAAGTTTGCGTAAGATTTTTAACATTTTAGTTATCGTAATTCATAACTCCGTAACCATCTTTTTAATTTTTTCCAAACGTTACTTACTTTATGAAAAATACTCATTGGAGTTATAATAATGAATTAATCTGCAGATAAATTACTAGACGATAATTAAACGACGACTGCGATTTGGTAGTTATCTCCGTTATTGTTTACACTTTTTCTTTAAGACATAATGCTATTAACCAGATTTCTCACTATGCCACTTTGGTTAAACCAGCCTGATTAATATTTTTGGGCTAACATATTTTAAAAGTGTAGTTTAGATTATATGTTTATATTTTATATCTTAACTAACATAAATTGTCTCTACAATAAACTAATTAAATGCCTTGTGAATTGGTTATTCTCTCTATGTTTCATATAACATACATGTACCAGTGTATGTAATTTGGCTAGAATATAATTGGCGTGTAATGTGCGTTTTCGACTCGAAAGGCAAAGGCATACTTAATTACTTATGACTTAGGGCTTACACGCAGCCCCGTAGCCAGGGGGGCACTGGGGGGCCGTGCGCCCCCCCCCTTCCGCTAGGTGTGAAGTGCCCCGTCCCCCCGCTTAAAAAAGAAGAAAAGAGGAAAAAATAAAGAAAAAGTAAAATTGCCCCCCTTGATGGGTATTGGTGCCCCCCTGCTGACTTTGACCTGGCTACGGGCCTGCTTACACGGCTTCCTTGGGCCCACAATTCTAGGGGTCTCCCGGTCGAAGTTTTCTTCTTAATCTGTAAGAATTATTAAAATCAATAACAAAATATGTCTTTGTTTACATTGGTTTACTGTGGCAAGCGCACTGAAGATGAAAGAAGGGCACTGCAATAACCGTTCCATAGTTTGCAGGACATCTCCCCATATAATTTTATAGGACATCTCACCCGTAAAGGGTCTGTATAAGAAAAAAAATGACCACCCCCTTCCCGCTTATATCTTTAGCATAAGGTAAAGTAAAACTAACAATTATAAGAACCACAATGGTCAAGATACAATCCTTACTTATCCTCAGGTAAAACAAACAACACAGAAACACGCATATTGATACTCCATGTGTTGACAGACATGATCTTTTAAAACTACAGACCAAGGTCAAAGTAACATCGTACATTAGCCCAAAATGAAGATGACCATATACAGGGCCGGCCTTATGAATTGCGGAGCCGAATTTAACGGATGCTTGCGAGGTCCCTCTTCTAATTTTTTTACAATAACAACTATTACTATAAATTGCGGGGCCCCCCTGACAGGCGCGGGGTCCAATTTGGAGCAATCGGCCTACGGCCGGCCCTGACAATATATACAGGAATATCCAGTGCAGGATTTACGTATAAGCTACATAAGCTATTGCTCAGACCCCCACTTTCTTGGGGGGGCCCACGAAAAATTTTCCGAGTGAGCAATGGTCATATATATATACTGAAATATTTTGCACTGATATATAATTTCTGGACTTAAAAGGGCCCCGTAACTCCAATAGCTTAGGGCCTTATCAAGTCTAAATCCGGCCCTGTGAATATCAATAATGTTGGTTCAGATTCGATCTCAGTCTTCGTTTCAAGCAAGTGTAGACAATTTTTAAGACCTGCTTGGCCTACATAAAAAGAAAGCCCCCCTCAAATTCAGGGAAGTACCTGCTAACTATTCACCGCATTTGTACATCGTACATAAGGCCACAGTTGAAGGGGGTCTGTCACAGAGTCGGGGGTAAATGTCTATGATTTCATCCCCGGCAGGAATATATTAGCTAAAGCAGAGCCGGGGATGACAGTTCTCAGTGCCGGGGATGAAAAAACATGTCTGCAGAGCCGGGGATAAATGTCTATGGTTTCATCCCCGGCAGGGATATATTAGCTAAAGCAGAGCCGGGGATGACAGTTCTCAGTGCCGGGGATGAAAAAACATGTCTGCAGAACCGGGGATAAATGTCTATGGTTTCATCCCCGGCAGGGATATATTAGCTAAAGCAGAGCCGGGGATGACAGTTCTCAGTGCCGGGGATATCCCAGGCGGTAAATCGAGCCCTGGACAGGACCAGAAGTAGGTTCCGGATGATATGTTTAATGTTTCACGAGGTGAGATACAACAAAATAGAGTCTGTACTGTTAGAATAGACTTCACATATTATGCACCAACTATGTAGAGAAAAAATGTCACTGAGTAAAAAATTTGATTGCCATTGGCAATGCATCCGCATCAAGTAACTACAAAATATTTTTGTTTAAATTTTTTTTTCAAAATTTCATGTGCAGAAAAATGTCATAATGATGATTTCAGTTACATAATTTACAGACAAACCCACCCACAAAACTGAAAGATAAACTAATTGAAAGTTATAAAAATAAATCCATTATAGTTGCAATAGATGGCTTTTGTCAGATGGGAGTTTTGTCCACTCCTACACTCACTTGTTTACACTGTGACGTCGGTGTCACATTAAAAGACTGGCATAATTTTGTTATTATATTATTAAGGAAATATTGGCCTTTTTAAGAGTTGATGTTATCATTTGAAAAAAAAAATCTACATACATTATTTTTGGACTTCCTACAGTATAGTACCATGGTTTATACATTTCAAATTATAACAACTGTAACTGGGAAATTAATCCAATTTCCCGTATTTGTGTGAAAAATACAGGTTTGATCGAAATAATGCTGGATGCTTAAACATTCATTTTAGAAAGTCACTAATTTTTGTTTTTCTTCCAATTCATCTGTTTATCATATTTATATTTCTCCTTGACTTTATTTAGTATGTTCAGAATTTTGCTCAGGCATGATAATTAGATGGGCTAATGTGAAACCATTATGAATTAGAAGTAAATCTCTCTCTCTCTCTCTCTCTCTCTCTCTCTCTCTCTCTCTCTCTCTCTCTCTCTCGTGTGTCTGGGTGTCTCTCTCTTTGTCGGCCGTATACATACATATTTACAATCTCATGAAATTCTTAAAATACTTAAAGTTCCCTAAGCTTAAAGGGCCATCGGGGCAGATGAAGTGTAAAATTAATCTGTTTCAGCAATTACGTGATTTGACACAACGCCCAGCCGCCTAAAGTCTAAAGTCAGGTACAGGCTTGCGGATCCGCCATATTTTTTTTCGGCTCCGGCTCCTGCTCCCACAAATTTGACGGCTCCGGTTCCGGCTCCCTATTAAGATAGTATCACACGAGACAAAAATTTTTGTAATTGCGCCACGCAGACATGCCGCTGATAAAAAGTTATGCAAATTTTGCCGCGTTCACCCCCATAGTCAGGAACTTGAAAAATATACGCACAGTCGGTTTTACTAAAAACAAACCATTTCAGTGCATCCAGAAACATATCATTTTTTTCGATCTAGGTTTCACTAGTCGCCATTTTCATAAGTACTAAAAAGTTATTTCAATGATCAAATTTGCCAATAGTAAAATGATACATTATTTAAAATATTTTAAAGACTTCAGTATTTATATTTATTATTTATAGCCAGGATTATTGCATTGGGGGGGGGGCGAAGAAATTTTTTTCCGGCGGATAGGGGGTGCCGAAGAACTGATTCTGGGGTACAGCGGCGGATCTAGACAACTTTGACGGGGGGGGGGGGAGGGACATGCCCCCCCGGCCCCTCCCCATAATTCCTCCCCTGGTGGGGTAGAAGAAATGTTCGGGGAGGGGGGGCGAAGATGGAGGTGCGAAGCGCCGAAAGCTTGCGAACGGAGAGGAGGGGTTTTGGGAGGGGACCTCAGTCAGTCCCCTCCCCAAGAAATTTTTTGCAGTTCCATATCTGAAATGGTGCATTTTAGTACCGATTGTTTAGCTATTAATTAAAAATATATAATTTTAACTACGTTTCAATAATGCATGGCATGTTGCAGTTTTGTTTAAAATAATTTAAATAGTAAAGAGTTTTAATGTTAAAAATTTATTGAGGCTGAGCAATTTCTGATTCCTGTTATAAATATATTGACCATTTGTTCTGCTACACAATTGTTACATAATAGATACCTGATTTATATCATTATACTGTTGGTTAAACGTACAACCCGGGAAGAACGACAAAGATCACGAATATAGCTTAGCTATTTGTGCGATATTTCTTATAAAATATTGAAAACAAAGAACAGATCTATCAACAGCAAATAGACCAGTCGCAATTTTTCAATTTAAAATAAAATTAAATTCTGCTAAAAAGTAAATTTGCAAATTAAATAACATCACTCAGAAATCACGGAGTTTGTACTTTATTATTTTATTATACATTTTAATTGAAGTCAGAAGTCAATATTATTTTATTAACTTATTTAAGTTGCTAGTTGTCCTCAGAAGATATAAATATATAAAACTATTACAAGGTTGCGAATAGGCCCACCGACAGAAATTTCGGGTCCGTGGGAAGGGGTGACACGGTCCCCCGTGCTGATATTAATATTTTAAAAAGTTGATTGGCCAGCTCAGTCCGGGCCCCTAAAACAAAATTGAACAAAATGATTGATGTTTTATAGCCGTTATTATTAAAATTTTGTCAAAAAGCTCAAATCGTGCACGGGGGGGGGCTCAGGTCATGAACGGAGGGGGGGGGTCAGCCCCCTATACCCCTCTGGCTACGGGCCTGGACCCGGGTACCAATAAACTCCGATTTTTATTCGGACCCCGTCCCAATAAAGTCTGATTGTTATTCGGACCCGCGACAAATATGCACTCAGCTTAGCTATGCATAAACTTTATTATTGTTTTTTGTTTATTTTTTTATAATTGTTTGAATTGTATGATTTAATCGTTACTCAGTGTCTAGGGTTTCACTAAGCGGACTCTGTATTATTATTTTTTTCGGGTTCTGTCTAATAAAGTTTAAATATAGCTAAGTTTAGTGCATATTTGCCACGGGTCCGATTAACAATCGGATTTTATTGGGACCCGGGTCCGAATAGCCACAGCCTTATAAATTTATCTGCTCTATTTCAGATATTCTGTTTAAAAATAAAATTGTTAAATACAGAAAGCGCCCATTTTGTTTTTAGTCTATTACAAATTCGCGGTCAAATAATACACGAAATGACGCGTTCTATTTGTCTTCGTAGTAAAAATTTATTTTTAAATGATTGATACAATTGTCACAATATAGCTATAGATTAACTCTAACACAATAAGAGAGGTTAATAAAAATAATGTATTCTTTTCTTTTACTACCACGACCGTGTCTAAAATCGCACCTCTTTTTTCCTTCCGTTCAACATAACCATTCATTTAGTGCACTGTCATAGGAAATACCCTGTGACATACCCTCCACCTTTACAGAAACAATGCTAATTGTTTTTTTTTTTTTTTGTTTTTTTACACGATACACCCTACTTACAATTAGGATAAACAAATACAATCAATAACATCATCAAGAACAAAATAACCCCAAGTACCCAATCCTGATGTGGCCGTGAAACCCAACAAACCACCATCACAACAGTAACACACAGTGAAAACAATAATCTCCCATACACAATGTTAACAACCAAAATGTAAAACATTGAGTGTAAGTATTAATGAAATGCCAAATAATCAAAATAATAGTTCTGGGACATCTTCCCCTTCAATAACCAAATAACTTAAAATGTATCCTATCTAACCGAATGTCCTAATTAGTAATATTCATTACTAACAAAATGACCAAATAATGGCAATTATGGTAACATGACATCGAATACATATATTATAACGAAAAAATTTACAATAAATTCAAATAACATAACAATAGTTATGTCTACTCAATCACTAAGTAAGTGTCTTTAGGGCTGCCGTCGTCTGCCTTCCAAACACATGTGTCCTTGATGCCGGCTCTGTCATCTCTCGGTTGTTTTGATAACGTTTTCACCACCTGGTCCCAGGTAGCACCTCCACAATAACTGTGAAGTCTGGTGGTAGCAACACCCATCGGTTACTCTGGCGTTGATGGATTTGCGTTTGTTCCAAAAAGTTCAAGGGTGTATGACCTCTCTGAAGTATGAAGTAGCCGAACGATTCATAGGCGACCAGGGTGATGACCCCCAGGTGCCTGTAGACCAGAGTAAAGGTCTGATAGAGTATTTGGCTAAATGAAACCTTAGCCCAAATGCAGCTCATGTAGATGATGTGGTTTGGTATGTTGTTCACGTTGCTGAAGTCGAAGTATTCTCTCCACTCTTCGCTGGCCAAAAAATAATTTTTCCCAAGCTGGATAACCTGTTGAATGTGAAATATATTTACGATGAAGATGGCCAAGCATATTTCACGCTTTATGAACTTCAGCCAGCAGAAAGGGTCACCTAGGTACACCACAGGCCCAGTACTTCTTTCCCGTGAAGTGGATATCCCACACGTCTCGTAATACATAAGTCCTGAATCATTTGCACTGTCAGCCCTGAGTACCTGCACGGAAGTCTGGCCTGCTGCCTCAACGTTCTGCATAGTCTTAACGTCCAACGTTGTCTCAACGTTCTCCTGCGTTTTGTAGTCAACGGAATGTTTCTTGGTCTTTACGGTGTCGTCATGACAACAATCTTTATCATCCTTCACCTTCTGTATCTTCTCCACCTTCTGTTGTACTGCCTTACTCTGTCGTATAATCCGTTTGACAGGTCGCCTCAACATTCTGCCTGACCTCCCCTGACATTCCACATTCGTCATCTGTATACCCTCTGTCTGACATGACATCTCCTTCCTATGCCTGACTTCTGTTTGACATGACATCGCCTTCATAATGTCTCGGTTGTTTCCTACTGCATTTCCCTCTTCCCGTTTCTTTTGAGCGCGGGTCACCGCTGCCCCTGCCTGGCTATCAACTACATGATGTTGTTGCCACAACTGTAAACCAGCTAAAGTGGGTTGTTGAACACCCCTTATGTTCCCTATTATCAAATCAGCGGTTGCATTCTCCAACACACAGGCCTCTAATTCTCCAGAGAAGAATGGGGTCGTAACTTGTATGACGGCAGTTGGGTACGTTTCAATGTTCCCCCCAAAAGTTGCGAGCGGTACACAAAGCAACGTCTTACGCCTGCTGTGGTGCAGCCTGTGTCCCGTAGAACTTTAATCTTCTGATCGCCGACTAGTCCAGGATAAAACTCTAATTTTCCCCGACGACATTTCAGTGACCCTGCATAGTCCATGCGGTGATCCGGTGGAACGTTCTGACTCGGTTGATATGCTTCTACGACATCCTGTCTCCCTACGGCACTCACCTCCATACCCACTGCGGCTCGATTAGCAGTCCTACACTGCCGTGCACTATGACCCCATCTACGGCAGTAACTGCATCTAGGACCCTTCTGTTCCAGGTCGCAGCTGGCTCTCATGTAACCAGCCTTCCCACAATTAAAACAGATCACGGTCTCTCTACCACTGGTTGCCACTCTATTCCTGGACACTCCCGCCACCGTTCTTGCAGCGAAAGATAATTCGGCAACACTTTCATCTCCCATGCTCCTCTCTGGGTGGGCCGTTGCGTATTGCTGACAGAATTCTACTGCCACTGCCAAACTGGTCGGCTTACGTTCTTTGAGAAACGCCACCAGCACAGGATCACATGACTGGTAAATTTTGTCTCGTAGAACAAGATCTCGAAGAGCTGTATAAGTTAGCTCGGCCCCAGATAGATGCACCCACCTGTCAAAATACAACTGTACTTGGTCCATATACTGGTGGAACGTATCCCCTGGTTGAGGTGTAGCTTCATGGAACTTTCTGCGGTAGCCCTCTTTCGTCAGTCCGAACCTGGTAAGCAAGACTTCGCACATCCTATCATAGTCCTCCAAGTCAGACATTGTTAAAGACATGCAGGCTTGAAGGGCTCTTCCTGAGAATAAGTTATACAGAAACTTCCCCCATTCTTTCTTTGGCCAACATGCGCTTTCTGCATGAATTCTGAATCGTTGCAGGTAGGCATCAATAAAGTCTACCTGTTCATTGAAGTTCTGCAGTTTCGGCCTCCACGTGTCTGCATATGTCCCCCGCTGTTCGCTCTTGATATCTTCTCTACCTCCTCGCAGTTTTTCTTTTTCTAGTTCAATTTCCATCATTCTTAATTGCCTCTCTCGCTCCTTCGCTCTTTCATCTCGCGCCATTGCATTTTCAATAAATCCACTTAACTTCTCACCTTGTAGTTCTAATGAGACCCCTTTTTGACGGTACAATTCAAACAAATCAAATCTTGAGATTTGGGATCCATGTTAATAACAAAAGTACACGTGTGACGTACCTGTGCGACCTTCATACACAGCCCAGTTTGGACGAGCCCCCAGGTGTCACAATATAGTTATAGATTAACTCTAACACAATAAGAGAGGTTAATAAAAAATAAGGCACTTGTTACTCGACCCACTAGAGGGTCGACTACTAGCATATGTACGGTCGACCCGTTAATTTTTTTCCGGGGATTTTCGCGCAAATTGATATCTATCTCTATCCCTAACCCTATCCCTAACCCTAACCCTATCCCTAACCCTATCCCTAACCCTAATCCTGAAAAAAAAAATTCTGAAAAAAAAAATTATACATGTCTTCCTTATACCCTAATATAATGGTCACTAGTGGGTCGAGTAACAAGTGCGTAAAAATAAAGTATTCTTTTCTTTTACTACCACGACCGTGTCTAAAATCGCACCTCTTTTTACTTCCGTTCAACATAACCATTCATTTAGTGCACTGTCATAGGAAATACCCTGTGACAACAATTATTCTATGAAATAAAACAATTTTAACTTTATATATAACAAAATAACATGCCATTAAAAAAAATTCGGAGGGTAAACAAGATTTAAAACGAACACAATACGATTCCCCATTAAAGATTTCTTGTGGTGATGTGCCTGTTACTGTTGTGGCGTTCGTAAAACATTACAACATTTCAAATTGTAGGAGGCAAACAAACAAATTTGTAATTTTAAAGCTAAAAAAAAAACACGTGGGAGCCGTGGAGCCGCCAGATTTTTTCGGCTCCGGCTCCGGCTCCAGCAAAAAGTAGCGGTTCCCGGCTCCTCGGCTCCGGCTCCGCAAGCCTGGTCAGGTAGACATTAAAAGCTTGGTGAACCTGAGGGACTTAACTAACTTTCATCAGGACCTGACGAGAAGAGAACCAAGCTGTCAGCATCTACACCGCTTGATTACCCGTCCCAGTCAAAACTAAAGCAGAGTAATTCGTAAAACAAAAAAGAAAACAAATTGACCACTTCATTAATACTTTTGGCTGATAAATCTTTAGGGTAATGCTCGTACTAGCTTCACAAGTTTTACACAGCCAACGTGGCCTTTAGGGACCGTTCAGCTATTACGCAACACCATTGGGGCTAAAGTGTAACATGCAATCATAAAGAATGGTAAAAAAGCGTTTTGCGGGATGGAAAGGGCAGAGGCATACCTGGGGGGGGGAGAGGGGGGGGGTCCAAATTCGAAAGTCCCTTCAAGCCCCAGCTTGAGGGGGGGGGCACCAAAAATTTAGTTTTATATTAAGTACATTATCTCATGCCATAGTGTCAAATTTTAAAATGCAGGGGCCCCCAAAGTAGCAAAGCCCCCCCCCCCCAATCACTAGGTTCGGCACTGGGGTAGGGAAAGGCGAGGAGATTCCGAAATCATTACGTAATAATTGGATGGCCCCTCAAAAAATACAGCCAAATTTATGTTTTTAGAATTTTCAGTTAGAAGTTACTAAGAAATAAATATTTAAACTAGAAAAAAGCATTAGTATTTTATTATTTATTACAAATGAACAGTGCATACTTCTCATGAAGAACATTGAGATATTGGTCATATAAACAGTTAAAGGTCATATGACTTCATTACCACCAAATATAACTATTTAATTGGTTACGCCAGAAATGGACATACATGTACAACAATTATGTACCTTAGATAGTATATTTAAAAAAGTGTCACAAAAACTATTACAGGTATTTTTTGACCACCCATCCCCCTCCCAAGTTTTTAAGGTCTAAATTTGTACATACATTGTTGAGATAATATGAATAAAGATTCAAATTTTAATTCGAAAATAGAAGATAGTCGTTAGATGAATGATGAGAAATAATGCGACACAATATAATTTTATAGCTATTTACAGTAAAACATTTTTTTTTTGATCCTCTGGTCTTGATTATAAAGCGATGAATATTTTCTTTAGATACAGCCTAAAAGCAACGATGACCCAGATCGACGTCCCCCAGACACTTCGCAACAACAGCTTCCAGTGCTGGTGACCCACTACCCAGTTGACAGGAAACTGGTTGTGGAAAATACCATGGCAACAGTAAATGACAATACTGTTCATACCTGGAGAAATCAAAAGTCATCGACATTTGTGTTTATTTCAGTATTTTATTTCCAGCATGACTTCTTACATTAAAAAAAAATAATAGCCACATTTTATATTTAGATAAATATTTCATAAAGTAATAATTATGAAAATGCACATTATAAGTTTATAAAAACTAACAAAAATGAAACCTGTATATATTTCTAATAGAAAGGATGTTAATCGCAAATATTTTAAGCTTAAAAATCGACTTTTTTTTAAATCTGAATTTTAGTTTAACAAACCTGGATAAATAAAAGGTTGACCATCCCAAATATATACGATATCAGTGATGACATAAAGCGCTGATAAAAGAACAAAACCGAAGGATGCAGTTATGAGAGTATAAGACAGTGACCTGAAAAAAAAACAACCACAATTGAGCAATATTGTTGACAGAAGATTTTACCGCACTTAGCTGTGTAGTTTACTTCAAGTGAATTTCTATAAAACTATTGAGTGCTGAATATTTTTTTTTATGGAACTTGACTCAGTAATGTCCTTTGGTTCATCCAACTACAAAAGATACCACCCCTTGCATGTGTTGTCCCTTATTGATCGAGACGTGGAGTAGCCACTACCATCGTGATACTATGGTATCATCATTTGGCTGTGGTGTAGCTAACGTTAATGGACACTGAAAACTATTGTCTACTTAACCGGCCCTGGTCTTACCAAATATTTTTATTTGCAGGTATCCAACCGTCATCCTGGCTACATTTTGTGAAGAGAGCTCCCAAGGCACCCTGAAATAGTTTTGGTCATTTTAAAAATATTCACATAAATATTTGTACACACAGAGGCAACTAATTAACCAAATGCTGAAAGTATATTAAACTATAAATTGCCCATATTGAATTGTATCTCAAACCAAAAGAATAAATACAGAAGAATAAAAAAAAAACAATCTTACCAAAAAGATAGACCAAATTATAAATCTTATCATCCTCTCTTTATGACTTTGAAAAATCAGGATAATTCTACCACACTAAAATAAAAGAAATAAGTATGTAGAGTATATACTGTTGAAGTAGGCAATACTTATTAAACTAGCTGTACCCTGCAAAACCTTTGCATATTCCATTAGGTTTGATCAGTAGGCTAGGTTATTTTTGGTTTCGGACAGATCCGATTTTTTCATCATTTTTATTACTATTGTTTACGTTTGACGATTTTAAACTGGAATACTGTTGTATTAATTATTTACTTTCGAGTTATAGATATTATGTAAGCAAAATGAAAGTGTGTTTTTTTTTATGACGATACAAACTATTTTGTAACTTTTCATCAAGCAAAGCAAAAACTATGAAACGTCTTTACAATACCTTTGTTGAAGCAACATAAAATCTATGCATTTAACACTGATAATACATCAGATAAAATAGGACTATATAAGGACTAAGCATGAAGCCCCCCAACCCATAACTAATGCTGACCTAGGTCAACTACCTATCAAGCCCATAACTTTTAGCCCCCTTCTTCCCCGCCCCCGTGCATACCTGAATGCCCAAAAAGCAAAGAAAAACACAGTTTAACGTTGCTAAGAATCCTTCTGGGTCAAATGGTACAACCGTCTGGTAAATAGCCTGAAATAGACAAAAAAAAAACAATCCTAGTAAAGAACAGACTCATTAAGTTGAACATATTTATACTACCCTCTTTCCACCAGGCTCATTAGTTTTAAAGGAAGTAAGAATAATATTAAAAATAAAATAAATAGATAACAACATTTATAACTGACAAGTGTTTTGTTTGTTTGTTTGTAATTACTATTGTGCTTACCTGGGGTGTCGGCCACTGATACATATGATTTGTTCCCAGCAAAATAGAATCAACATATTGCGTGGCTCCGCCAGTGCAGTTTTTATATTTGCCCCCTTCACTTAGACCGCCTGGTCCTACGTAGCCCCTGGAATTATTTTGTAATTTAATTTTAGAAACAGGCGCCTGGACAAATGAGTGTAATTTAATTTATTAACAGAGCTATAGTACACAGTACACACATCTATACATACACATTATATTTACACACACACATTATATATATATATATATATATATATATATATATATATATATATACACACACACACATTTATACACACATACACATGTTGGCATGAATCACGAAAATCCAACAAATAAAGGGCCCCCGAACAATGTATCATATATTTATTTATTTATTGAAGTTAAAAACAATATTGCGAATAACCGATTGAACAAAATGGGGGCCGGGGATATTAAGAATTGTTTCTGCATGTGAGTTTCCCATGTTATCAGACCGGACTTGCACATGCACATATTCTCTCTCTCTCTCTCTCTCCACTCTCCCTCTATCTCCACCTTCTCTCTCTCCCTCTCTTTCTCACCCCCTTCAATCCCCTCTATCTGCACCTCTTTCCATATCCCCATCTTCCTCTCTCTCTCCATATCTCTATATCCCCTCCTCTCCCCTCTTATAATTAACAGATACATTCTCATTGATTAGGGCCATCTTAAGGAAAGACAACCCACAGACTGTATTTACTTTTCTGCTACTAAGCTGTATCTTTTTTTTTGGGTGGGGTTGGGGAAGAAAAGCGAGGGGTCCAATCATCTAGAGTTTTTCAGGACCCCAATATTTTTTAGTTGCGGCCTTGCTCGCACACATACATGTACTCGTATTTAAATAAAAAAAAAGTTTTGACTTACGTAGGACAACCTGGCACAGGAAGACCATAGACAAGGCCAAGATGTAAAGCAAGTAAAGCCAAATTGGCCAACCACTCTGGAATGTACAGTATGAGATCTCGGACCATTGCCCACTTTTTGTCCTGGGACCAAATGAAGGAAAACCAACTCTGTCACGATGTCATTGATATTAGTATAGCTAATCTTAATTGAAAATTCATTTAATATGCATAATCAAGTTAGACGATTTTAAAATTGTTTACTACCCAGTATTAAGTGTTAAGTTTATTAAAAAAATATTTTCTATAACTGATCATGCACCTTAAATATAGGCCTTCATTAATTTTAGCTTAACAGTTCTAGCAGTTTAAAATAATGGTTTAGCTAATTGCCTGTATCTACATATTTTATCAAGCCCGGTCATTTACAGCTTTCTATTTGTGTGTACGCAGATTAACTACATCTCCACATGAACCTATATCTCTATTATCATAATAAGACATAAGATGAACTTTCTGAAAGTGTTTCGAAATTGGCCTATGCATTATTATTAAAGCTAAACTACATAGACGACTTCATTAATGACACATAAGCTAAATAAAATATGAGCTTAATGTCTGTCTACATTCTGCTCAATTTCAGAACCTCTAGTGTCCCACGGTTCAAAACGTTTGCCCACCACTGGTTTACATCATTCTCTAAAGTCTAAATGATTTTGTCTATTTTAGTTATTTAACAGAGGTAGTGATGGGGAAAATCCCACTCACCTGATGTGAATCTAATTTACGAGAGCATGAAAAGTGAATGAGAGCAGATATCAAATAGGTCAAGGCTAATCTCTGCAATACACCAAGAATCCGAACTCTTTCTAAATCAGCCTCTAGAAAAGAATTGAAATGTATAAATATCATTGAGAAAAAATGTACACGAAGGGCTAAAATTTAGTTATTGTCATACGGTGTTGTACGGTAGTTGTACCACTATTTAGCATTTATGGTGAAACAATATAGGGAGGCCCACCGACAGAAATCTCGGGTCCTGGGCTGATAATAATATTTTCAAAAGTTGATTGGCCAGCTCAGTCCGGGACCCTAACACTCGACCTAAAACTCGCCCGGCCCCTGGGCATTTGCCCATGCCCCCTCCCTCGGTGGCCCAAATGAGTCTGTGCAGTCGAGTGTCAAGACATTTTTTCGGTTTCCATCAGATTTTAATGTTTTATATGACGTAAATATAAAAAAAAAAGCTTTCAAACAGACTCATAAAGCTTTCACGGATATTTTTTTTTACTTGAAGTAATTAAATTTAAATATTTGATAAAAGTGTATTAATATTCGAAATCTCACTGGCTGTGTTTGCGATAACTTGTCAGTGCCGCTAGATGTTGTTGACGTAAACCGCCGAAACATTAAGAAACCAGTGGCGTAGCGAACTTAACTCGCGCCCCGGGGAACAATGCATTTTTAGCGTCCCACCCCCATTAAATAAAACATACAAATAATATGTTTTGTTGACCTATTGGCGCCCCGTTGTGGGTAGCGCCCGGAGCATGATGCCCCTCCCCTTGCTCCACGGCCCCCCACCCCTCGCTACGCCACTGTAAGAAAACCCGCAGTAAAAATGCCAGGTAAGGTAATATTGAAAAGACATTTAATATTTACTTTACATTTTTAAATCTCTGCGTCATTTTTTGTATTCAATTAATAGTAAACATGGACTGAAAAAGAAAAAAAGACAACCGCCCAAATAAGTGGAGAACCCGTTTATCCGCCCTTGCCCTTCCTAAGCCGTACCCAAAAATGATGCCCCTGTCTGTGTGTCAGTTATAGCAGCAAAAAAGTATCATATCAATTTATGACGGGGCGATGTCAGCATTCTTAGAGACTCTACGAAGTGATTTTTGTCTTAACTACCGATGTTGACCCCATCGGCCATTTCCAAACATAGAAATAACTTACTTAATCGAAAGCTCGAAAACAGGTCAGATCAGATCCCCAAATTATTTATAATTCTTGGTATCCGATAGCCTAACCCCCCCAAAAAAAAGTTGTAATTGTTTGTCACATAAGGTCGGAACATTAACGGCACAATATATTATAGCAACCCAAGACATGGTCTCATAATGCATATAAACAATAGTTAACTAAAACATTCGTTATTCGTTTATTTGACAATAACAAATATCACATTGCACACATACGTAAAGAACACAGATATTTATACTTACATGGAATATTATACCATATACTAACATAGAATATTATAACATATACTAACACGGAATATTATACCATATATTAACATAGAATATTATACCATATAGGGCCTACTAACATAGAATATTATACCATATACTCAGGCACGCCGAGAGGAGTTAGGGTCAGGGGGTCATTGCCAGGGGGGCCCGCATCTTTAAGGGCCGCCCCGACCATGTCAATTTTTTCACGACTCATTGTTTATTAAGGGGCCCGCAATGATGTCCTGCCCTGGGGTCTTTGTCGGCGCCCCTGCATATACTAACATAGAATAGTATACCATATACTAACATAGAATATTATACCATAGCAATACAATGTGCCCTTGTAATGTGACAAAGTTTACTTAATTAAACTAGTAGGTATGGATGGTTTATTTTGTGACTTACCCTGATAATGAGTTCCCAACATAAATCCTATAGCAAACAGCTTCGCCGCCCTCCATACTATCTTCCATAACATTCTGGGAACGCTCCAGTTTTGACGAAACATACTCGTGAAGGAAAAATTAAGTGATACTCCCATGATAAACACAAACCTAGAAACATATTTCAGAATTCATGATGTTCAGGTCAAGGCAGAGGCGACACTATCATTAACTAGTGGAAAAGCCTGCTGAAGCTGGCTGAACGAAATCCGACTGAAGGGATAACAAAGAAATATACGAAATACTGCAATAGAAAAGAACATGTGGCCTTTATTGCCATGAACACAATACGATATGAAAACTACCTCCGAGGGAGACACTGGGTTACAACGCATACACCGCACGATATGAAAACTACCCGAGGGAGACACAGGGGTTAGACGATTATGTATTTAAGGACGTTATACAGGGTAGAGCATATGGCGTCTCTTTTAGGCGTGAGGCCTGTGGTGGTAGCCATGGTTGCCACACACAAACGGCCGATACTGTCTTGGCTCAAGTTCCCGATATATCTCCCGTGGTGCCCCCATGGCCATTGCACTATCGGCTATGGTGGGGATGAGAGAAGGGCGTTGCAAAACCGTCCCATCAGTGGTTTATAGGATCTAAGAGTTTTCATCTCACCCTTACAGGGACATCACGCATTGTTATGAGGCATGCTGAATCAGCATTAACTACCGTCGTGCATTGAGCAAGGGTTTCCTTATGAAGTTTGCCAGTTTGGCCACACAAACAATTTAGCCTTGATAAACACTACTTTCTATTTAGTTTGTAAGCCACTGCTTTCAATTATTATAATTTTTTTTAACATTACCATGATTTTGTCGAAATGCTATCAAAAACATGTTGAAAGAGGCACTGGCGTAGTGAGCTTAACTCCAGCCCGGGCACAATAGCTTTTTAGCGCCCCACCCCATTCAAAAATCATATAATACTATAAGTAAAGTATACCATTTGGCGCCCTGTGTGAGTAGCGCCAGGGGTATGAGCCCTCCCCCCTTGTCCATCCCTCGCTACGCCACTGGAAAGAGGGGAAAGTATGTGTGTCACTTACCACGGAAAAACGAGATCCGCCACATATATTCCGTTCCATGGAGCATGCTCGAAGAACCAATAATGTCCACCGCCATAGTTGACGAATATCATCAGGACAAGGGTCAGTCTAAAACATATTATTTCGTTTTATTGTTGCAACCATGTTACATGTGAAACAGAATTTAAAAAAAAAACCCAGCTACAAGTAGGCCTACAAGTATGCAGGCGCGGATTTAGGGGCAAGCGGGGGCATGCGCCCCCCCCGTTTCCGCAAGTTTAGGTAAGACATCATTAAATTATCGAAATATTTTCTTGTTCTAATACCAATTTTCAACAATGAAAACAGTTTTGGCCCCCTTCCGGGGGTCAAAGTTTTGCCCCCCCCCCCCGTCAAAGTTGTCTAGATCCGCCCCTGCAAGTATGTGATTACTGACATTATAACACAAAGCTTTTTTTTACCTTTAAAAATAAAATGATGCGGAAATTATATATTTTTTTTAAGAATGAAGAAATTGAAAAGGATGCCAACCATTGTTGTCATTGATTCAAAGTTTATATTTCAAATGATTTGCCATTACCCTCGGAATGTATCCAAAGATTTGAGCCTCGGTTTCTTTTTGACCGGTTCCTTCTCCGATTTGCTGCCATCTTCAACGTCGCCATCTTTGCCTCCGCTGCCGTTTCCCATTCTCTACAGTGATATAGAAATCACCACAGGTATTAGTGATAACATGATCTAAATATGCAGAACTACAATTTGTCTGAAACAATTGTAAAGCTTATTGAAATTAATAGAAGAAAACAACTTGAACCTTCATTATACCATCTATTTTATTTTGTGGACCCTATATATAAATTAGTTTTCACTCAGATGCGGATTTCCCGGTGGGCGGTCTAGGTGCCCCCGGGTTGCCTCAAAAAAAAAAACCCATCAGGGCCGGATCTTTGTGAATGCTTTTGATGCAGACTTATCTGGCCCAGTTGAAAACATTAAACATTAAACATGTTCAGTAAGAGTTATTTTTCCACACTGAAAGCCATATGACTCATTTTCGTGTAGCCCCCCTCACTGCTTGCACCCCTTTTGGTGTAATGACTTGACTTACAAGATAGTGTGCATCCATTGACCGTGTTAATTACAATGACGCTGACACTGACCAATTCATTCACTCACCAAATTATCCCCGCCATCGTGTTCGCTGGTCACGTCCATGCTGTCCTGGCGGTGAGCGGCTGCACGGCGGAAGTAGCTGTTGAATGAGTTAAATACATACACAAACAAACAAATAATTCCATTAACATGAGGCCTCAGTGGTACGTACGCGAGAGACCTTAGGCGAGTGTCTAATGCGGGGGACTGGAACAAACCGTTGGGTAACAAAACAAAACAAACGCTCATGGACTCTTTCAGGCATCGGGGGACCCCCTAATTCCTTGAGGAGTATCGATGCAGATATGGGTGTATGACCCATTAGGCCAATTAGGCTGCAGCCTTAGGCCCTTAAAAGAAATCGGCCCCAGTTTTTGTGATAAGTTTTGTCATATTGCCCGGAAAATTGGTCCCTTTTTTGGTAACAAGCCTTATGTCCAGAGGCGGATTAAAGGACGGGCGCACAGGGCCCTCAAATATTTAGGAGCCCCACATAGGAACATTTTAAAACCTTAGATATGTCTCTCGTTTTCTAAAGGGCCTAACATTTTCTTCGGCGCCTGGGGCCTTAAATGACAAAAGTCCGCCCCTGCTGATGTATTTAGTAAACTTAATCCCGCACTGCGGGAGAAGTAAAATTCGTTTTTTTTTCTCACATCTCTATGACAATGCATCGCCACCTTTACGTTCAATCACAAATGTCAATTAGACAGCTTGATGGACTTCATTTCTCATTTCTGCCCCGAGAGAGGTACTTTCGATCACCGGGTCTTTCTGGTTAGCGTGGATATGATGACGTTTTTAAATCTATCACACACTTTATTATTTCTTACAGCGGCGTAGCTGCTCAGTCTTTGACCAATGACTAATGACTAATGCTTCTATCAGACTTCGTACAATCTTTTATAATGTGCTCACTCTATATATATACACAAGGAGCAATATGTATTTAGCAAAATGTTAAAAGAAAACAAATATCTAATCTAATATAATCCATCCATCCATCCATCCATCATCTATCTATCTATCTATCTATCTATCTATCTATCTATCTATCTATCTATCTATCTATCTATCTATCTATCTATCTATCTATCTATCTATCTATCTATCTATCTATCTATCTATCTATCTATCTATCTATCTATCTATCTATCTATCTATCTATCTATCTATCTATCTATCAATCTATCTATCTATCTATCAATGTAATTTTATTAAACCATCTATAACTTACCAGTAGGCACGCTTTCCTATTACATAGAAAAGACCCAATACAAAAAATCCAACCATAACAAACAGGATAGCTGATGAAAGAAAATACTGAATAGTGACTTCATTTATTATTACAAGTAATAACAAAATTTTAAGTGGAATTTCTAATTGAACTTATATACCTCACAACTAAAGCCACCACCCATCCAAATGTTTATTTTTAAACTGGTTAAAAACGAATGAAAAGACTTTTGTTGAAATATATAATTGACCACTTAGAACGATTATCTGGCCTAGATCGTAGGTTGAATGATTGAAAGGTTTTGTGACTAGATCGCAGGTTGAATGATTGAAAGGGTTTGTGACTAGATCGTAGGTTGAATGATTGAAAGGGTTTGTGACTATATCGTAGGTTGAATGATTGAAAGGGTTTGTGACTAGATCGTATTTTGAATGATTGAAAGGGTTAGTGACTAGATCGTAGGTTGAATGATTGAAAGGGTTTGTGACAACTTTTGTCCATATTAAATTTTAAAGAGCAACAACAGCACAATTTGTTCGTCAGTCATTAAAAAAAAACAACAACTTCAGGAAGGTTTAAGCGTTAATGGCTTTTGTGTCACCTGGGGGACGGACTCTGAAAATGACGCCCATCCCTTATCGAAATGCAAACGTCTTAAAGGTCGAACAACTTAGAAACCGAACTAAATATATAAATATATCTTTGAGTAAGAACAAACTTTGACACTCGAACATCCAACGTGTTTGTTTTTTTTGTTGTTGTTGTATTATTGTAGTCCATTCTATCTGTAATCATGATATTCATAACATTTATGACATTTCCATAGTTTTTCTTTTCTTTTCTTTTAGCCATGGTAGGCATCTTCCTTACGGTTGGCGGCATACCATAATGGAAATTCAATTATATTTAATCATTAGAATAATGACACACGGAATAAGTTCGTAATGTGAGGTATCACGTCAATGAGCACCCAAAAAAAAAAATGCCACCTTTTCCGACAGGAGATAAAGCACCGCCCGGGGGGGGGGCGACCAACGATTCCCCTTATTCACCCCACTGGCCATTAAACATTTAGACTATGGGGGCTGCCTGAAGTAAACCATTTTTCATGTGTAGATAGATACTAGAAAGACATCCGACAGATAAATTATTATAAAAGCTGTTTTATTTTCAAGATAGTAAGACACTTAGATAAGGCGAGGAATCCATTGTTATGTGCATGCCATTGTGTATCATTCCTTAACAATGTAGGTTAAAGTTCAAGGTAAAAAAAACTTGGGCCAAGATTTTTTTTTCATTGTTAAAGCAAAGAATTATAATGTAGGTTTACCTCATCTGACAGCCGACAGCCGATAAACAATGTTTTATGACAGAGAGAGTACAAAGATGTTTTTTTTTTTTAAAATAATACCACAATGCTAGAATACTTTTGATAAATATCAGCTGCTCAAATTTAACAATTCACTGAAAAAGTAGACAGACAAACGAATTTTTCTCGGCCAGACACGAAAGTCCGCCATATAATCTTAGAGGGTTTGAAAGAGTTTACTTTTAAAAGTCATTAGGAGCTATCCATTATTTATATCAACAAATTTTTGGCGATTTTTACCTCCCCCCTCCCCCTTGTCAACAACTTGTCGAAATTCCAGAGACACCCCCTCCCTATAAAATTACGTCAACATTTGATTACCCCCCCCCCCCTAAAAAAAGGTGGCTTCCAAAATGTTTATGTGGTAAAATTAGTAGGAATATAGTTAGTTTAATTAAAATACTGAATGTTAAGCGAGTGTGTATAACACAGGACTACAAACGCTGCTTAACTTTCCTTTATTAAGTAATTATATTAAATTTAAAAAAGTAACATTGTTGACGTCAACTTTTCTTGACCTCCCCCCCTCCCCCTTGTCAACAATTGTCAAAAATTTTCTGACCCCCCCCTCCCCCCCTATTTTGTTGACGTAATTAATGGACAGCCCCTTACGAGACAAGGTGGTTTTAAGATTAATAAACAATGAAATGTATTGTATGTACATCATCACTGATCTATTAGTTTATTCAAATATTAAACAATAATTTTGTGCAGGATTTATTTTTTTTGTTCTAATTTAAATCACTTTTATTAGCCCACTATGGCGTAAGAAGGGGGAAGGGGGCGGAAGGGGCTGTCCATCCGATGTATGAAGGATTTGGGGGGGGGGGGGGGGGGTTCGCAATTCTGGTCTAAATAATTGCACATTTAAAAAGTTTTCAGACACAAAGTGTTTTATTTAGGTTAGTAAGGTCAGAGGCGACCTCTGAAGTAGGCTTGCGCGCCAATGCGCAGGGCCTTGGGCGAGTTCCTTGTGCGGGAACGAGAGCCGTAAGTGTAGGCTATATACAAAGAGTTTCCAAAATGTGTCTCTTAGCGCCGTATGAGGTTCTTCGTTAACTTCAGAGTGGCTCCCATCCAGTTAATATATTTTTAAATATAATTTCTTTACTGAATCTTGACATTGTGCGGCTATTTAAATTATTTTTACTACATAAAATAGTGGGATGCGACTTTCAACTACACCCTACGTGGCTACCCCACCCCCACTATATGCCATGCCTATCGCCTATCTCGCGGGTCCACCTCAGGTGCGGGACCTTAAAGCGCTTGCTCTAGGCGTCAGCCGCAAAGGCTGCTGCTGCTGGTGATGACTTGATACTGCTGCTAGTGCTCAACCTGTGCTGACATACATGTAACGCCTCTGGCTATGAGTTTAACGGGCTTGATATTTCTAACAAGGTTTACTCACGTAATTCTGATATGATGGGGTCATTGGCCAGTATGAGCTGACACGTGGTCTCTTCACCAGGCGGAGGGAAGTCCAGAAAGACCCAATAGTCTCCCGATTCAACAAACGTTGCTTTAAAACTGCAATTGATAAACAGTCTTATCAGTTATTATGCATTTCTTATATTTTTTGAAATAAAGGATGGCTTCAACTGATAAATGAATGAATTGAATATAAACTGGCAATACGTTTAGCTCTTTTACGAAACCGTTGGATCGTAGCTTCCGTGGGCAGGGGCGCCGAGAGCCACGGGGGCCCCGGGGACCTCTGCGCCCAAAAAAATGAAAAAAAAATTAATGGGGGGCCCCGCCCCCCCCCGCCCCCCCCCCCCCCCCCCCCCCCCCCCCGATGTGGGGGTCACGGTACCGGTTTGGACGAGAACAAAAATGAATTCATTGTCAAGGCTCAAACTAGGCCATCTTGTAGGTTGATTGATTACAGAGGGGGGAGGGGGAGTCCAACTAGGTATTCTTGTAGATTTAAAAGGTTACAGAGGGAATTGGAAAAGGGGGGGGGGTCCAACTAGTAAGCTCAGTATGCAGAGTGTGAAGTACTCCATTTACCTACATAGCTGCTCTGGATGACCAGCTGGATGGACACGAACTAACCGGAGATCTGTACCTGATGTAGTGTTGACCAAAAACGACAACACGCTATTGGCTTCAATGTTTGTAATAAACATGAGGTCGCACTGAAAACCAGAAAAAAAGTAAACGTTTAAAAGAAATACATTCAATAGTTGCTTGTACAAATAAATTACTTTTGTTAACAAATATGTTACAGGGAAAACATAGTAAACGTTGTATAGGACTAATTAATCTTTTTTATCTTTTATAAAAAAAAAATGTAGGATCTACATACTAGAAAAAAAAATTAGTATCAAAGCTCAAAATGGCAGATAATGAAAAATAAATATACATTGCTACAGAGACTATAGATAATGCCTGTAAAATGTAAAATGTAGCCTCGGGCTAAATTAATTTAAAGGTTGTGGACTTTTATGGGCCCAAGTTGTACAAAATGCGATCCGACAACAATTCTGTCTAAGGCTCCTGAATTAATATTTATATAGGGCCCCAAAATGTACCTTTGCCCAGAGTCCCCTAAATGTACATTTGAGCGGCTCCGAATGAACGGGTGGACCACATTTAAAGTAGTAAGCTCCCCTGGTTTTTTTTTTTCTTCATCTATGACGTGGTGGTTTATGTCGCTCATCTTGTGCGTCACAGATTGGATGGCATGTAATACAGGTATTTAGTACACAGATAGTTGAATAGACAATGGAAATGAGCGACAATGTGGAACTAACATTTTCGATTTAATAAAAGTGGGTTTGAATACAATGTCCGTTCAACCTTATTTATGTAAATTAACCATTTTTTAGACTGTAAGACTTTCATTCCGTGAAAAATGCCGGCTGTCACGTGGCTTGAACCAAAGACCCCCTAGGATTAATAGTCGTGCACGACAATTTCAATCGCTTCCTAGAACAGTAATACATGCTACGGTAAATTCGTTACTCCTCACCTTGTAGCATTGGTCCGACTGCGCCCATACCTGGACGACAAAATCAACAGTTGAGTTCACCGTGAACCAGGCTTGGTCGATGCCCAGTGCAGGCTTCGTGAAGAGAGCGTCCTCCGGCGCATCCTCGTCCTCCTCAACGTACACCGCCGCGTCATTGTAGCGTCTGATGTAGCCCATGATGCGGTCCTCGCCGGCAGCGGGCGCTGCGTCTGATTCTCCGGACGTCGCCGACTCGGTGACGTCGTTGAAAGTGGTGTCCATGAACGTGGCAGCTGAGGTTGTGGTTGTCGTCTGCTGTGCAGTTGTCGTTGTCGATGATGCTGTTGTTTCTGGTGGTGCCGGCGGTGCTGGTGTAAATGTGGATGTGGCAGATGTGGGTGGGTCTGCATTGTGCTGCGTTGCTGTTGTTTCCTCTCCTGCGTCTGTTGAATTTGTTGCTTCTATTTCTTGAGCAGCTGACGTTTTAATGAGGACTAGAAAATAATGGGGAAACGAATTATGAAGGAAAGAAACTTGTGAAATGAAACTTGTGAAAAGAAACTTGTGAAATGAAACTTGTGAAATGAAGCTTGTGAAATGAAACTTGTGAAATGAAACTTGTGAAATGAAACTTGTGAAATGAAGCTTGTGAAATGAAACTTGTGAAATGAAACTTGTGAAATGAAACTTGTGAAATGAAACTTGTGAAATGAAACTTGTGAAATGAAACTTGTGAAATGAAACTTGTGAAATGAAACTTGTGAAATGAAGCTTGTGAAATGAAACTTGTGAAATGAAACGTATGAAATAAAACTTGTGAAATGAAACTTGTGAAATGAAACTTGTGAAATGAAACTTGTGAAATGAAACTTGTGAAATGAAGCTTGTGAAATGAAACTTGTGAAATGAAACGTATGAAATAAAACTTGTGAAATGAAAATGGTGAAATGAAACTTGTGAAAGGAAACAATTAATTAAATAAATATGTACAATAAAAAGAAAAATCAAAACATAAGAAAAACTAAACATTAACTAACAAAACCAGACGATCTTTACTATTGATCTTACTATCGGATCGGTTTTTTAAAGAGCTGAAATACAATACAAACAAATGACTAAATATAAGAAAAAAACTGGACAAGGTGTTCAAATCACCACATTTCAGACTGTTGATATAGTGCTTAAATCACCACATTTTAGACAGTTGATATAGTGCTCAAATCACCACATTTCAGACAGTTGATATAGTGCTCAAATCACCACATTTCAGACTGTTGATATAGTGCTCAAATCACCACATTTCAGAAGTTGATATAGTGCTCAAATCACCACATTTCAGACTGTTGATATAGTGCTCAAATCACCACATTTCAGACTGTTGATATAGTGCTCAAATCACCACATTTCAGAAGTTGATATAGTGCTCAAATCACCACATTTCAGACTATTGATATAGTGCTCAAATCACATTTCAGACTGTTGATATAGTGCTCAAATCACCACATTTCAGAAGTTGATATAGTGCTCAAATCACCACATTTCAGACTGTTGATATAGTGCTCAAATCATTACATTTCAGTCTAAGAATAGGATTTGCAAAACAACAGGAGTGATTTTGTTTCATGACCAAGACATATTAACTCGTACTAACTATAACCATGTTCGCCTATGTCAAAGCCGTTTTTAAGCCATAGTTAAACCAATAATAAGTCTTCCAGTGCTGATGGTTGACCTACAATCAGCATACGCTACAGATCACATCCAGCACTACAAAAAAAAGTGTACAACATTAATACGTATGTAAAGACCCGAAGAGTATCAGGTATTCGTGCATAGCATCATAGCCATCGACATGGGCTTTTTCCTACGGACCCTAAGCACCCGACAACAGTTCTGCCTTGGGCCCCCAAAAGTCTACGAAAGACCTTTCCTAGGTTACCATAGACATTTGTTTATGGATTCTGTAAAAATTTCTACTTTCCTAAGATGGCTGAATTTTACTGTTTTTATAGGCTAACACCTAATTGGTAATTTATTTCCTTACAAAAGACACAATAAACATCGTAAAACATATTTATGAAAATCTTTATCGACTTTGGCCTCATTCTCATAGTAATCCAATAAATAAATCATTTTTTCCCTTTATTACTTTCTTGTATGTAACCGATAGATGTTTACATTTTTATCCCCATCAGTCTCGTGTAGATTATTTTTTTAAGGGGAGAAAAGAAAGTGACATAAAAAAAATTGACATAAAATAGGGTCTTGTAAACGAGGCGAAATTAGTCTGGTGTTTTTCTTATATTAAGGAGTTGATTATTACAATAGGCCTTAATAATGAAACATAAACATGCTAACTATGGATTTAATCAGAAGGCAAGGAAACACTGAGACTTGGGACACAGATAGAGCAGTCAGATACATACATAGATTTATTATCTATGTATACAGGGCCGCGCAGTACTGCGGTGCAAGGGGGTGCATAACACCAGGCAGCCCTTAAGGGGCGGCAAAATCTTCACTTTAAAAAAGATTTGAAAAAACATGAATACTTTGTAATCTTTTATTTCTAATTTCGTGTAATTCTGTAAGTCTTTTTTTACGTTTCTGAAGTCATCTATTTATATATCCTGAAATATTTATAAATTCAACCTTCATTGAAAGTAATCTAAAAGATAGTCTTTCTCAATTCCTTTTAAATGATTCTTATCACAGGATATTATATGTATATATATATATATAGAAACATTCTGTGGTTCTTATTAGCTGACCGACATATTGAAGTTTTTTTAATCTACATAAAATACAACACGAATTTTGATAATTACAATTAGTCTTCAATGAAAATATGTATACTTTTCAGGCTTAATTAGTATTAAACAAAATCAGTTAAAAATCCCTTTTTTTTAAGGAGGGAGAGGGAGGAGGACAAGGTGGCAAATCCTATTGCACCAGGGCTGAAGATTGGCTAGTTCGCTGATACATAGAGTGACAGATAGATTATAGATGCTAAAAGAATAATATTGTGATATAGAAGTTATTTTAGCGATAATAATGAATAAAGATGAGAAGCTACTATTATTCTCATAACATGGCGACATGCAATAAAAAGTTGACACATTCAGTCATAAACCGGTGGGGTAAAATATGTAACCGATCAATCTAACCAAAATTTATTGGCTATTGACTTGTTTTTACAACAACAACAACAACAAAAGAGGATTCAAATTTCACTTGTTCATCTCTACTACACTGAACATTAATGATTTGTTTGATTTCACTTTGTTTCCGGACCACACTCCAACATCTTGAACAAAGTGGACTTATATAAAATGGAACTAATAGCTTAACGCTAATGTGGAGGCGGCCTTAGCATTAAGGTTAAATTTGGAACCTAGGTGTGTGTGGGGAGGGGGAGTCTAATGTGGAGCCCTGAGGCGTAGTGATTCTCAACTTGTGAACAGTGACCCATTGGTGGGTCGTGGACAAAATTTTTGGTGGGTCGAAACAAAATTAAAATTAATGAATCACAAACCTATGTATCTGAAAAAATGTCATATAAGAGGGGGGCATTTGCTACCCCCCCCCCTTACATTTAAAAAAATGTCATAAAGTTGTTATTTGCCTCCCCCCTGGAAAATGTGTGCCCCCCCCCTGGAAAAATTCCTAGCGACGCCCATGTCTATATATATATATATATATATATATATATATATATAACTGTATTTCTCTATGTTCTAAAAGTTTGTTAATCTGCAAAATAAAGCGGGAAAAATCTATAAATAAAATGTTTGCTTTACTCTCTTTTATTGTATTTTTTTTTCATCCAGGTGGGTCACAAAAAAACAAAACAAACAACCGTTGTCGAGGAAAGGTAGCGAAAAAAAGTTAGTTTGAGAACCCTTGAGCTAGGGAATATATCATCAAAAATATTCTACGCGGGGACCTCTTTCATTGCGGGGCCCAGTGCCGCCGAGAGGGGGGCAAATGCCCAGGGGCCGGGCGAGTTTTAGGGGTCCAGACTGAGCTGGCCAATCAACTTTTGAAAATATTATTATCAGCACGGGGGGGGGGGGTACCGTGACATCCCTGCCCAGGGGCCCGAAATTCCTGTCGGTGGGCTTGGCGGGGCTGGCGGGGCCTGCAGTGGTTGCCCTGGCCACCACATATAGGGCGGCTATTGCGTCAATATTACATTCAATTTCATTAACAGCTTTAAATAAAATGTCAACAGTATAAAAATCTTCAACGAAACAAATACTCGAAATAACAAAATAAATAAATTGATAAGAGATTACTTTTATCGATTTTTCACATTTATTAAAAGTAATTATAAAACATATCACTAAAGATATTTAATATGTTAATTAATTTATTTATTGTCGTCTGCCAACTTGGCTTGTTGGAGTTCGTCTGGTTTAAATAAAGTAAATGATTAAGTTGAAATTATGTACACCTGGATTCTTGACCCATTAACTATATATAATACACACGGGATATTTTGTGTCGTATTTGATGGCTTTATCGTTTTACCGTTCAGTACACATGTTAGAGTTACACGTTTAAAATAAATTAAGAACCATTGGATAAAGTGTTCCCAGTTTGAACGGGTCATCTTGCTCTTCTTTTTGTTAAGCTGACCGAACGTCGGCGAATCATCTTTGAAAGGTAAATGTTATGTTTTTTTTTTTACAAATTAGAAAGTTCTTTGAAGTTTTACTGTTTATAGATAATAACAAATATACCAGGTCACTACACACAACAAAAAAAATTAACGACACAAATAGAGAGCAGAGTTACTGGCAACTTTGTTATATTTTTGTTAAAAGAAAAAAAACATGAAAGAAAAAACGGCATATAAACAAAAAACTAAACCCAATTAACAGAGGCGTAGGTGGGGGGAGATGGGGGTCCAAATTTGAAAGTCCCCCCGGGCCCCAGCTTGAGAAGGGCCCCCCCAAATTTGTTTACATTAAATATTAAGTACATTATCTCATGTAATGATGTCGAATGTCAAAAAGTAGGGCCCCCAATAAGGTCAAGCCCCCCCGGGCCCCCAGGTTCGGCACTGCCAATTAACTGCCTAAAAAACTGTGAAAAAAAATATTTTTTCTGTCAGTAAAAGATAGCCGGGGCTGTCTCGAGAACGTTACGGAGGTCAGTAAGTGAACAACTTAGAAATAAAAGGTTTAGTTCACTCAACATAGGGCCTGTATTTTATATGCTAGTGGTGCCTTATGGGATAGTATCTCTATGGCAGTAACCATACTAAGATAGTAACCATTCTCTAAGATAGTAACCATTCTTTATGACAGTAACCATACTAAGATAGTAGCCATACTAAGATAGTAACCATTCTCTAAGATAGTAGCCATACTAAGATAGTAACCATTCTCTAAGATAGTAGCCAAACTAAGATAGTGGCCATACTAAGATAGTAACCATTCTTTATGACAGTAATCATACTAAGATAGTAACCATACTAAGATAGTAGCCATACTAAGACAGTAACCATTCTCTAAGATAGTAACCATTCTCTAAGATAGTAACCATTCTTTACGACAGTAACCATACTAAGATATTAGCCATACTAAGATAGTAACCATTCTCTAAGATAGTAACCATTCTCTAAGATAGTAACCATATTAAGATACAATTACGTTCTAAGTGCAGGGTGTGTAGATGCACCATAAAATGAACACACAAGTGTGCCGAGCTCATTTTTCATTTTCTATGTATATCCTATTGGGTTTGTTGATTCCATTTTAGAGTTTCAATAGGACACGGAGTATATTTAGAAAACTTAAAGCAGAGATAATATTACAACAAATAAGGTAGACAAGTTACATTGCATATAGCTATATAGACAGAGATTGTTACACAAATATAGGCATATATATATATATATATATATATATATATATATATATATATATATATATATATATTTGCATGTGGGGGTTATATTACAAAAGAGTAAAACATGGAGTTTATTTCATACATTTCAACACTAGGCCCGTGGTGATGTGGGGGGGGGATCATCAGGGGCCACCGATAGGGGGACACGTCCGCGGCGCAGTATATTAGGGTTCCCGACAGTAGGTCTACGTGAAATATTTTTTGGGAGGTGTGTCTTTGAGCGGCTCACATTAGTACGTTACTTACAAAGAAAACAAGACACATATAACACAGCTGTATAATGACATGACATGATCCACTTTCAACTTACCTAAACAGATTACATTCAGAGTCATGAGTCCAACCATCCAGAGCAGCTTCATTTTTATTTATGAAAGTTATGTAAGTCAATAAAAATAATTCCCTGGCCAAACGTAATGAAATAAAAACACCACAAAAAAAAATAAATACTGAATCTAATTCAGCATCTTTATTCAATCGATAGTTTTATGAAGAGCTTCAGCTGTCGATTAAAACAAAATAAAACGTGTTACTCCATGAAGTGTATCGGTAATAATTTGAAAATGAAAAGAAAGGCAGTTGTTTAGATAAGTGGTACCAATGGCTGCTCTAAATTTACATTATCTAAACTTTTTTTTTTTACCTTGAGTGAATGGAAGTGGTGGTGGATTGAATTGAAAAGTAATACATGAATGCAACTTTTAGTATTGATATAAAAAAATGTCCTTATCTAAATATTTACTAGTACGTTTTTTTTTGTCATTTTAAAATTTTTGTATCACAGTGGAATTATGCTAGAAATTTGTAGGAGTTTATATAATATATTGTTTAATATTTATAAGAATAATAAAAATTCTGTAAATAGTACTAAGTTAATCTTTGATTATTTAGGAAATTAATATGTATAAAAAAACGTTCATATAATTTATGTATAAAAATAAACACACACAAGCACACACACCCACTCACACACACACATATAGATAAATACAAACATAAATAAAAAAAATTACCGTATTAAATTTGTAAAAATAAATACTTATAATATTTTCCAAATGAAAGTTTTCTCTCCTAAGAATTAAGTCCAAAAAAAAAAAACAGTTGGCAAAGTTTAATGTTTCCTTAGTTGTTTGAAAACAGGTTCCCAATGTAAACAAAAGGTAATAAATTCGAGTTTTCTACTCCTGCCTGTGACACGGAACAAGGATGACATTCAAAAAGAGTTGTCTTCTCATTGACATTTTAACAGCTATGTGTTATTTTATCCTCTAGAAAGATAACTACTAATATTTATAACACTTTAGTTCAACAGTTAAAAAAAACAAAGAAGAAGAAACTAAACGGAGGCGAGTTTGACTAAATATTTAACGAGTCAAATAGGTAAAAAAAAAATAATATTTTTTTTTCATGTGTCATAATTTCCGCGAATAGCATCCCTTTATTTTAAATTGCGCAAAGTCTCGACGCATGACGTGGTCATGTCTTTTTCAAAAAACATGATTTACCTGCATGAATGAGTGAAACGGAAAGACCCCGGTGAACACTGTGTGATGCGCAACACGTATGTGAGAAATATAAAAAAAAAACCACTGCAATAATCATTGAAACACGCGCATGTTTGTGATGGGGTAGGGGGGGGGAGACAACTGACCTGACCGCTCTGACTGCTGAAACGTCTCATGTCAACCAGCGAGTAACAATATACTATTGTCTGTTTCTTGATGGTCAATAAAAAAATGTCTGCCTGTTGTGGGGACGGACGGCTGCTATTAAAACACTAACACTGGCCAGGACCTCTGACGACGGCATATTGAGACACGCAGGGGGTGGGGGAGTGGGAAGACTGAGTTGTGTGAAATGTCGAATCATTACGAAAAGAGGGAGTGGGCGGAGGGAGGGGAGGGAGGGAGTGAAATGACATTTTTTTTTATTTCAAAAATTTGGAAATACGTCGTTGTATTGACCGTGCATGCGATTGCTTTTTGTTACTTCTATCTTATTAATTACGAATATGAAAGGAAAAGATGAAAAAAAAAACACACACACACAATGTAATTAAACGTATGAGGCAGAGGAAATGTTTGGAATAGTCGACACATTCATGATGACACAAATAAACACACAAGACAGAAGAGCATGCCGCCAATGAACACGCCTAAGTCTGGGGGTTGTGAATCTATTCATTCATATCATCAGAACCGTGTGTTTGTGTCCATTTCTCTCATAAGACGAAGACATAAACAAAAAAAAATTCTATTGGCTCACTAGTTTTAAAATGAGCCTAACGTAACTATTAGCTGATGTGAAAACACACACAATACAAAAAGAAATATATATTAAAAAAAAGCGCTGAGACCCTGCCGTCTTCTTTGTTTTGTTTTGTTGGACCGAGGTACTTTGTCCAAATTTTTTGTCAACTTTGGTCTGAATTTAACGTGCTACATGTTGCTGTGACATATTCCCTTCTCTTTCTTTTTTTTTTGTAAAGTTCTCGACCAACATTTCGCACTGACATTCTACATATTTTTTTTTCGATCGTTACGACAATTGGTTTTAACAAGAAAGATGAACAGCATTACCGTTGCAAATATTGTTGTTGTTTATCTACGATCATTTTAAGTCCATTTTTATCATAGAGTTCAATTATTTGAGATATTTTTAAATAATTTACTAAAGGCTTGTTGGCCTGTTCAATAATGTCCTTTTCGTTGTCCTGACTTCCGTTACAGACTGGCAATTAAAGGGTTTAATAGCCTTATTTCACTAAACATTAATGAAAAAAAGACATGTAGCCATTTTAATCCGGGTGAAATTATAAAAACCTGGACATGTCATGAGACAAAGCAAGTTTATATTTATTAGATACAGAATATGATATGGAATGTATATTTTAAATCCCACTCGTGTAGATGAATGGGAAAAAAAGTTATTTAGCAAAAATCAACACCAAAAAGTGAATTTTTAGTAAATTTTATTAAAGTTTTGTTACAGTAAATGAAGAACCAAAATTAATTTTAAATATTGTCTGTAATGCACGTCTTAATCATATAATGACAGATATACAAACAAAATTACAAAATATAATAAAATTATGAAAATGATTGTCAGTCGACGACTTCCTCATCCAACCACGGGATATCAAACAGCAAGCAATCATCGGGAACTGCATCACCCAAATGATGAACCTGAGAAACTGAATGATCTTCCTCATCTGAGCAGTCTTCACAAAATTCAGTACTTTTGGAATTGTCACATGTTTGTCCATTACAATTTTTACATGCGCTAACACAAGGTAAGCCATGCTTACGGCAAGAACAAAGCTGAGATGAGCACGGCCGATCTGTATCTGCTCGGCATTTACATCGTACTACCTTCAACAAATTTTCTGGAGCAGCAGGCAAATCAGTAGCTATTGGAGCATAATTATTATTATCCAGCTTCCAACCCCAGTCCTCCGGTTTAAGATTTGTAGTGCCTAATGATCTCCAAACAGCAGTTTGGTAATGAGTGCGATAGATATGATACTTTGCTGCACACTCGGTTGGAGGCAATCTTTCAGGACGTGGTTGAGTTGGACTTGTTGACATCAAGTTAACATAAGTTAAGTACCTCATATGATTTAATCTGTCTGTGCACTTACCACCATATATTAGAGCAAGCAACTGTAAGCCGGCTTGCAAAACATCTGCATGCGTGGCGTTCTCAAATCCCATTACTTCTGTCAGAGGTAATGTGGAAATATTACCGGTTAATTTACGCCACACAGTAACTTTGCCTCTCCCGAACAATGATGATGTTGTGTCACATCCACTTATGGCATGGCAGCATAGGACTTGGTTAGCTGCACTTCTACCTACAGCATGTACAGCTTCACGAACAGGTACTGTGACTGTTTTCCCACCACTTTTGCCAGTGATCTCATACTGCATAAAAATGTCACCCATTATTGGTTGAAAATGATGTATAAGCAGTACCAACACATCTGTGTCACTGGCAACCACCAAAGCTTTAAATTGTTTAGCAGCTAGCTGTAGAGCATGATGAACTATGCTAGTATCAGCATCACTTAATGCGTGGTTCACTAAGAAACCTGAAGTTGTTAAAGCGTCAGCAAGCAAATGTATCAACTGAGGTTGCTAAATTGCTGTCTACATTGTCTGCAGCAAACTGTGTGAATGACATTGGATATTCAGGAGGCAAATCATTGTGGTCATTCTGCACAACTGATTGTTTAAAACGATTAACTTCATCCCATGACACGCACAGTCCTAACCTGGCCAAGATGTTTAGCAGCCATTTTGATCCAAAAACATTATCCAATGAAACACCAGTAGCTAACAAAACAGGTGATAGTACAGAATGAGGTCTGGCTGCCTGTACAATGCAATGTCCTATGGCCACCTGTTTCAACTCTTGACGTACGATGTTTGTCAAAAATGTCATGAGGAGGTTTGGAACCCAATCTTTCATTTTCTTTTCATTACTGATATTATCAATAGGAGGATATAAATCAGTTTGATAGAGTGTTTGACGTATTTCGTTCTTTATTAAGTTAGCTGCTGCCGTAACCACTCTGATGCTTTCATCTTCAATAGAGCTGTGGCGTTCCGAATACCACTTGTCATTGATAATGGTGGAAGCCAAATCACGGAAACATATTACAGTTTTCTTACCCGAAACAGAATTAAACTGAATGTGATCACCATATTTTGCCTCCAGTTTACGCTTCACGTGTTTAATGCTGTAAACCGTTTCATCACTGCCAGTTAGTTCTGTCATGCGATTATGAAAGTCTTCTAATGTATAGGTTCTCCATCCATAGTTTCCAACCATTCACAAAGCGATTCAAAAACCTCTTGTTTACACATGAACATTTGATTCGCTTGCCTCTACATTTACAGATGATTCTTTGGAGGAAGTAGGTCCTATTCTGCCACTACAAAACAGCAAGTGGCAATTCTTGTGATACACTGCCTCTGAAGCAAATAAACACATAATTGACTCCAACCTTCCTTTAACATCTACACCCCACTAGATCTTGCCTACCTTCACATACTGATATTGGCTTATCTCGCAGTTCAACTGTTCTAACCCTTCGGCCATTATTTTTTTGAGGATGACGATCATCAAATACAACAATCTGTTTGCAAAAGAAGCAATGCTGTTTCCACTGAAAGCTATTTTCTTTTGATCTTAATGGCTTTCGATTCACTTCCGTGGGGGATGAGTCTGACTTAACACAAGTTTGTTCATATCTACGCTTATTCGTAAAACCCCTACGACACTTTTCATGGACATGAATAACATCAGGATTGGTTTCCAAATAATCTTTCAATTCAATGTTATTCCATAAGTCGCAGTACGATTTTAAAGTGTTAACACCTTTAGCAGTAACTCTAGTTTTGTCGGTTTCATCACCTTCAAAATCTCGTTTGCATATCACACAAAGCGTTCCTGCAGGTAACAAATTAAGTGCCATTTCTAAGTCTGGATTTGTCGTTAAACACTTTTGCAGATGATGAATAAAGGCAAACTAACAATTATTTATTATAATAGTTTACACTGAAATTAAAGAAAAATAAATAGTAATTGATTAAAACATTCCAATTAAAATAAAATATTGTAAAAAAGTAAATTATCATGCCTATTAATATGCATATACAATTTCCCATTAGGTCTTATCATTATTGCTATTTATTTAATAATATTATATTTATAAAAAAATTCAGTAAGCATTAACCAATAGAAATAAAAAACAATGTATTTATAAACTATACATTTAAATGATATCTCGCAGCATTTACAAAACATTGAAACATTGTTTCAAAGATAACATGTTTCACCATCAGTTAATTCTTGCAAAATTCAATCACCTAATAGTTTTTTATTTCTCAATGATACAATATTGTTGTATCTTACTAAATTGTTATTGACTTTTAAACTATTATATTTTCTTTCCCTCAGTGCATAAGCTTAATCAATAATAGTAAATGATTCTGCCTACCTACAAAATTTGTGTATAATTTAACATCAGGCGTATGCTACAACAAAACTTTTTCCTCTCAGCTGATTACAATAGGTATATCATATATCTCATAAGGCTAAACTGGAAATCTAGCTCACTGAAAATTTTTTTTAAAAATGTACTACATTCATAGTAAATTAAATAATTATTTAACTTTCAGAATCAAGAGAAAAGTTAAAATATAACAAAACCCCACCTCTATAAAACAATGACTAACTAAATAAACTGTTCAAAACAAAAGCTATATTATCGTTCATCTATTTTTATCATCAAATAACTAATTTTCCCATTCGTGGAAAACGGTGGGAATTTAAATATAATATCTACAAACCTTAATAAACAAAAATATTAAAAAATCGTTTTGTCTCATGACATGTCTCACTTTACCAAAAACGAAGTTTATTCGGCCCGATTATTTGTTCGAGAGTGAGTGTGAATCCGGCATCTATGCATGGTCATTTATTTCTATTTAGGTATAAATACATTTAGTCTAATATCGAGGTCATGAGATTTGGGCCCATCGTAAGGGAGAAGGGGGCAAAGTGACAATTTGTCAGTGGCCCTGGACCTTTGGGGCCCCCAGTTACTTATCTTTTATAAAATAACTTAATATTAGCGGTAGGGGAAGCCCGGTATTCAAAGAATGTATTGGGTCTGATGGGGAGGGGAATGGGGGGGGGAGTGTTGAAGACTTTTTTTCGTGAAGGTCGTTTCGGTAGTATTTACATGACTGGCCAGTTTGGACAACTAGCAATTAAAATTACAGCAAAGTAATTATGCCTTCTTTAATTAAGCTATGCTCATAACTAACGTGTGAATAGGGCCCTCTAGGTCAATGGTTCTTAAAGTGTGGGGTCTCAGTCCAGCTGCTGGTTGCGAGCATTATTCGTTGTGCGAAGGTGGTAATTTTTATGACTAACTAATTGATAATAGTTTTGTAAACAAGTCCTGCAGTCTATTAGCCTATTCATCAATGTATCACTGCAGTGTAAGAGCCTATGTATCAATGTATCATTGCAGTGTAAGAGCCTATGTATTAACGTATCACTAAAGTGTAAGAGCCTATGTATCAATGTATCACTGCAGTGTATGTAAGAGCCTATGTATCAATGTATCACTGCAGTGTAAGAGCCTATGTATCAATGTATCACTGCAGTGTAAGAGCCTATGTATCAAAGTATCACTACAATGTAAGAGCCTATGTATCAATGTATCACTGCAGTGTAGGAGCATATGAACCAATATATCACTGCAGTGTAAGAGCATATGAATCAATGTATCACTGCAGTGTAAGAGCATATGAATCAATGTATCACTGCAGTGTAAGAGCCTATGTATCAATGTATCACTGCAGTGTAAGAGCCTATGTATCAATGTATCACTGCAGTGTAAGAGCATATGAATCAATGTATCACTGCAGTGTAAGAGCCTATGTATCAATGCATCACACAGAATGGTTCCACCAAAAATGTTGAGTTTCCTACAACATTGATGTATTGATTTTTTTTTCTTTATTATTTACCTTTTTATTACGTGTCTAGAATTATAACACACTGAGGGTCCCTGGTCTAAATAACGAAACGATCCCCCAAAATACTTTGGTAATTAAATATGCGTACATCGAATTACCAAGATACAGACAATGTGTCAATTAGTTAATACATATGTCCACATTCTTTCAATATTCGTATCTTATAATATTTTAGAGACCCACTTGTAGAGACGAAAATCATATGTAAAAGTTAAAAAGAATATTTTTTAAATATATTCTTATTAATAAAACTAATCTTACAGTTGCTATGTGTTTATTTGTAATCAAGACTTGATCCACAACCAAAAATGAATACATTTGTTGAAAAGCAATTTTAATGCAATATCTATAAACAAAGCTGTAGTCGCAGGTATGTGTATAAATGTTTACACTTTAAGTATTATATGAAGAAAATATTTTTACTTCAGTGTCAATTTATTCTATGCAGTATCTACAAACAAGTTTTAAGCACTGGTGCGTGTATTTATAGATCATTGTGCAAAAAATCTATTTCGACTTAAATCTATTTCGATCTTAATTCATTTTAAAATTAGTCGACTACTGTACAATCTGGCATACTGCAACTAACTCTGTTGATTTTGGTGAGTGCGATCGCGATAGATCGATACTATTTTTATAGCCAGCCATGACTGCACAGATACAAATAATGTTTAACTGTTAGTTTCAGCGACCACAACATTTTTTCTGAACCACAATACCGTGTTGAACAGCATTTCCAACAGTGAAATCAGATTATTGAATGAAAAATGTTGTAATTATGCACGTAATGTTTTTTTTTAAATAATTATACAATTTTCATTTTTTAAATCAAATACATCACATTAGTTCGCCAAGCGCACTTTGAGAACCCCCGTAGAGTTAATGTTATTATGAATACATCTGCATCTTACAAATAAACAAATCATTAAATCAACCACAACCTTTTAATCCTCCAATCGTTTGAAACCGTTTAACACCTCAACGTTCAAATTTTACATTTAGTCAAAACAACAGCCTTGTGTTTAAAACATGTTACATCGAAAGTTCAAAGTCACTCGCCAATTCTAATGAAAACTACTTTTTGAACATTCCGCATGGCTGGTGTACATAATACACACACACACACACGCACGCACGCACGCACACGCACGCACGCACGCACGCACACACACACATGTCTGCAGGGGGTTCACTTACATCCGACAATCGCCATTTCTATTTCCGGCTTCGGTCGTTAAAACTGTGTAGCACAAGATGCAAACTCAAGAACTCAGCCCAGCCTGTTTGCTCACGGTCAACAAAAAACACTGACCGGTTTTCTTGCTTGTCAACTTTGGCAACTCAAAGCATTGGACAAATGGCTTGATCTTAGATACCTGGTTCCGGTAACGTCGGCGGGAATAAGCCTCGCGCATCTTTCAGTTTGCAGGGGATTTCGCCGAACATCGTGTCGAGAGGAATGGAATTACCTGAGACTCAAGCAAACAACTTTACATCAGACGAAATTTTTTTTTTTCATTTCAATGTTTAAAAACAAGTTTAGAATAGTTATTGAAAAAAAAATAATTAGAATTGATTTAATGAATTCAACTCACAGCATAACGAAGATGGTTCTTATAATAACAAATGAAGTTTTCTTGACAGCTGTGACAGAATTAAAAAAAAATAGCGCGGCTAGAATTTTAGGTTAGACATCACGTGGTCTTTAGTTCATTTTTTCTTACCTGTTATTTTATAAACATCTACGTAACTCAGTTGAGACTTTTAAAAAAAATGGCACAGATTCATAAAATAAAGACATATAGCAATGGACCTGGGGTTCCACACATGGAGTGGGTGAGAGCAGGAGTGCAATTTGTTATATGCAGTACAGAATACTATATAGAGCTGCACTGTAGTCATTTTTTATATAAAATGTATGCATCTTTAGTTGAATAGTAATAAAAAAATCTGATTGAAACGGAACTGCACTAATCTCAATAAAGAGCCGCAAATCGACTGAAATCGCTTTTTTTTTTTGTCCCCGTTGTAGTAGACCAATATAAGCTAAATTTTAGAAGAGATTAAATCTAGAAAATATCAGCTGTTTGGTAGTCATTTTTAACTTGACTATGGTATGGATGTTGAAAGTACATATCATAAATGTCCCTCCCACTTCATTGTTATTAAGAGGTAAACATATTATCATTACATTGACATAACAGGACGCTCATGCTAGTGTTTCACGAGGGGCGGCCTTACCTAAACAGAGCAGTGTGAGGGGCACACATGCCGCTACATATTTCAGCCAATCAACTGTTGATTAGTTATCCATCTCATTAACATCTACCCGCTTTGATAATAAATAGGCCTACATTTTTTAATCTCTCTTTTTTTTTTTCGAAGATGTGGCAGCCGACTGACACAACTTGAAGTCAACACAAAAATTTTAAAATTTCACTTTGAAAATATTGTCTACCGTTCCTACTAGAGTGACTTCAAGGTGTAATTGTATTCACTTAACATCGGCAGCAGTAACTGGTCGAATTTTGAAATCACTTAACTGACAGGCATCCAATCACGTCTCTTTTTTTTAAATACGTCATTTTGAACATGATAAATTATAAATTAAAGAACTGTTTGGGAAAGAGTCATTTAAAATAGTATGAATGAATAAAAATTTGTCAATGATAAGGTATTGTGTGCGCAAATCATATATAGTTAGATGTTTGATTCAGAGTTTAATAGTCAGGTCCATAATGAGGATTATTTTCTTTGGGGTGAACTATACAACATATGAACTTTATTTGATGTATTATTAACCGTCTTTTTACTTAAATGTATTTTGGGTATAATAATCTGTTCGTGTTCTTTGGGGGCCACTTCGACTACATAGAGATGTTATTTTTTGTATATAGACTGATTGTTAACGCGCTCAAATATATATCACAAATACAAACCCAAAATACCCGGTCCGGGTACCGGACCTTTGTTTACTAGTATGTACAAACTTATCTACTTAAATCATTGACTTCATAATGTGTTCTGGACCAACCTATTTATGATGTTGACCAGATGGTTAACTACTTAGTGTTCTGGACTATACCATTGATGGCGCAGACCTGATTGTTAACTACTTATTGGTGTTTTGTGCTAACCTATTTGTGGTGTTGACTGGATAGTTTTCAGCATGCAGTCAAAATGAGACCAGCTTTGAGTCAAAAAAGGTGACAAGTCCACCTACTACTACAGTGGAGGTGGGTCTGTGAAGCTGATCAGGCTGGTGCAGTTTCCGGGTTCGATACCCAGCCCAGCCAGTTACCTATATCCACCGTGGTGCTTCTACTGTCATCGCACACTCGGCTATGGTGTGGATTGACATGAAAAAAGGGCACAAGAAAACAGTTATGTTATTTTTTTATTTTATTATAAAGATAGCAACACTTCCGATGCTGACCACTTGATACCAATATTGTCTAAACAGAACTACATAACTGATACAATAATTATCCGGTGTTTGGCTTTTTGCTGTACAGACAAACATTTTACTGTCTCTATTCAATCTCGTGTCCCGTTTGACTCTTTTATCTGGCTCGCACATTTAATTTTAAGACAATTTAATTAACTTCTCCATACATCTGCACTTAGCTTGTTCTTCTGTCCATTTTTCGCTCTCGGCACGGCCTTTCAGTCGAATGTAACAAATATTGGCCCGTTCTTAAAAAAAAGTTTGCTCTCCCCTATTCTAGAAACGAAACAAGACATGTCGATGATACACAATAATAATACAAATAACATGCCACGAAAGAAAGTGTAACTGAATAGATGGGGAATTACGTAATAGTATCATTTTATGGTTTGAAAATATCGTCCACATTTAAATGCACATTTTAAAATATTCCTGATCCGTGATTTGTAGATCTTTCAATGCGTAGTTAAACAATTCGTACTACAGAATATTTGTTTTTGTTAGCACCCGCACTCACAACAAGGAAAAAAAAATGAAGAGATAAGCTAGTCTTGACTCAGCAGACGATGAAACTGGCACCGAGTTCCAGCTGATAGACGCCCAGATGGTCTCAGCAGAAGGTAGATAACTCCGTTGTTGTCGTGTCGTATCTCGCTATATTTTAGCCTCCCCTACTTCTCGAATCAGTTAGTTTACTAAGCTAGGTCCAACATGGAGTTTATACTTGTATTGCTAGTCAGTCTTTATTCTGTAAGTAATTTTATCTTCTTACAAATTCATCCTGTACTGTTTATCCGACGTACAACTTATAAATGTTCTTGTTCCAATGTTTTATTCTTTTAATTAAATGCGCAATCCGCATGTATTAGATTTGTATATTTTTGTGGACAGTAAAGTGTTAAAAAAAATAAAACGTAAAATAAAATTATATGAAAAGAATTTCAATTTAAAAAAAAATACCACTGTATGCCACATAATATAAATCATACGGAATGAGCATCGTCAAATTAAGGTGATTTTTCCCGAAAGCCATTATGATTATGTATTATTCTTTTGTATATCAATATTTAGGTGCTGCACTGTTAAAAGGAAAACCATTGTTTTAGTCATTATCAGAAGACATTTCAAATAGTGATGCGCTTTCTGAATGATTTCTATTCTGTGTTGATACCCGCAGCATCTTCTTCTATATAAATAATATCGGCGTGGGTTTCTGCGTTAAATCGAAAGTAAATATTAATACAACAGTATTCCAGTTTAAAATCGTCAATAGTGATAAAAATCATTAAAAAATCGGATCTTTCCGAAACCAACCATAACCTAGCCTACAGATCAAACCTAATGGAATATAACTCTTTGCAAAGGTTTTACAGGGTACAGCTAGTAGGCTATATATATAGACATGGTAGCTTAATGAAAACTCCATTTAAAATACCGATTTGCATTCTGAATAATTTACATTTTGTGTTGTAGACTACTAACAAAATAAAAGTGATTCAGAACGTTTTTTTTTTTACTGTGTCTCAGGTTTCTACCATCGCAGGTCAGGATACAACAGACGCAAGTTTTTGTTTCACTTTCCCTGGAGACACTTTCCTACAGTTTGACTTCAACAACTTCAATAACGCAAATGGGTAGGTAAATAATACGGGTCCTATGCAATGTTCCCTCTGTGTGGTATGAAGTGAGCAAAAAATTGTGTCTCTGAGCAACATTTTGTTTGAGGCCAAAATTTGTGAGCGATTTAAGCGATGTCGTCCGTCGGAGTGCGCGATCGTACGTATAGTTTGAGCGACGCTCTGAATTCGTGTGAGCAATCGCTCACACGCTCAGCTTAGAGGGAACATTGGTCCTACGTAAACAAGGGTCAAGTCTATGACCATCTAGACCACTGGGGAAAGTCTTAAATCAGTGTTGATCTAACATTATGACTAAGCCTGTTGTGGTATTTGATTCTACTTACAACCGCTATATATCTATATTTAAAAAAAAAAATTTTTGTTACATAATTTTAAATGATTTTTAAACATGAGATTTATATAATATACATTTTTAACTGCCACAATTTCCCTTTTTCATGGTTGAATGCGTCGAACGACCATTTAACGGGGAGACGGGAAGTCAGTGATTATAACAGTACCAGAGGATGACAGCTGAGTCTTGGCTAGAATTTTGTTTTACTTTGAAATGCATTATAATGAAAGCTTATTTAATAAATAAAGTTTTTTTTTTTAATTAAAAAAAAAAATTAAATTCAAGAGATAATAAAATTGTATCTAGTTTAATCTTAATGCGTCGATATGTGTGAAGTCCCTGTAAAGCTGACAGCTGAAATGTTTTAGATCTTATAAACCACAAACGGGACTATTGTTTATGTTACTTTTCTTTCGTCCCCACCATAGCCAATAGTGCAATAGTCAAGTGGAGACACCACGGGAGAGATAAAGCGGGGACTTTAACCATGACTTGAAATATCCATTGGTCCTCACCGGAGATCGAATCATGGGCTCGAAAGTCGACAGTCGAGCTCTTTACCGCATAACCATCCGCCCCCCCCCCGTCCCCCTGCGTTGATATGGAAACATTCGCTTTAGTCAATTGTTCTCAAAATCAATTTTTGTGTATGTGATGGATGATTCATTCTTAAAAGTTGGGTCCCCCAAAACTGATAAGTTTTCTTCTGGGTCAAGAATACCAGGGTTTGAGAACCATTAGGTCATATACATTGATATACAGGATCGAAAAAAATCGATTAAAAACGATTTCGTGGATATCAGTGTAAATAATCGGACTGAATTTATGTATTTGACTAAGTAAGACAACTCACTATGAGTTTACACTTTATTGAACTAAAGTTTGCTTGCTTCCCTTTTTGTGTCAATCGTGTCTATTTATTCATCTCAGGATTTACTTCAGTTTAAAGTTCAAGACGACTCAGCCTAACGGAATTATCCTGTATTCAAGAGGATCCGGAACTCACTACGACGACGAGGCCGTCTTCGTCAGGAACGGCAAACTGGTGTACCACTTGTTTAACACGTCACCGACTGGGGTGGAGGGCTACTTTGGTGCTTACTTCCACGGACAGGAGCTGGTCAACACTGGTCAATGGATAACGGTGAGAGCCGCCTTAGTGCTGACTTTAGACTTGACTTCGTATGTGAACATTTTAGAACTCATAAAAATGAATAGTAGCCCACAGAGCAGTTCTTCGGTTTTGTGGTACCTGCCATGACGTACGACAGAGCCATTGAATTCGTCCGCCATGAATAAACTTAGGCCAGTCGGACTGCTTAGCCGGCCCGCCAATGGTTTCATGCTGAGTGAGGTCAATCTCTAGCCTTTTACGTTATGACATTTTTATAATAAATCCACATTAGTTCATGTCAACACTACGTAACATTTTATAATAAATTTACATTAGTTCATGTCAACACTTCGTGGCATTTTATGATTAATCCACATTAGTTCATGTCAACACTTTATCCATCTGCTCTTTATCCGGTCCGCCGGTCAAATTAAGAAACCAAATGGGGCAAGCGTTCATAAAGTTTCCATCGCTCTGCATGTACACTAGGGTTAGTACTTTTTTCATTTTTTTTCAGAATCTTATTTTACATGGCATTTTTCATGAACAATTGTGAACAAAATATGAAAATAATATTAATTTATTTTTCACTCAAAAAAACCTTCCCCACCAACGCCATCTTGTGTTTACATATAAGAAGCGTTTTTCAATAAAATTACTTCTTTGATGGATTGCGCAATAACAAATATTTAATTACATTAATTACATCCAGGAACTTTATAGGGTATTTTTTACCTCCATGTCTGAAACAAAATAAATAAAAAAAAAGTTTATTTTAAATTTAAAGTGCACTGTTAGTATTATGCGTCTACTGCAACTTTACCAAAAATGGTCAAATCTTATGAATCTTTGTTTGGTAATTGTCACGAAAGGTCTGCTTGGAATTTGGAAAGTCTGCTTGGTTGATTTGGGAATATAGTATTCTTCTATTTCAATTTTATTCAGCTGTAATCGTCTGCTTGTAATTAATTTTGTAGGAAAGCAAATTTGTCAACAAATAAAGCTTGTAAAGTTTTAAAAATATTAAGCGAACACTCTACCAATTTTGAAGCTCCTTCGCAGTCAGGAGTGTATAAGGCAACCCATAAAGAAGCAGAATTGTTGAAGTTGCAGTTTAAAAACAGCTTACAAAATTTTGAATGGTGCATACATTTTGACAGAAAAAGAATAGAAGGAGAAAAACAAGTTGTTTTACTGAAAAACGCTGAAAAAGAAATTCGATTAGCCATATTGTCTCTGACAAATGGAAAAGCAGAGACAATATTTACAGCGAATAGGGCTGTTCTAGCTGAATACGTACTCTATTCATGTATTCGAGTAATTATTTGCGATACAAGGAATACAAATTCAGGCAACAAAAATGGTGTGGTACGCAAGCTGCAAAATTACTGTCAACAGAACAGTGGACAAATCCCTCAGTACATAGGCTGCCAGCTTCATGTTTTAGGCCTAGTACTCAAGCATGCTATGGATTCTGTTTTCGGCAGGGAAACGTCTAATCCAAACATTTCATATCCATTTGTTGCTGAAATTAGCGCAAATTACGAGTCACTTAAAGAGTCACTTGATTCTCAAGATAGTAGTTCAGAAATCATGTGAGAAAACAAAGGATGGAAAGACGACATGAAGTTCTTACATCATTTGACGCAAGTATTTCACTATTACGAATGAAATAAAACCTTTCCAGTAATTCACTTCCAGAGACTGACGGTAGTGACGGCTTTAAGTAATGCTCATTGGAATTCAAGTGCAATACTAGCACTTCTGGCATTCCGGAAAATAGAAACGAGAAATTTTAACTTGTGTGTACTTTCATAGCGAGGACATGCATGGTCTGAAGTATGGTTTTCAGATCAAAGGGACTGGAAAGTAGGAAAAGAGATTTTAGCACCTGCTTTGCATATATACACTGAAGCAGAAAGATGCTCTTGAGGCACTGGGTCTGTGAAGATTAAGCAATACCTGGTATAGAACGAAGTAACTGCTATGCAGAAAGAGCTATACAAATAATGCAAGATATTGTTCCACGTTGTGAGACTTCAAAGACACTATTAATTGTTTTATTCTCACTAATGATGAAGCATAAAACTTAATTTATGTTTCCTATGCTGTCCTTTATTATCATTTCATATTTTGGACATCTCTATACTCATGCTTACATGCATTGCACTTGTTTTTCTTATGTAACTTTCCATTACAGTGTTGTGTTATATATATTAATATATAATATTCGTTTTATGGTTTGGTGGGGAAGGTTTTTCAAATATTTTCAGACAAGGTTATTTGTGTCATAATACACTCATTAAAAGTCATCTTTTCTTGCCATGTAAATATGAGGTTACAAAAAAGTCATAACCCTAATGTACACACACACAATTAGACTGAGTCTGACTGACAAATATATATAACGATATTCGAAACGGTTTAACCCACTCTGGACCAGCCCCATCAGTTCTCAACCTTTTTTTCGCGACTGTACCCAAAAAGATGCGAAAGTGTGTCCACGGGTGTTTATCACACTAAATTCGCTAATTAATGTAGTTATTTTCATTATGGAATGTGCTCACCTTTCTAAATCGACACTCGGGTACGTGGTTTTGGTAATGAGTCACGCAGCAAACTGGCGACCTTCCTCAAACTCTTGGCTTTTAATGACAATTTTACTGTTATATATTATATATATCGCCGCCTAACCCTGTATAACACCACCCTGTATTCCTTGGGGTAGTTGAGAACAGCAGGTCTAGCTCACATTGTGGGTAAGCTTGATTGGCTTTAAACGCTTTTTATTACAGTACAGTCATAATGCTGAGAGATGTATGATATAAAGTAGATTGAAGGACATACAGTCTTCTAAGTAAAATAGAACACAAATCACCTAATAATATATAATAAATATTTATTATATGCATTTTACCAAATTTCCAATATACTAATAAAACGAGGTTGATCATTGAACATCATTTCCGTTAACTTCATGAAAACAATCTAAACAGTACAGAGGTTTATCTCCTTCTTATATGAAATATTCTTAATCTGATAACTCTGAAAAAATACACTCAATTACTATTTACATGTTGTCATTTTTTTTTAAAAGTAGAACTTACTTAATAATTAGCAACTCTAAAGATCTCTTACTAAAAAAAAAACACAGCTATATATAGCGTTCACTGCAGGCTTGCAACATGGTGTAGTACAAATATGCACATAAACTAAACACCTACTTTTCAGAGCCAGAAACATGGCACGACACTGCTCATAATTCATCAAATGCTGAAATTTAAAGTATGTTTTCTTAAATATTTCTAAATATAGCTCCACGTGTATCGAATGTACAGAGAGTACTCCAGCAGACAGCGCAGGGAGATCTACAAGACTGGCTTTGTTGCAGAGATCAATGGGGTGAGACATGAATATGTTGACCATTTGACCAGGACGGACATATCTCTTTCAAACTCTGTTTTTGTTGGAGGATACAGTGCACCCCTGGTAAGACATTAGTTATAATGTTCCCCATGATTCATATATGAATCAACCATATTTTCTCATTATTATAATCTTATTATTAACTTTGACCTAAAAAGGTGAATGTATTTATTCATGTTAACTCAGAGGGGTGTAAAATTGCCGGAAAAGCATGCAAAATCAACTTTCGCTTTTTTATTTCCGATCTGATGTTAATAATAGTACACATATAAAAAAAGATCAGCAATTATAAATGTGTGGCGATGGAAGATGAATTATGCCGGTACACTCAGTGCAGGGTTTACGTATAAGATAAACAAGCTGTAGCTTAAGGCCCCCCACTTTCTCGTGGGCCCCCCAAATAATTGTTCAAGTGAGCGATTGTCATATATACTTAAATATTTGACACTGGCATATAACATCTAGACTTAAAAAGGGCGTCATATCTCAAATAGCCCAGGGCCTTATCAAGTCTAAATCCAGCTCTGGGTGCACATGCATCGCATTTACGCCATGAATGTCATTGACCCCACCCAGTTCGTGGAAGGTGTGACCTACGAATATACGTCATCAAAGACCTTTTGTCTGGGAATAATTAAATATTATTAATAATGGGATCACATAAATACCATTAATACACGTCAAATATGACATTGATTTCTATCATGTTTAAGGTGCCTCTTTGGACATGTACCACGAAACAACCCAATTAGAATCAGTCATCGGTCTCATTGTTGTGTACTTTGGTGTGCTGCTTCCAATAATAACATATTTTTATCGCTGTCCCTCAAACTGACTGTATTGTCTTGCTTTTTATTATCTTTTTCAATCCGTGCGCAACACGTAAAAAAAAAAAGTGGGTTGGTACTGAAATAGAATTTCGGTCCCACGCCCCTTTAATGAACTGTATACATTGAACTACCTTGATACCATTGTAAGAATCATAGAAGCTAATACCTGAACTCTTATATTTCTGTCTGTCAGAATTTTTTTAAATATATATACATATATATATATATACCAGAAATTCCTAGTCATGCTTGAATAAATTGAGCAAAAATATAACGTAGTTGTTGGCATATATCAGGGTTGACCACGCATGAAGTCAACGAAGTCAATGAGAGCCACATTCCGGTCTTTAATATAGTAACACATACTTAAAAGAGCGCACCATTTTCAAATGTAACAATATTTAGTATATTAAAGATATGGACTAACTGGGGAGGGGGGGGGCTTGTTCAATGGGAACCACATAAAACTTAACGAATAGTTGCAGTTGGTTCCTAGAGCCGTATTTTGGTTAATGTTGGAATTTGATCCAATTAAAAAAAAGCCTCGTGTTGGCCTAAATGTATATATATTTATATATAATATATATATATATATATATATATATATATATATATATATATATATATATATATATATATATAGGTGCGCATTCGTGCGTCCCTGCATTTATGTGAGTGTTATTAAAAATAAAACGTTAACGCATTTTTGTTTGGTCTACAGAGTGCCACTATAAAGAGATTTCAGGGCCAGATTAAGGACATTCAGGAACATGCCCACGGTCTTGTCTTCGAAACACCGACTTTGAACTTCATGGCAAGAGTTCAAACCTCGTGCACGGAAGACGAGGTTGTCTACATTGCACCTAACTAGAACAGACACACTGAGACACAAAAACACAGACACATTAGACACTGAGACACAAAAACACAGACACATTACACACTGAGACACAAAAACACAGACACATTACACACTGAGACACAAAAACACAGACACATTACACACTGAGACACAAAAACACAGACACATTACACACTGAGACACAAAAACACAGACACATTACACACTGAGACACAAAAACACAGACACATTACACACTGAGACACAAAAACACAGGCACATTACACACTGAGACACAAAAACACAGGCACATTACACACCGAGACACAAAAACACAGGCACATTACACACCGAGACACAAAAACACAGACACATTACACACTGAGACACAAAAACACAGACACATTACACACTGTGACACAAAAACAGTGACACTTACCTGTAAATTAAAGTTATTTCAACGTCACCAAGTGAATACTACTAATATTTTTCATGACCTAATTCATAGGCCAGTGGTTTGTATTTACTTTGGAAATCTTTTAACCATCTTTCTATCAATTCATTATTGTCATAGTAATACGATTTTTTTCGGGTGAATGATCAAAGAAATTTTATTTAGCAGCTAAAGACGTCTAAAATTTGTGTGTACATTTGACTGAATGTTTTGTTTTCTATGATATATTTTTCCGTTAAATCTTTATATACAAGAGCTTTGCCTACCATTGGAAGAAATATGACAGTGTGTGCTTTATTTTTTATCTAAAAATGTGTAGGCCTATAGTGTTATCTGGACTTTTTTTTTTATTTTCATGTAGAAAGATTTTGCAAATGTAATCAATCAGTTTTAAATATTTAACAAATGTGTACCTGTTACTATTTTTAAAATCAAAATCTAGTAATAAAACACGTCTAAACCTTTTCTATGCCTTTGAATTTGTTTATTACTATAAAAAATAATAGATCAATCAAATGCTGTAAATATTTCTTTAAAAGAAAACATTACCCAAACTAAAAGCATAAATATACAGAATGTAAGCAAAGTATATTTTGAACAGAACCTTTTTTTTAAAAAAAAAAAAAACAACTTCTATTAGAATGCACTAAAAAGAAGAAATCAAACTCATTCAAATATTTATATAAATTATATCATTACTAAAATCAAAAGCGTGGTTACTCATCTGGTTATACACATTAATTTTTTTATTGCTACTTATCAGATAATATTAAATGCATATTTAGTTTAGTAATGTGTAATAATCACCCACGCTTTTAATTTGCGTAATGATAGTATTCATAATTTATAAACCACAAATCATATATTAAATAGAGTACACAGATAAAGACAAAATTTGATTTTTGAGAAAAATAATTAAACAAAAAGTTAATTTTTGTAAAATCTTTTTCGTATAATAAGCATATAACAGCATATATATATATATATATATATATATATATATATATATATATATATATATACATATATATATATATATATATAATTCGATTTTTTTTAAGGGACAGTCATTTCAAGAATAATATTAGAGGTTATATATTGTCCTATCAGAACACAGTATTTGTTCACATCACTCACTCAAACTTGGGCACTATCATTTGCTCATTAAAATGCACATGAAAAACGAAGTTGCCCCCAAGCTAACACTCGAATAGTTACCTGACTTCACATAAAGAAGGTCATCTTTGTACATAGTTACGGGCATAATAACGCTTCCAACGGTGTCTTTTGTGTAACTATGAATGAACGCAGTTAAAATTTCATCCCCGGCTTTGTTCTTCGTGTATACATTGAATTGCACCTTAACATCGTTTACGCTTTCTACCATCAAACCAACTAAGTACAGTCCGTCGTAGGGCACAGTGTATACCCCTGTTTGTGTGTTGTAATTAGGCGATGAGTCTTTGATGTTGATAACGTTGTTGAAGAAAGTGAAGATCTCGTCCTTGCTGACATCTTTCAATCGCATGTTTTTGTCTATTTGAGCACAGAAAGCTTCGGAGACAGTTCTGGTTCCTGTAATAAGAAGAAGCAGAAACGGTATAGGTATGGCTTTTTATCTATCTATCTATCTATCTATCTATCTATCTATCTATCTATCTATCTATCTATCTATCTATCCATCCATCCATCCATCCATCCATCCATCCATCCATCCATCCATCCATCCATCCATCCATCCATCCATCCATCCATCCATCTATCTATCTATCTATCTATCTATCTATCTAATCTATCTAATCTATCTAATCTATCTAATCTATCTATCTATCTAATCTATCTATCTATCTAATCTAATCTATCTGTCTATTAATCTATCTGTCTGTCTGTCTATCTATCTCTCTATCTATCTATCTATATATCTAATCTAATCTAATCTAATCTAATCTAATCTAATCTAATCTAATCTAATCTAATCTATCTATCTATCTATCTATCTATCTATCTATCTATCTATCTAATCTAATCTAATCTATATAATCTATCTAACTTATCTATCTATCCTTTTATCAATCGATCTATCTACCTTTCTATCTAATCTAATGTAATCTATCTATCTATCTATTCATTCTCTCTCTCTATCTCTGTGTGTGTACTTCGCCCTAGTGCGTGAAGGTGAGTAATATTCTATCCCATCTATTAATCTATCCTTAAAAGTGGCGGCTCTACAATCTCTCTTTATGTCATCTATAGCATTTAACAATTTTAATAAGCCTTTTGTATCATTCTTTTTTCGTTCATTTTAACCAATTAAGTCACGATGCTATATGTCTGTAGTTATCCACACGTTAATAAAATGAATTTAAATCTTCAGTTTAAATGAAACTGCTCCACAAAGAGCAACAATATAAATTCTAATTGAATAATAAAACTTGCTAAAATCTTGAGAGAGTTTATCAACTTTGCTTGAAATGGCTGTTATCTGAAAGATGAAAACATTTCTTACAAAATATTGTTAAATGTAAAGTTTTATAATAAATTGATTACTATCAACAAGAAATGGTGCCATTTGTATTATTTTTTTACTTTTTAATAGTGTAGCATCTAAATATTAACACACAATTAAATAACATACAAATATAGCGGCTTTCGGAAAAGTAAATATAAAATGACAGTGAGAATTCTGTATGATAGGCCTATATATTCTTTAGTATAGCCTACAGTTATTATACTCAGCATGTTAGCTAGGTGCGAACCAAAAAAACTCACGTTTTGTTAATCAAGTATATCAGGTTCAAGTAGAAAGGGTTAGAAATGTATTTACAGTAGTTTATTCAAACTTTCATAGTCTGAAATTGAACACAATAGGCCTGAACCTTTCACGATCTTTCAGTTACTCCGGGACGGACGATGTGAAAGATGTGATGTGTCCCGGTGGTAAATGTGGACTATGGTCACATTATAGTAGTTTATGAGTTGGTACTGCAACCGTCGCGCCACTGGTGTAATCTAATTATATGTTAGAGAATGTCATATCTATCTTAGTAAAAGTTGTATTCACCTGTATGGGTCATCCAAATAAAAGATATAATTAGAGCAATTTAAAACAAATGCATATATTCTTACCTTTTTTTCCACATTTTTAGTTTTCTGAGTCTGACTGCTTACGAAACTATTCGTCGTGGCCTTTAATGTTGAAAGTATTGTCGAAGTATCTGTGACATCTTTCTTAATCGTAGAGATATTTAAAGAAGCATATTCCCTGAAAAGCTCACACTGTAATGAACGATCTTTAATTTCAGTCTGAAGTATTTGAAGGGATTCATTTGTGGTCTGATAGCCATTTTGAATTAGCTCAAATTCTTTTCTGTTGCTTTCTTCTATTTCTTTCAGGCTTTCGTGACACCTACCATCGTTTCCTTCTTGATCTATGACGCTTTGGTGCTTAGTTTTCACTATGTCTACAAAAGCACACAATTCATTTAACCTTTTTTGACTTTCATTATTCTTATCACATAACGATTCCTGCTGAGATTTTATTTTATTCAAGCTATCATTAATTCCTGAAATTTCACTATTAATTTCGTCAATTTTCAGACAAAACTTGTCCTCCGCCGATATTTGCCTCGCCAGAACGGTTCTAAATTTATCTTCGAATTCAACATATTTCTGTTGCATGTTTGAATTTGTTTGCTTCGTGAATGCTTCGATCTCTTTCTTCATGTCCGTCATAAAATCACCGGAAGCTTGAGATTGTACAGCCAGTTCTTCAAGCTTTAATTCATTTTTCGCGTTCATTTTTGCTATTCGCTTCCATATCGTTTTATTTTGTTTTTCTTGATCGTCAAACTTTTGCGACAATATGTCAACTGTTTCAGATTTATTTGCCATTGAATTATTCTTTTCATAATATTGGGACATCTTGGAGTAAGTTTCCTCCATATATTTCCCCGACTCTTGGAGCGATATAATACTTTTTTCAACACTACCTAACCTTTGCATTAGACTGTTGTGCTCTGTAGAATATAAGTAATACTTTGATTAACATGTACTATCAATGTACATATAGCCCACAGTCAGGCCCGGTCTAACAGGCAAACTAGGTGACTGTCTTGGAATGGTTGTATTTTGCTATCCTAACAAAACCACATCCCTCTAATGGTGTCGTGTGTAAATATCTCTTGTTTCATGTGACACTACGACTATCCGTGCAGTGCCGGGTACACTGCTAGTGATTACATTATTTTAATATAGGCCTAACAACTGGACGGTAATTTAAATTAATTTTCTAATGCATATTTTTGGTTTAATGATATATAATATTTAAAATATATATATTTTTTATATTTAATAAGAAATTTTATTTCAACCTTTTAAATTCATGGAAGGTACTGCATATGGTTGCCTCTCTGTGTTAATGTGGTCTTCTTTCTTTGTTGGAGGAAATGTAAATACTTCTTCGTCTCCATCTTTGGATATAAAATAATAATGTATAAAATATTATGCACATTTCAACTAATAAATTCAGGGCCGGCCTAAAAAAAATAATTTGATCCATCGCTTTCGATAGGGCGCCGGAGATGAAAGGAACTCAAGTGAATCTTACTCTCCAAGTTCTGATTTATTCGACAAGTATTTGCAGGGAGTGTTAGGAATTCCCAACCGGGCATCACACCTCAAAAGGCTGGGCCAAATTTACATTAGAATGACATAAATAATGCAAACATAGTAGGGACCAGCCAGCAGAGGCGCAACTAGACCAAACTTTCAAAAATCACTTGTATTAAAAAAAAAAAGTAAAGGTGTCATGTGACATGTATCATGGGACTAATTTTGGTCTAATCTTTTAATTTTTTTTTATTTCGAGGGGGGGGGGCAAATTGCCCCCAATGCCCCCCCCCCCTGTTGCGCCACTGGGGACCAGTAGCCATGCATTTGAAAGTTTATTTATACGACAAAAGAAAGGTGGAAGAGGTGTACTGTAGTACTGTTATTAGTCTACTATAGTACTGTTGTAAGTCTACTATAGTACTGTTTTATGTTTACTTATGTAAGTCGTAAGAGTACTAAAGTCGTGTTGTAAGTTAGCTTAAGTGTGTTATAAGTCTACTATATTACTGTTGTTAGTCTACTATAGTACTGTTGTAAGTTTACTTTAGTATTGTTTTAAGTTTACTATACTACTGCTGTAAGTTTTAAAGCTCGTAATCCTATAATTACAATTAAGGATGATATTTCTTTCTATTGAACAAATATTGGGCCAAATGCTATTTCTACGTCCTAACAATCAGGTGGTGCACTTGGTACTACTTTTACCAAGTACCTGTCACTCGAGTACTGCTCATAAACATTTTTGAAGGACGTGTACTTGTACTCGTAATTGCACCTTGAATATTTGTACTTGCATGCTCAGTACTTAAAACATCTATAATAACAATAGACGTAGCTTCTTAAAACATCTATAATAACAATAGACGTAGCTTCATTGGCCATGGAGGGACTGTGGAGTACACAGGTTTAACATGAAGTCTTTTTTGGTTCGAGTCCATAAGCTGCACCACTACTATCGAGCTTACAATCATAGCACCACATAGTACCCCAAAAAAAAAAAGACGTCATTAACAGATGACATACAATTTAAAATTGTACCGTTTGTACAAAGATATTGAATATTATACATAAGCTGAGAATAGTACTGAATGGATGACATTGTCATTATATTGTGAGTGCCTTACCTGCTATTCTAGAACATCTCCTTAGGGATTCAACTGTTTCATTGGACAGAAGTTGATTGATTTCTGCATAAGATTGATTATCTACTTCTTCAATCCATGATGCGCCTTTCTTCATTACCTACACATTAAAAATAACATGGGTTTGGATATGTACAATTAAGTACAATATGTATAGGCAAATACCTTTCTTCATTACCTACATATTGAAAATAACATGGGTTTAGATATGTACAATTAAGTACAATATGTATAGGCATATACCTTTCTTCATTACCTACATATTGAAAATAACATGGGTTTAGATATGTACAATTAGACCCCTTCAGCCGCACCGTAGAACTAATGATGGCTGGCTTAGAATTGTTATGGCTGGCTAGCCGGCTTAAGCCGTGGCTTAGGAAAATACCTAGCACCCCTGTTGATATCCGGCTCCCAACTAGAGAGCTGCACGGGATTGGGATTCGCGGAATCCGCGGGTCTCCCGCGGGATTGGAAATAAATTTATCGGGAGTCCCGTGGGTTTGGGTTTTTTTTGCGGGAGTCCCATGGGTTTGGGTTTTGTTTTTGCGGGAGTCCCGTGGGTTTGGGTTTTGTTTGAGTGGGACTCTTCCGGACATGGATATGATTGCTATTGAAATTTCTTTAAAAAGCGCCTGTAAAAAAGTCGCTAAAATATTTTAATTTATTTTTGAAGGTGGTTATACTAAAAATGAACAAGTGATTCTTTATTTATAGTCTTCGCTTTGACTCTGTGTTTTTAATTCGTTAATGTGCATGCGCAGTTTATTATATTTTGAAGTGATTTTCCATTCGTTAAATTTAAATGTAAATCTGAATGTTTTTTACTTCTCTAATTCTATTTTTTAATTTTCAAATAATGGATGATAAAGCAAATATTCAAAAAGTTAGTTTACGCAAAAAGCGATCGTATTCAGTTTTACGTAAATAAAGATGGTAAGAGCAATATTTGGGAAAGTTTCAAATGTTTGCGCTTGGATGGTGAGGATGTGCCATTCGCGGTATTACAAGATGCGATACCGTTATAACTTGGAAGGCACGCGATGGTACGAATGGTCTGTGGACGCATCCCGAATTTTGTATAAACAGATCACCAGTTCCAAAAATTACATCAATGACTTGCTTCATTCCAAGTCAAGAGAAGATTGTTAAACAGGTTCCAGTTCGGGTTAAAACAGAAATCACAAACATCATTGTTTCAATGTGCGCTAAAGACATCAGGCCCTTTACATCTGTCGAAGGCTGTGGTTTCCTAAAATTGGCTGCAAAGTTGATAAACATTGGTGCGAAATATGGGAATGTTCCTGTTAATGAGATTTTACCTTGTGCCACAACTGTTTCAAAGCATTTGGGTAATGTTGTGGAGAAAGGAAAAAATCTCCAGAAAGTGTTAATGGCCTCTTATTTTTACATGAACTTAAACTGTAGAACTGTTTATTTTACTTATTATCTTAAATGTTTTTTATGCATGTTTTTCGAGAGGTTCTACAAACAAATTTTTAAACCATTTTTTAAGAGTTATAATAGAATATTTTTTGACGGGAGCGGGTGGGGTTGGGAAAAATTTTTGCGGGAGCGGGTGGGACTGGGGGGAATTTCTTTTGGGAGCGGGTGAGACTGGTTTTGAAAACGCGGGAGTGGGTGGGACTGGGTGTGATTTTGACTCTCGTGCAGCTCTCTAATCCCAACGATCACACTGGGTATCACCGATATTTTTTTATAAGGGAGGTAACTGTCAAAATATTTATGTACTATATTTTACTAGTCATACAAACAACAATTTTGAAACAAATAAATAATACTTTTTAATTTATTGTATATAAAATATGAATATAAAGATTTATGTTAAAATAATAAAAAATGATAAAAATTTTAATTAAATTAAGAACCAACTTTTAAAAAAATGTAAAAATACGAAAATGAGTTAGATTTCAAGTGTTATTATATTATGCTACTTGCAAATTTACGTCCAGTGTCATAACTCGTGGGTTAATTTTGTAATTGATTATCGTAGTCAATTATATTCACGTGTGCTGTAGAATTTCATTTAGAAATATTGGCGTGTTATTCATATGATACCCATCCTGTCCTGAGAGACATACCATGATCCACGGGGGATAGATCATTGGGGTTCTCTAGCCAGGAAAAAAAAAAATTCTTTCTTGCGAGGGTGGTGGTACTGTGGTCATTGAGGACTATCCGATATCGCAGTATTCACAGCTGGCGGTGGTGACGGATGTGGTTGGCACATAACACCCTTCCACTCTGTCCCACTCAAGCACACCTGCGCAGCCTGCCATTTCGGGCTGAGGGTACAGGCACACTACACCCTCCCCTCTGTCCGAGTGGCAGGAAAAACCCCTCGCCTTGCCATTCTGGCCGATCAGCAGTACACGCACCCTGCTGGTCTGGTCAGTTTTGGGCAAGGAATAAAACCCATCTTTCTGCCATCCCGGCAGATTATAGCGGGTACACTCACCCCGCCACTCTGTAGGGATGACAGACGTGCATCAGCGCCGCCAACAGTGCTGGTGTGGAAGGCACACTACACCCTTCCATGCTGGCAATCAGAGCCGGCCTTAGATATTTGGCGGCCCTAGGCAAAAGTAAAATGGCGGCCCCTCTACATATTAATTTTATATAGTAATCATGAACAGCAAAGTTGGACTAGATAGTGACACTAGTAAACGATTTTTTAATTAATAATAATTAATTAATAGACGAAAGAATATTGTGTTCAGAATTATGAAATTTAATAGTTAGGTTTATTTACAGGACAATTTTTCTACACTTTATGCTTGCAAATTCGTCGATTAAACTAGCATAATCCAACGATGATGCTATATCATTCTCAATGGAAATCAGGGCAATGTCTACCAGCCTATCTTGCGTCATTGTGGAGCGCAAATAAGTTTTAATGAACTTTAATTTTGAAAAACTGCGTTCTGCTGATGCAACAGTAACAGGTATTGTTAACAAAATGCGTAAAGCGTTTGTAACATTTGGAAAGACCTCATTTAATCGGTGTGCATTAATATACTTTAACACGTCAAGTGGAGATGTACCTTTAGGTATGACAAAAGTTAATGTTTTTAGTTCAGTAAATAAATTGAGTTCCTCGGTGTCACTATCGATTTCCGTGATTGGTAAATGCGCAGAGGCAGAATTGCTAACATCAGAGAATACTTCATGTAAGTTTTTGCATTGTTTTTTTAGCATTGCGTCGTCACGATTTTTCAAGTCTGAAATTTTAAAGAGGAATCCAAAATTATTATTAAATTGTGTTAAATGTTCAAATCGTTCATTAAAAGACATTATAGCTTGATCCATCAACACGTTGAAGAAACCTATCCGATAGTTTTCTCTGGGATCTTGCACTGATTCATCTTCGGCAGATTCATATAAAAACTGTTTTTTAACTCTTTTTCGTCTCAAAGAAGTAACAATTGCTGAAAAACCCAATTCGTCATCACTCATTTCCAGCTCTTCTGCTAATGACTTTGCTGCAATTTCCGATGCCTGGAAGGCATTTTCTTTGAACGAAATAAGAAACTCACGCAACTTTTGTAGAAGCTCAAAATTTAAATCCAATTCTATGTTATCACGCTGCATCGTCTTACTTAGCAAATTAATTTTATTTAGCATTTCATACCAAACTGACAATGTTACAAGGAACGTGAAATTTTTTAATTCTTTTGCTAGAGAATTAGCTTCTGTTCTGCATTTTGGATCATTAGCTTTTCTGAGACCTCAACCAATGCGTCATATATATCACCAATTTGATAGCGAATGGCTTTTACACTGCTCACTTTACAATCCCATCTAGTGTCGGACAATGGTTTCACTGCAAGATTTTTCACATGTTTTTTTATGATTTGCCATCTTTGAACTGATGCAGAAAATAAAACATAAATTTGCTGATCAATATCAAAAAATATTTAGCAACTACAGAGGATTTAGCCACTGGCGGCGGAGCAGAGGGGCAGCGGCCCCCCCCCTAAAACTTTTAAGGGGTGGCGGCGCCCCCCCCCTTGAATTTCCAGTCTGCCCCCCCCCTAAAATTTTAACTTTGTTTAACTTTTTAACTTTGTAATTCATTTTAGTTTATATGTATCATTTTCATTTTCATGATTTATTTGATTTATTTCTTAAAGTTAATATTTGAAAGAAATTATAATTAATTTACATTTTACAGTAATCACATTATTGAGAGTTGTTGTGGCATATTTCAAAACTAGTTGCAAGTACCCGGCTTTGCCCGGGTTAAAAATAAGGTTTTCTGTTTATTTAAGAAGCGTAATTTGACGTTTAATTAAGATTTAAAAGAAGACGCGTAAAAAAAGGATTTATTTGCATGCAATAAAAGGATACACTTATCTTAAAGCAATGTGATACACAACATTTTTGCAGTTCCTCTCTCCCCTCCCTCTCTCTCTCTCTCTCCCCCTCTCTCTCCCTCCTTCCCTCCCTCCCTCTCTTCCTCCCTCCCTCCTCTCTCTTTCCTTCCCTCCCTCCCTCCCTCCCCTCTCTCCCTCCCTCTTTCCCTCCCTCCCTCTCTCTCCCTTAGGCATGACTGTAGCAAAAGATGACAATTCCTATGGATGAAGGAATGGAATGTAATAATGTAGTAAGTAATGTGATATTTGGTTCCCCGTACCGATCATATTTATAGTAAGTTAGCTATGTGGTAGAGAAGCTCGTAAAACCTGAAATCGAGGTAAAAGTTTGCCAATTTTCATGTCTTTGATATCCAAAATAATTAATTACAATCAAAGTACCCATTAAGATGGAACGAAACCTGTTTAGGAACATTCCCCATGTAATTTTGTGTACGTGTACCAAATTTCACGTTATTTGGTTGTTGTGCTTATTAAAAAACATTAGCTTGTGAAAAGAGGACTTCCAAAAGGTTTAATAACAATGATATTATTGTAATCGTTAGTTTGCGCAAGCTATTGAACGAAAATAAAATAAAAATCGTGTTTTTAAATTTTTAAAACATTGTAAATAATTTGTGATCTTTTTAATTTTTTCAATAATTTTTACAAAATTGGCGGCCCCTTTGAATTTGGCGGCCCTGGGCAAATGCCCAGTATGCCCAGTGCTAAGGCCGGCCCTGCTGGCAATGGCGGCGTAAAAAAAAAGATTAAAATTAATAAAAAAAAATGTTTTATATAATTTTTGGATGCGATTTTCGTAATCGCTTTAAAATTACATGAATTAGTAATTCCGAATCTCCCACGGCTAAGAAAAGTTTTTGGTAGCTTGGCTTAACATTTTTTGTGGCGGCTTGCAGCTTACAGGCTTCGTGGCGGCTTACGGCGGCTTAAGACGGCGGCTTAAGACGGCGGCTTAAGACGGCGGCTGAGGGGTCTAAATTAAGTACAATATGTATAGGCATATACCTTTCTTCATTACCTACACATTAAAAATAACATGGGTTTAGATATGTACAATTAAGTACAATATGTATAGGCATATACCTTTCTTCATTACCTACACATTAAAAATAACATGGGTTTAGATATGTACAATTAAGTACAATATGTATAGGCATATACCTTTCTTCATTACCTACACATTAAAAATAACATGGGTTTAGATATGTACAATTAAGTACAATATGTATAGGCATTTAAATACGTCTATGTGTCGGCCCACAGGTAAACAATTTTATTCAATAACATTAACATTTAAAGTATTATGCCCGGTCTATCAAATCTAAAAATGATTTTTTTTTTATAAAACCTTAGTTGTATATTTCTATTTGTAATTCCGAGTTTAAATGAACTATGATATTTGTACGTTACAAATTAACTTAACTTAATGGTATCAGCAGATATTAGGAAAATAATATTTTGTTTAAAGCACGCGTCGGTATTAGAGACCAGAGAGGCGTTTCTATGAAGAGGCAAACTAAGTGACCTCATAGGGGCAGTCGCCTTTACCAGTGTTAATCCCTTCAATATCTGAAGTCGGAAGTGCCTCGATAGTAAGTTTTGCCTGAAACCCCCCCAAAACTCAGTGGGTGTTGAAGACTTTGCCTGTCTTTTAATTATAAAGCACATTCAATACACATTCAAAACACATTCAAAGCTAGCACATTCAAAACACATTCAAAGCTAGCACATTCAAAACACATTCAAAGCTAGCACATTCAAAACACATTCAAAGCTAGCACATTCAAAACGCATTCAAAGCTAGCACATTCAAAACACATTCAAAGCTAGCACATTCAAAACACATCCCAAGCTTACCAGTATTACTATATTTTTTATGCTAAAAAGTTTAACATGACTTAACAATTGAAGGAATCAGAAAAGCCCCTAGAGTCCATTATTACTATGGGCCCATTATAAGCATCAATGCCTCAATATGTAACTCTTCCTGGGGTCCCCAACTTTAAAATTGCTTAATTAAGCAAATGTTTTTTTTTCATAGTCTCCCAAATATAAATTTCTTAGCCCTCCCCCCCCCCTCCGCCGAGGCGTCATTTGTGGTGGGTAGGGTGTTTCTCCCCCCCCCCCCCCGCCCCACAAAGATCCATTTTTTAAAAGGAATAAATAAAACATGTATAATAAATACCAAAATCATAAAATGTGCTGTTTTGAATATTTTCTAAAGCATGTACAAAAATCATATTTCGTTCATATTACGATTGTTTTAATGCATGTATAAGCATTATTTTACACATCAATATTTTACACATCAATATTCTACACATCAATATTTAACACATCAATATTTTACACATTAATATTTTATACATAAATATTTTACACATCAATATTTAACACAATAATATTTTACACATCAATATTTTACACATCAATATTTTACACATCAATATTTTACACATCAATATTTAACACATAAATATTTTACACATCAATATTTTACACATCAATATTTTACACATCAATATTTTACACATCAATATTTTACACATCAATATTTTACACATAAATATTTTACACATCAATATTTTACACATCAATATTTTACACATCAATATTTTACACATCAATATTTTACATATCAATATTTTACACATCAATATTTTACACATCAATATTTTACACATCAATATTTTCCCGATATTTTTTTTCTATCGACGGATCGATCGGCTCACAAGCTAAGTAGCAAAACTGGAAGATTTTCTTTTGTAGAACGTCACGGAATGTATTTTACCCACCCCTCATATACGTAGTGAATAACTCACCATAATACACACACTCAAGCCCACACACACTTACGCCCACACATACTCACGCCCACACATACTCACGCCCACACACACTTACGCCCACACACACTTACGCCCACACATACTCACGCCCATAATTACTCACGCCTTCATATACTCACGCCCATACACACTCACGCCTACACATACTCACGCCCATACACACTCACGCCTACACATACTCACGCCCATACATACTCACGCCTACACATACTCACGCCCACACATACTTACGCCCACACACACGTACGCCCACACACAATCACGCCCACACACGCTTACGCCCACACATACTTACGCCCACATATACTCACGCTTACACATACTCACGCCTACACATACTTACACTTACACATACTCACTCCCACACATACTCACGCCTACACATTCTCACGCCTACACATACTCATGCTCATACATACTCACGACCACTCATACACACGCCCTCATGCACTGTTCATTACTGTTTAAATAAAAGGTTTTAGATTGTTTTTGTATACCCCCACCCCATCACCCCCAAGACGAATCCGAAATGACGCCCCTGCGTCCCCCACCCTTCCCAAAATAAAAATCCCGTAAGAAGGACCCACCGTAACCGCTCGTCTTCACTTCTTTCATTCTAATCTGAGTTATCTTGACGGATAACTTCGATCAAAGACTTCGGAAGACGAGCGATTCGGATCCCTGTACGATTTAACTACAAGACTTTGTCCACAAAACTAATGCATTGATATATGAAAACTAGTTTGATGATGTAAGCATTCGCTTCAATTTTAAGTTAAACGAAGCCATAAAACAATATATGACATACGGTAATTACCTCAGTTATGTGAGCTTGAATACCTTCCAATTGCATTCTAAGCTCTTCTAAAACCTCCAGCTGTGATGTTATGGCTTTTACTTGTCTGGGAGTTCTCATCTGAAAAATAAAATAAAAACCAACCAAGAACAGAGTCATCAAACATTTATCAAAATAGATTCTAAGTAAACCATAGAAACAATTGACCTCTGAACCGCCTGAGCGCTAACCAACGCGATATATTATCACATTGGCAAGTATCAATAATTTAAAAGATTTTTCAAATCAAACTGATAATTGTATTAAGGCTACGTTCGTAAGTACTATAAAATTGAAGTATCTTTATTACTTTTATTTGATATACATGTATAAGGGATAGAAAATGTGATTATGAGCTTCAAATATTGTTTAATTAATCTTTTGATTTGAAATTATAAACATAAATATTTACAAATTCCAAGTAAAAGCGGCAAAAAGAACAAAGGATTGTACTGATCTGCTGGATTAAAAATTATTAATTTTCTTTTGCAGTTGAAGGATTTCCGAGTTATGAGTTATTCAACGTTCTTTAAAAATTACAATTCATTTCTTATTAGTCTTATACACTTAATTTTAATTTGCCATGTTCTAAATTTTTGTTTCATCTAATAAACATGTCGCAAACCGGTGAACAACGCACTCCTGTCCCTTATTGACGGCACGACTCTGATAATAATGTAGAGACACATTGTTCCCCACACGAATTGTTTGCCCTGACTGAATACACTCACCTAGAACTATTAACTATATTTTACATTGTTTTACGCCTTGTGTTCATCAATTTGATTAATTAAATTGATTATTGCAAATTATTTAATTTTAAATAAGTTAATGCGTTATGCTTACCTTTATTGTTAGGAATTACTACCAACGTAAACTTTTACTTAATAACTTAAACACTAGAATAAATTTTGATAAAAAGATCAATATAACCACACATAATTTCAGCCTTGATCAAATACCCTTTAATAAACTAATTTGAAAAAAAGAAACTTTGGCCTATTTAGGTTATCATTAAAAACATTTGTTCACAGGCAGAAAATAAAGTCAAATCAAAAATATAATCACACGTAATGACGTAGGTATGTTTAGTTTAGCTCGGAGCTGAATGAAAACCACCACCCATTTGTAGTAGGCCTACTGATATAAGCAATACATTTTTTTAAGGCTATTACTTTAAATGGTGATAAATTAAATACCCTTGTTACGTCACTAAAAATACGGTGCAATAAATTGTCTTAAATTTTTTATTATCGAAATAAATAATACAGATGGATTTATACTAAATTTTCATTTCAGATTACATAATATGGGATCATATTGTCAATTGTGAGAAAAACATCACTTGACCTGCTTGAAGTCTTTGGTGTGCTGTGCGTGTTATTGTAATTGTGATTAGATTAGCTTTGGCAAAAATAACAGATCAAAGAAACCTATCCTGGCTGCGTATGACAGACATGTGGGCTTGTCAGATGTCCCATTTTGACCGAGATGATCAATGTTCGATGATATGGTCCTAGAGTCCCGACCAGTTCTCCCAAATGTCCTGTGATCATAACATAGTGTTCTTTAAACACACACACACACCACAACATGTTTGCCACTGTTTACTGTGAGGTTAAGTCGTGCTGCTTTTTTTTCAGGACACCGCCAATGGAGAAGGCTAAGCCAATGACAACATTATATATATATATATATATATATATATATATATATATATATATATATATATATATATATACACACACACAGTGCTTTTTTTGTAAAAAAAAAAAAATAGGTGCCGGTTCTCAGTGATGGATTGCCTAACTTTTAACTACCAGTTTGCAGTTTCGCATTTTATATTTTGATTCTTATTGCGCGCAATTTTAAAATAATTCAATTTTAACAAATTAATAATATGATAAATTAATAATAATCGTTAAAATACAAGAAAAGTAATAATTTTTTTCCCCACATTGAAAAAGCACACACACACAGTGGGGTGGTACCTTCAGTGGTGTATTGGGAAGGAAACGCGGGGGGAACGACGTTCCTTTACCTTTTTTTCAGAACCGAAACGCGTTCCAGAACTTTTTCATGTCCCGATAACTCTCACTTTTTTTTTGCTCCCACTATGCGTTCCCTTACTTCTTATTTTACCAATACATTACTCAGTACCGTGACATACGAGAGCCCTGACATAGAAGATTTTTTTAGATACGAGCCGTCGAGAGAGCGATGTTTTGCTATGGAATTCGAGAAAAATTGGAGATAAGAGCCAGTGGCGTACTGAGGGGGGGGCATCATGCCCCGGGTGCTACTCATAAAGGGGCGCCAAATGGTATATTTTACATATAATATATGGTTTTCACATTGGGGGAGGGGGGGTACGCTAAAAAGGTATTTCCGCCGGGTGCGAGTTAAGCTCGCTACGCCACTGATACGAGCGGTCGGCCTACTGCATACGACCCCTGCACCTCGTGCCTCAGTCAGTGTGCTTGTTTATCTCGCTGTTCGAAGTATCATTGAAAAGTTGTGCTCGCGTTTTTGTGTTTTTTGCTCAATTACAGAACTTTATCACATTACTTTTTATAGCCATAGGCCCGAAGAAAGTGAGTGGTCAGTGCTCTAAAGAAAAACATGAGCAAGGTGTGCGAGTGACTAACATGGAGAGACCAGTGCTCGATTTAAGAAAAAACTAGTGATGGGAATGAAAAAAATATTTCTGCAGAGCCGGGGATAAATGTCTATGGTTTCATCCCCGGCTGGGATATCCCCGGCACCCCCGCGGTAAATTGAGCACTGGGAGAGACAGTGCTGGCGTAGTACTTCAACAGTATGTGCTGTACTTATACAGAAGGAGTTGACTAAGGGTATAGCACCAGCTAAAAGCGTTACAAAAAAGTTCTAAGCTCCCCCTCCCAGTGGCGTAACTAGGGGAGGTGGGTCAAAATTCAAAAGTACCCCCTGGCCAAAGCTTGAGGGGGGCCCCAAAGGAGTGCCGACGTTTTTTTATATTAAATATTAAGTACATTATCTCATGTCATGATGTCGAATGTCAAAATGCAGGGGTCCCCAAAGAGGCCAAGTCCCAACAAAATGTCACAAATTTTTCACCCCCCTTCCTATTTATGTCACGTCATAAGTTAAAATAAATTAAAATACCTCAAATTACTGATTTATTTTTCTTCCGTTATTTTTGGAGACAAATAATGAACTTTTAGCGTATTAAAAACATTTTTTGAGTCAAACCTAGTCAAAAAAGTAGTAATTATCGAAATTTTTAAGATACAAAAATTTTATAACGGTCAGTTTTCAAAATTTCAAGTTGAGAAGAATTGTAATTTTGACAGAAAATTCAACCAATTTTGGATTCCCTCATAGATAATTATAATTTTTTATGACGTCACAGTTTCACAGAATCCCCCCTCCCCTCTCACAAAATCCTAGACCCCCCCCCCTAAGCATTACGTCATTTGTGAACGAGGCCTATATCTAACTCGTCACCATGCTGTGCACTGACCTATAATTTTCATTTTTCCCCCTTCCCACAATGCACTAATACTAGTTAAAGCGGTATTTTCAAGATGTCCGATTACTCTGTTTATAAATTTAGTGTATAAATGATGATATTGTAATGGGATACAACTAAAAAAAATATATACAAATATTTGTGCTTTTAAAGTTATTCATTATACCATTGCGTTTACTATTGGTCGTTCTTAAAGGTTTGCCATACAATTTTTCTATTTAATTATTTTTATTGAATGCCCTGAGAATGGTCTATTCAAACGAATAAAAAAAAGAGAACGGACAGGCTACGCTTACGTCAAGACGTAATTCGTATTTTTATTTTCCGGCTTACGTCAATAGATATTTCTCCACACCCTAACACTGTCCCTAACCCTAACCTTATCCCTAACCCCTAACCCTTTTTGTTTACGCAGTGGCAGCGGTAACATCAAGACGTAATTCGTATTTTTTTTTTCCGGCTTACGTCAATAGATATAATAATAGAAGGCGCTTGACGTAAGCGTTGCCACTTCGAAAAGAGAAATTGGTAAGACAGTTCGCCCACGAGAATAACGATTTCCTATGATTGTTCATAACTATATTTTCGATGAGTCAACATTTTTTAAACTATTATTGTCAACTGTTGAACAGGAAAAATGGAATGTGTGCAGAGTTGGAACAAATACACCCGTGGAACATCTTTATTCATTTCTTCATACTTGTTCCAAAATAATTTCTTCCACCCTTAAAGTACGTCACGCTCCGAAAGGGGGGGGGTGTAAGAAAGTGACAGTTTGTGGGGAGGGGGGGGGTCAGGTCAAGTGTGCGTCACATTTTTAATATGTTTTTTTATTTTATTGCTAATAAAACTTTTTATTTTTTTAGTAAAACTTAATAGTTTTAAAAATAATTTTCAAAAATTGTGTGAAAAACTTAAATTGGTTTTATGTCAAAATAGCATGAAATGCATATCTTTTCTATGTGTTGTTCACATTTCCTCATGCTAGCTAGGAGTTCATATTTCAACGTTTTTTACCTTCGAAATTCTTTCCTCCTCCAATTCCAATCAACCAAACAACTGATGCAGGGCCGCTTTATCAACTAGGCACAGTAAGCACTATGCCTAGGACCTACAGACTTTTCAAGGGCCTACGAAAGCCAGAACAAGTTCAGAATGCCAAAAAAATTAAATAATGTTTGTATTAAAGTAACTATATATAACCGTGTGAGATGAGCACGTCAAGCTGCAGATCTGTAATTTACAGTATGTTAACTTTTCGGCTCTTTGTCTTAGCCAAGTCACATATGAAGTCCTCAAAAGTTTATTTAGATTTCAAATAGCAAATAAGTGCGGTGCATTCTTAAAAAATATTAAAAATGAAGATTGGGAGGGCCTACAACTTTGAAAGTGCTTCGGACCTACGATGACCTTAAAACAGCCCTAAACTTATGGACTCAGAGCTTCAGAAAGAGAAGATGCCGATGCTCATAAATTTCCTTCATTGTTTGTGGCACAAACTATCAAATTTGATGTCATTGTGCCAAGATCAACAGGAGTTTTAAAAGTACAACCATATGATCTTTATCATCCATCTTTGCAGACCAGCTTACGTGATTGAATTTGCAAAGTGTGTCACTTATACTTTGCCTCACAAACAATGTTGAAGAAACATACAGGACAATACAGAGCTCGGGCGCAGGAGAATGTGCCAACCCTAAATGTTCCAGAATCAACTCAGATAAAACGCCTCCATCCTTTGAGAATCGCTGCTAAAAGGCAAAGAGAACTCATGGCAATTATTAGCAGAATGGATAATGCACATTCAGAGGATGTTGAGTGGCTAGATGAGGATGAAGTTGATCTGTCTGCAATTATTCTTCCAGGAAACGATGATGGGAAAGATTTATGTCAGTCGTAACTATGGATGAACACTTCACTTAACCATGGATGGATGATGTCTAGGGAATATTTTTTTAATTAAACATAATTCACAGGTCCACTATAAACATGTTCTATATATATCACAAGAGCTGCTCACATAATTTGTCAATCTAGTCCTTTTTTTAGTCGCATTGTTTTGTTTCCAATTTTATTATTTAATCACTGGTTGAGGTCAAGTTTCGCTAATCTACTTCTTATCCTGTGTCAATAGAATGCATAATTGGAAGATTATCTCAAAGTTGACCTCACCCATTATAAATGAAAAGGTAGCAGATAAATGATGTTCATTATATAATTGTCAAGTCTAATTTTTGCAATTTTTTTTTTCAAATTCAATTGATTGAGTTACTGTTTCAAAGAATAACTGTGACAACTGTTGACAATTAGTTATTCTACTAGTAAAGACAAAGTCATATAATAATCTGATTGTTCTTTTAATATTTACATTTTAAGGCAGTTTAATAGTGAAGTGTTAGATTTGTGACAGGGGGGAGGGGGGGTCAAAAATAGCGTGACATACTTTATGGACGGCCCCTTACCCTCTATAATTAATGGCTATATATGGATTATGGTGTACAGGTGGCCCTCGACTTTCGCACATATTTGGTTCCTGAAAGTGTGTGTGAATGTTGAATGTTCGAAAGTAGAGTGAAATAAAAAAGTTTAAAAAATTTTATTTTAAAATATTTATTTATCGATAATATGAACATATTATTTGACATGTATATTTTTACATATCCATACTTAATTTATCGGTGGTGTTTAAGTACTTTCATGTGTTCTTTTTATAAACCTATCAAGAGTTAATTGAATACCACCCCTTTTCTTTTTTTCTTGATACAGAGTTCTATAGCATGTTATATCTTTCTCAATCGCCCTACTACGTACTTGAGATACGCGTTATCCATTGTCGTCACATTTTTCCATTATAGCGATAAATCTCTCAAGGTGCATGAAGGCTTTGTTCATATTTTTGATTGTCAAAATCTTGTTGGTTTTATCAGCTTCTTCTTCCTCACTTTCATTATGTATTTCACTTAATTCGTGTTGCTCGATTAAGTATTCATTTGGCAGAGGAACTGAAATAGATTCAATCAACTCATTAACATCTTCATTGGGGACATCCTAGTAAAGTTCATTCATTAGGCTAACTATTTCATCTGTGATTGTTTCTGGGGTTTCTTCAGGATTCACAAAATCACTCATCATTTGTTTCCAAGAACCTTTCATTGTTGATTCTTTTATTTCAGCCCACAAGTTTCCACTGTTATTTATTGCATTACATATATTATAGATCTTCCGAAAATCTCTTAATGTAGGCCCATCTTCTCTATCTGTTGCCTTGATTCATTATTGTCCTCATAAAATATCGTTTAAACGTAGCTATCACTGTTTGGTCCATGGGCTAAATGAGGCAGGTAGTATTGGGAGGAAGAAACACATTTATTTCTGGTTATAAATTTTGCAGATACTTTGGGTGCCCTGGAGCATTGTCTAAAATAAGTAATGCTTTAAAAGGTAAATTGTTATCCTTACAATATTTCGTAATTGCCGGCATGAAATGAAGAGTAAACCAATTTTTAAACATTAACGCAGTAACACAGGCTTTTTTTATTTGTTTGCCAAATGACTTGAAGCAATTCTTTGCCTATTCCTTTCAATGCTCTAGGATTTTCTGCTTGATAAACTAACATCAGTTTCAATTTTAAATCGTCAGCTGAGTTTCCATCAAGAAGTAATGTCAACCGGTTTTCAAAAGGTTTGTGTCCAGGGGCAATGGATTCTTGCTTCGATAATAGCGTTCGGTTAGGCATTTTTTTTTCCAAAATAATCCGGTTTCATCAACATTGAATATTTGACTCTGAGAATATTCTCCATCTACAATTATTTTAGACAGTAAAGAGATAAATTCTTTTTCAGCATCTTTATCTGCATCAGCCGATTCTCTAGTGAATATTATATGTTGCAGTGAATACCTCATTTTAAATTTCTCGAACCATTTATTACTTGCTTGAAACACTATGTTTTTTTAGTTTCCTCTTCCAATCTTCATGCAAACTAAGAGCCTTAGCTTGAATAATAAAAAAAACTCAGAAGGACATCTTTTTGATGCTGATAAGCAATCCACGAAGACAATGATCTTTCCATTTCATCCAAGAATATGCCATGTCTTTTGGATTTTGAATGTATGCCTTAATTTAATTCTTGTTTTTCAAAATTGAACATATCGTAGACTTGTTTATATCGTACGAATGGCAGATAGAAGCAAAAGATTCACCACTTTCAGAACATCTAATTATTTTCATCTTTGTCTCAACAGTTTGAAGTTTTGTTATCTTCAACACTGTACACATAGTTTGTTCCGTTTCTCACTCATGTTTATAAATTTGATAAATACATTTTAAAGAAATAGTAAGATAGAAAATTAGCGAGTTTAATACAATATAATAGTCAAGTTTTTTTCTACCTTACTCTTAAAACCACCAACACTGACACATGTAGAACATATTAATAACATAAACAGTACATAACCAACTAAATCACTTTAACATTGCCAATCATGACATTACAAAAACGGTTGCTTCGGGAACAACAAGGGCGGAGAAAGAACGGGTATACTGTAACAGTCGGAAATTACTGACTGTGCTTAACTAGCGCTTTTATGGACAATTCTAAAAACACATTTAAAAAATATTTATTTTTTTTAAATGTTTGATATGGCGAATTGTGCAAAAGTAGAATGTGCGAAAGTCGAGGGCCGCCTGTATATTGTGTCTGACTTGGCATCCACAAAATATGGTAACCTTAAAATTTAGATAAACTAACTTTTACATTTTGACAAGAGAGAAGAGAGACAGAGGTATAATTATGCACATATTATATGTTATAACATTGTTGCGCACCATCTAAAAAATTTTCTGACCCAAAATTTGAAAACCATAATTTGAGTTGATGTAACTAGTTTAATATATAGTTAAGACAACCTTTTAAAGATGTATTGTATATATTATATTCTTATAGTTATTGTAAATTAATAGTTTTTTTTTACCCCTTTAATAATAATTTTTAAGTATTTGATTATCATGATGACAATGAGAAACCATTATTGATGTCATGTGACATTTAATTTCAGCTAAAAAAAAATCCCAAATCTGAGCAAGTGCCTTCATATATATAATATATATATATATAGAGAGATATATGAGTCCCATTGTGGGTTGCCAAACATATAATTACTCTTTTAGGACAGTGAAGTACTTATCATAAAATTAGAAAACTGACACAACTCAACAAAATGTTTGTATGAAACCCTTATTATTCTTAAAATATTTGTGAAGCATGTTGTTTAACAATATTTAAAAGTAAAGTTCCCCTTATCCCTAACGGGCCATCGGGGCAGATGAAGTGTAGAATTCAACTGTTTCTATAACCTCGACATATAAAGGGATTGTGTGGTTAGCACAACGGCCAGCCGCCTTTACTTCCCCAACCTAAGTCAGGTATCCATTTAAAGCTGGGTGGACTTGTGGGGCAACTATGACACACATTTCGCCTGGAAAAATTCCCATGGTTATCACTGAGGATCGAACCTGTCCCACACAATATGTATGTATATGTAAATATTTGTGTTTAATAATGTTCTTTATCAACAGTAGGGAACTATGGAGACACCATCTAAACCTCAAGGCTCTAAAAGAAGAAAGCTAAAGAAAATTTTAAAAAAGAAACCAGCCATCCTTCAGTCTTCTTTAACATCCAATTCCTACCAAAAAAAAGTAAAAGCTGCTATCAATGTGAGCTGTAAGTAATATACTTTATCATGATTATTCTGTTTATTTTCAAACAATAAAACATTTTTTTTATTGCTTATAAATGAAAAATTTTTTTTTTTTTTTTATAAATTTCAATCAGGTTTAATTTGTAGTTATTCATTCAATATTTAAAAGCAGACTGATCAAGAAAAAGCTGTTTTACACTAATATTACAATAATTTAATATCTTGAATTTATTCAAAACAAATGATAACCTACTAAACAACATGTTCCCTCAATTATTATTTCGTTAGTGAATTCCACAAGAAATGTCCGCACACTTCAGGCCAATAATAGATGTTTGGCAAATGGTTTGGAAAGATGGAAGCGAGAGTGTCGCATGGTCCATGACAGATGTAATTATCTTTTAAAAAAGAACCATGAATTACTAGAACGTATTATGGAATTGGAAAGATTCACTTTGGTTTCTCCTAAATTTAGTAAAGAAGAAATAGAAAGACAGTATAAGGTAATTTAACGATTTTGATTTTTTATTTCCTTGTATTAGTGTATATTTATTATTTAAAATACTTCAGGTTTCCGTAATAACCTGATATAAAAAATAATGGTCATTGTAATGTCAAGATTTAGTTACTGTTTATGATTACTATGGTTACATTACATATTTTGCATAAACTGTATTTTTGACCCCGCCTGTCCTTACTATTTTTTTCCTCTGAATGTTTACATACTTTCAAATCTTTGTCAGGTGTGTCCATACTTTTGACATTGACAGCTTCCTTGTCTTTTTTTTATTAATTTTGTAATATTTTGATGCAATAGCCAGAGCCATGGATTGTTTGAGCCCTATTGGCTAGAACATTCTGTAATCCTAAGCATTACTGCTACACATGCTTAAAGATATCTAGTTAACATAAGCATTACTGATGCACCTGCGTTAAACTGCGTAAGAGTCAGATCTGTGAAGTCTCTGTAAAGAGGATATTTATTTTTTACATTCTATAGATCACTATGTGTAGTTTTTTTGCTGTGCCCTTCATTCGCTTGGTTCCCACCAAAGATTGAACCCGGAACCCTCAGGTTGACATCTGAGCAATTTACAGCATGACCATCCGCCCTATCTGAGATAGAATAATCTATTTTAGCATTATAATGTATCTGCGATGTTAGTTTGTTGTATTATGTTGGGGGACTTTAAAAGTATTCCCTTCCTTAAACAACACAGATAGAAGTGTCACTTATGTGAATGAAAATTGTTGATAGCGATCTCTTTGATTAGATAATATATGTCTAATGGCCTGGTAAAGTTGGAAAATGTAAAAAAAAAAATAGGTGATAATATTTTAACTATCACCTTCGCTTGAATTTTTAGCGGATTTATATTTTAATCATTTCTACGTATTTAACTTGTTTTTTGATGGTTTTTAGAAGCCATATTGCTGTTAGCAATTTTTTTACCTTTTAAGTGTAGTTGATGGATCATAAAGTTTAGGGTCAAAGCTTGAAGTTTAAGGTCAAAGTACACTTTGTGAGAAAATAATTTAGATAAATAATTTGATATAAGACATAATAATTTAACATTGTGAAGAATTTCCTATGAATTAAAAAAAAAATGAGCTGGTTGGTTTAAAATATAATCTTTTTTAATTTTTTTTTAGCATAGAGTAGAAAAAGAGCTTTTTTCTTGTGCTGAAGTTTTTATTGAGAAAATTAGAGAAGTGTTGGAATCATGTTCATCTGGGCCATCTGAAGAACTATCCCTCCTCAACTTAAGCATGCCCTTAAGGTAGGTAGTATCATTTTTACACTGCATATTTAGTTTTACTTATAAGCTAACGTTCTAACAAGTAATTTAAAAAAAAAAAATGTATATATTTCTTTTTCTATGATGCAGTCTATCTATGACTGCCATGCAGGGACTGGATGATGAAGATGAGAATTATTTTGTAGAACCAGTAGTTAAAAAAAGCAAGGTTCAGGATTTATCTCTCATTGCAGAGCAGTCCATGCTTCAACAGTCATTGGCAGGACTTCCCCTGGAAGACAATCTTGAAAAAAGTAAATTTTATTAATTTTTAACATAAAACATAATACCCTTATGGAATTATTTTTTTTACTAATGGTATCATTGTCAAGAAATTTCTTATTTTGTATTAAAATGAGCAATGGGCTTATTGCTGTAAAACACTCAACAAATAACAAATAATTTTGGAATCTAATCTAAACAGTTATGATGTAAAAATATTTTTCTGTTATCTAAATACATGTATAATAATATTCTTGGAAAAGGTCTTAGCTTTTTTTCATTATTTTGTCAACATTGTTTACAGTAACGTTAGCCTCTCGTTCATTATTTTGTGAACTTTGTGTACATTAACTTGGGCCTCTCATTAATTACTTGGTCAAGTTTGTTTTCATTACATTGGGTCATTACTTTACACTTTGTTTACATTAACTCTAGTCTCTCTCTTGAAAAGTAGTAAAAAGGGGAAAAGTTGAAATCTTTCTTTTTAAGTATCCATGTTGATTTATTAATATTCGTGCCTAATTTTCAACATATTTGCAGTTACAGAACAAAGTTCTCCCTTATCAAAAGCTAAGGAAAAGTTACTTTCAAAATTGCCCCTTCGTGTTCCAGTACACAGCAAAGATAAGAACATAAAGGAGAAAGCGCTAGATTTACATGCGGAAAGTATTCATTTAGAATCTCCTGAAAAGGTCCTAGAATCATCATATACACTGAAATCTACTAAATCACCAGCAGGTTTTACTGATCTCAGGTCACCTGAAAAATCTCATCTTGGAAAAAATACCCCTTCATATCTTAAAGAAAACTCTGCCCCTAAAGAGGTTAAAAAGCCTAAGTTTATCAAGTCAAGATCACCAAAGTCTAAAATATTGAAATCTGTGAAAAAGAAAGATAAGTCTCAGAAACTAGTAAAAGCAAGTCCAAAAAAAGATGCCCCTATAATTACAAATGAGTTTTCACTAGTAAATACTCACTTGGAAATGATGAAAAAACTGCAAGTAGTTGAAAAAAATCATCCATATGATAAAATCAATAAATCTTCCGTTAATGTAGATGAAACAAGTCTTACCGTCGTTGATATGGAATTAACTGCAGTTAATAATACAAGTACAATAGTGGCTGACAACACAGCGGACTTGGAGAAACCAGACACCACAGATTTGGAAGTCAATTACAAGACACAAGATTTGGGAAATTCTAGCTCTCATGTAGAGCCTGTAATCGACGAATTAATTTGGGCTGATCAGAAATTTCCAGATGCAATCACACTAAGAAGAGGAAAACCTGGACAGATTATATTTGCTGCTTCCAGAAAAGATTCTGATGGAACACGGAAAAATATTCCTGTTGTCTTGCCTGCCAAGTCAAGGTCTAGGAAAAAAAAATATTCTGACAGGGTGGAAACTTCAGCTTCTGATTCATCGCCACAAAATATATTTGATTTTCATGATAAAACTCCTAAAGGACTCACTGAATCCAAGGCAGTAGACCAGACAGTCTTTAACATTACGGGAGATACTTCATCATCACCATTACCCTCTTTGAGTAAATTTAGACAATGTCTGGCAGGTGCTGAGATTACAGAAAGTGGAAATCAACTTCACAAAGGTATTCACAGTTTATCAAAACAGATGTTCACTTTGCTGGACGATGAGCCTGAATTTGAAATGCCTTTAAAAGATAGTCCAGACACAGGAAAACGCCCATCAGTGATTCAACGAAGAACAAGATCGCAATCTCGCAGCAAGAAAAAAAAAGGTGAAGATGTGGAAATCACACGCAGAGCTCACTCTCAGGGTAGGAAAAGCATGGTTCCCATCACTCCCATAACACCTAATCAAGCCAGATCAAAAACTAAAAAAAAATCAACTGAATCTGACATTAAAAAAACTAGGTCAAGGAGAAGCACCTTCTTGGTTTCAAAAGATACTGAAGAAGAGGATGAAGTAAAGCTTGAAAATAAACCTGAAATTGTTAACAGTAATACTCCTCCAAGGAGACAGTTGATTTCTAGTCCCACAAGTCTTTCTAAAGTAACGCCAAATAATTCTCCTAAACCTTTAAACAGTTCAAAATTAGTGCTAGAATTTGAGTCTGCTAGTATACTTTCACTTCCAGATAAGTCTGAAGAGATGAAAATTTTAGATGTGCAACCTCTAAACACAGACGATGAGGTTTCAATCAGCAAACCAAGTAAGATCCATTCAAAAAAATCCCAGAAGATTTCTCTTGGCATTCAAAAAGGCAAATCAGTAGTAAAAGAGGTAAAAGAAAGAGAAAAGCTAGCCGCTGCTTCAGGTGAACATAGACCGGAAAATAATGAAGTAATGATTGAAAACGGTAAAGCTGAAATTCATATTAGTAAAAGTAGACCAAAGAGAAAAACTGTGCCAGCACCGTCTCATAGTTTTGAAGTATTGGCCGACGTACACCAAGAACCATCTCATACATCGTCCTGTCACTCTAACAATTCATGTGTAGATGGTAGCTTAACTTCAAAAATGCTCAAAGATGTACACTTTGTAACACACTTCAAACACCAAGAAAAGTTAACTGATGAAATAGAAATTTTGTCAGTAGGATTAGACTCTAAGCTGGAAAATGACCACCCATCCAAAAAAGTTTCTGAAAAATTAAAGAAGAAAAAAACTGCCCATGTAAAGTCAGAGAGTGCAAAATCACATTCTCGATCTGTGGAAAAACCGTCAGAGGCTCCAAAATATAAATCAAAAAGCACCTCAGAAAGTGATGAGCATGATGAAATTTTTAAACAAGATAATCTGTTAAAAGAATCTGACAGAACAGTTAAATCTGTTTTATCTGGTTCTCAAGTTACAGCTGATAAAGAAATGGAACATGATGACAGTGTTAATAAGGTAACAAGATTTTTTAAGTTACCTATAAAAAGTTAAAAATAAATATATACTGTACAAATTTAAACAGGATAGCTTTGCATTTCAATAATGGTACATTTTTGTAATTTTTTTTAGAACAGGGACAGTTTTGCTATTGTTACCAGTCAGTTACTTAAAAAAGTGAAACATTTGAAAACACCAAAGCTGTCATCAAATGATGAGAATTTTGACCAAGAGGGCAGAAAAGCTTTTGTACTTCAGAAACAAAGAAAAAAATCTTTTGTGACAGAAAGTAGTTCCTCTTTATCATTACCACTACCAAAAGAAGTTAACAATAAAACGAAAGAAAAATCTCCATCACGAATTGTAAACAGCACCAAAAGTCTAGCTGATGTTGATCAGAATACTTTAACCCCCTTTCTCAAGAAGCAGAAAACAGCAAAATCTCCATCAGTTACAGGAAACAGTACCAAAACTCTAGGTGATGTTGACCAGAACACATTATCTACCTCTCACACTCACATAAACAGCAAATCTTCACCTCTTAAAAGATTCAATCAAGATGCAGTCAGGTAAATTCATGTTTTAAAAACAAATTAAGTGGTTGGTTTTTTTTTTAACAGTCTGATTTGTCAAGCTTATTGATATTTTACATGTAATGAATAGGTAAGGTTGCTTAAAGTAAACAAGCACAACAAATTGGCATAAATCATAGATGAGCATTTTAATATTTGAACCACTATTTTTTTTCTCTTACTTTATAATAAATAAACTAGTTTGTATTAGTAATCCTTTATTTTCCTCCAATATGATAGCTGTCCAATTTAAAAAAAAAATGTCTATGTTGATTATCCCATTCATTCTGGGAGCAGACTTTAGATAACACCTGTTAAGTGAAAAATCCCTCCACATATCCTAATGTGCCTCCAAGGCCAATGCACTAATAGTTTTAGTGCGGATGAAAGAAGTGCACTACAAAAACAGTCTTATGGTGGTTCAAAAAACATATTTCCGATAGCTATGGATGCATGTTTAAGTGAGACTTAATATTTCATAATGGATTACATTTATTATAATGGCTATTTAGAAAGATGTGAGTAGCTACATTATAATTTTCTAAAATTTTGTGTCACCGTTATGCTTGATTTTATTAGTATAACTTGGATAACTATAATTTTTTAAATGATTATGATTTTATGCGATTTCGTAGAGTCCGGATCATTTTTATGTATCAAACTGGTGCCCAATTACAAAACTTTACCATTATATATTTCTGGAAAATTTTAAAGTTTAAACTAATATTGATAGATATTTAAAAATTTGTTATTATTAGTTGGTTGTGTTATACTTTGTAATATGTAAGATATATATATAAATATCCAGTTTATATATTTCTATCATCTCTGTTTATAAAATCAACATGCATGAAATAGATATTATTAGATAAAGGCTATATAAACAACTTGCTCTACATGTTCTCCATTAAAAAAAATGACTGTTTTCATCAATTTTAATAATTCTTACACTGCTGTTAAAAGGAAATCAAATGCTCTTTATTTTATCTTGAAATATCTATAAGCTATCCACCTGATAAATTTTTCAATTGAAAATAGGGTTTAAAAAAAATTGAAAGGGGAAAAAAAATGGATCATACTTTTCTGATAAATAACTGTTTTTCTGTCAGATTTACAACATTAATTCTTTCACTTATAGAAAGATATTTAATTAATTTCTTTTTAATACTATGTATACTAGGGTGGTCGTTATATGGCACTGTTTTTAAAAATTAACATTTTCATTGGTCTTAACCCATTATTTTGTTCCTTTGGGCGTGAAAACACTACAAGAAAAATAAAAACCATATCTGAATATATTTAGAGGTAGCTCAATGCATCTTAATTTGTAAGTCATGTAAATTTGTCAACGTTAAACAATAAACAGTATATTGCAAAGCAGTGCAAATGAATGTTAATATGCATATTCAATTCAGTATTACATCAAATGTTATCAACTTATCATTTTATGAATCTCTATGATTGAGTTGAACAATTTGTAACAATTTGCAAATTAACTAAGGCATTGAAGCAGTGAACAGCACTCAAGAGACTCTCAGGTTCGTCGACCGCCATCACCAGCCAAAGTACGTTTACAGCAGTTTGGAAACATGCTACAATGCTGTTCTACATCTTGCATCATGAACTGAAGTTGTTCTTAATCTCGTGTTAGCAGTCCATCGTACTCTCCCCGTTTAGCATAGTCATTTACGACTTTAAAATTACGTACAACATCAGATGCTTCTTGGTAATCTGCTCTTTCGGACCATTCTTCAGGGTCTGCATCAAGAAAGCCAAATGAGAGATTGAGTTACTTCAGAAGCTGCACTGACTGCTTTTATTGTCACACAGAGATTTCGGATCAACCTTTATACGCTATGGTGGCTTTTCTAGCCCCTCCTCGTCTTTCATGGCTGACACCATTTCTTGTTTGACTGCAGTCTCAACTTCGGCATCAAACAAAGCTAGTGCTACAAACTCTTCTGATAAATAACACAGATGATAGCTGATTTTTTTGGCAACGGCGTTTGAAATGTCTGAGTTGATGTCTTCATAATTAAGGACTGATTTCAGAAGCTCCAGATCGTTTCTTGAGGCACTTGAAGGTAAGGGGGCTGTTGTCCAGGCTTTCCAGTAAATGCTTACAGCAAACACACAGAATTCCATCAGACCTTTTGCTTCACAAGTACTGAGTGAGAACTTTTGCGACACATGTAGATCTTTAGACAGTACAAAACCTTCTACATCCATCTGGCATGATGAATAGCTCCAGGAGTGTTGAACCTGATGCCACGAGATGGTGTGCCTCTGAGGAAAATGGTTGCCAGTTCAAGAAATTCTCGATAGTCATCACGAAGCTGTTGCTGTTGTATGTGAATTGCTGCAAACTCAAGGGTGTCATCTCTCTTGTCAGTGAAGAACATTGAAATCGATTCATCATCAGTACCTGGTTCAAAATGGTCAGTGTCAATGAGTCCCCGCTGAAATTTGAACCTTTTGAAAAGTAACACTTCAGGACCTGATGTAGAACCAAAGCAGGTCTTAAAGACAGTACCAATAAGAAGTTCCATAATGTGATGACGACAAGCAAATGACAGCGAATCTTTGCCTAGCAACTGTTGAAGCAAAGTACATGCTCCATTTATCAAGCCTGTATTGGAGGTAGTTGTATCGAAACACATTCCACAGACCTTGTTGGTAATGCGCCATTCTGCAATTGCTGCATAGACAGCTTTGGCTTGGGCCTCACCAGTACCTGAAGGAAGCATTTTTAACAATCAGCAATTTGGAAATATTTTTCCCAGACACTAGCACAGACAGTCTGTCAATGTGTTCATTACCTGTCAGGTCCTGGAGAAGTTTGCCATCCCAGTGGACTACTTACTAATGGAACAATAGTCAGCATTCATTTGACCAGCCACTTGAACCCGCAGCTTTTTGCGCTGCACACGAATGGAACTTCGGTTGAGTGCCAAGCTGTTAACTTCTTCACCCATGCTTTTTGCTGTTTCTGTAATTACATACATGGCTTTATGATCAGACAGCTTTGATCTATCAAGTGCAGCAGCCAACAATGGTGTCAGTGCAACTTTTCTTCCTCATTTTCTAGGTGTCCTAGCTTTGGCTTCAATCGTCTCTAGTGTTACCGATTTAAAGCTTCTTTCTTGCAACTGTTTCATGCGTTGTCTTCTTGCATTCATAATTGTTTTTCTTTCTGCAGCTCTTTTTTCTCTTTCATGCAATTGCTTGTCTAATACTGTCTACCTTTGCGACCTTTCTCCCGCTGTGCAAGAAGAAACTGTCTGTCATCATCAATTGTAATCATCATAAATGCATCTTCCTGTGCTAGATCAAACAGGTCATCCAGATTCTCAACAAATGCATTTTCATTGGCTTTCTGTGTAGTAGAAGTTCTACCTTTATTTTTCTTCAACAGCTTCCACTGCTCAAATATTTTTTCTATCTTGCTTTGGCAGTTATAAACATCTTTCATAGGAATTCTTGCTTTCTGTCAAAAGACTGGTTTCTTTTATAACGGCAGTTGAAGCCTAGCGAAATTTGTTTTTCTTTTCAAGGTGGAGAAACAAAAAACGACCAAGAACTTGCCACAATGATGGCAACTTTCCACCAGTTCAACGTATTTATCTAGAAGATAGACTTTATACTGGTTTCGTGTTGTTGCCATTTCTCCCACCATAAAATAGAAAACAAAAATTAGTCATTATTTTAATTGGCTTGAGCAACTGTATGCATTAATGGCCATATAAAACTTTTGGAGCATTGAGCTACCTCTAAATGTTGTTGGAATGGGATTTTATTTCACCAAATTTGTTTTTGTATCAAAATGAAACAATTTAAGGGTTAAGGGTTGAGTATTTTACAACTTTGAAAATAAGGACCAGCCTAACGTGTGTTTTTTTGCCCCCTTCTGTTTTTTAACTAAAATTTTGGCTCATGCTCAAAATCCCTTAGTAACTACGTGATATGTCTAGCTTGTACTCAAAGGAACCAGTTGTTTTTTTCATCTTATATTAGTGATGATATACAATCTGTAGAACACTACAGAAATCACATTCCTATAAATACATATTTACATATCATAAATTGTTTAATCTAAGTACAATTAGTACAATTAGTTTATATTTGTATGTAAATTTCAACCAGTTTAACAGAAGGCTCAAAGATGTACTGTTTATTGCTCTGTTTCAATAGTGCATTTTTTTCTAAAAAAAAAAAAAAAATTCACTTGTCCAATCTTAAACATTTTTTTTTAATGATTTGCATCTATTTTTTATTACAGTTCTGATGTGCCCGAATTAAAAAAAAGACGAGCTGCTTCAAAAGTTCCTAATTATGCTGAAGTATCTTTAAAAGTGTAAGTTTCTAAAGTTGTTAGATTTGAAAATAAATGATGAATAATTTCAGCTGTCATGTTTTGTTTGAATGTTCAATGTAAAATATTTTCAGAAAAATGAGGAGAGATCATCCTATTTCATCACATTATTGTTCATCAGAAAATGTTGAAATATATCAAGAGAAAATCAAAGGTAAACAAATCATTATCTTTATTTTATTTTTTTGAAGAATTTACTTTGTTGGTCATACTTCATATAGTCAGAGAAACAAGTCTTTAATAAGTATTAATACTGCCATCAGAGGGTAGCTGAGCTGTTTAAATGAAGAATATAAGCCAGACTAGCCCAACACCCATAGTGTGTCAGGCTGGTATGGCTTGAAATTCCTCATACAAGCCTGTAATATATATTTACAATCATTTAATTTCTTTCCTTCAGGTAAACCAAAGAAAGTACATAAGATAACAATCGAGTCTCTTCAAAACCAGTCTATTCAGGAAGAGAATTAAACTGTTGTACTCAGATATTTTAGAAAATGTGAATGTATTTTATTAACATGATTTTTTTTATGAAAGTCTGATGCCTTGGTTAGGCGATTTTAAGACTTTATTTTTTTTTTAAATGTATATATTAAACAAATATACTTAATACTCTTCTGTTGAGTATGCACATATTTTTAGAAATTTTTTTTTAAGTTGTTTTGCATTGAAGAGGATTAGTTATCCTGATCTGTTGAAAAATCCCATTGCTTAAGGAGTTCCATAAACTTCTTAGTTTAGATTATTAAACTATCTTTTTAAGCTTATTAAAGAGCCGTTGAAAAATAATTTCTAATAGGGTTTTCACTCTTCCCTGAAGGCATATCTTTCTTTTACTGGTCCAATAGCCGTATTTATAAACTGTATAGGCCACTAATATTGTTTATTTATTCCTCTTTTTCATAAAGTTCAAATATGTTATTTTTTTTATTGTTTAATTTTTTTTTTTTTTCACAATCATTCAGATGATTTAGTTAAATTATGTTTCTGAAGTTTTAGCCTTCAAATTTCTATTTAATAGTCATATACACTGTACACGTATTCAATAATGCATTCATGGTAATAGAAAATGGTGCCACAGATTTTGGCAAGTGCATTTGTATTTATTGCAGTCTAGTGGAATATAATGTTTTTTTTTTACCTGTATGTTTTCCGTCATAATTTTAACACAAGTCGTTGTATATTTTAAACTGTTTGCAACCTTCTTAATAAGAATTTATTAATAATATTGTATTTTCTTCTTAAAAAATTTAATTTAAAAATCAATTATGACTTGTATTTTAAGAAGCCATTATGCTGTTTAATATAATGTAAACCCCTAACAGTCAAGGGATTGGCAGGTCATTTTTTTTTTAGGCACTTGTTACGGGACCATACGTATGGTCTTCGTATTTTTTTACTTCGGGTACCAGCCGTAGATAATATTGCTCCACACCCTAACCCTAACCCTAATCCTGAAAAAAAAAATTCTGAAAAAAAAATAAAATTTATATATGTCATGTTCCTTATACCCTAATATAATGGTCACGTATGGTCCCGTAACAAGTGCGTTATGTTTTAACCTTTTAATTAATTTTCTTCACCATGTTTACCATACAATCATAATAAATCCTGCCAAAGATTTTTTATTTCTTTCAAAAATATTTATTTGGCCAAATGTAAAAAAAAAAAAAACTCCTTTTGCTGTAGAGGTGAATTCAAAATACATGTAACTGCCTTTATAACTTTCATATCAAACTCAAGGTTCGGGTGACTTAAAACTTATTCCAGTTATGACAAGTTATCCCATTTTTATAGGATGTCATCTTTTGTCTGTACATAAATATTTTAATCATAATTATTTATATTTTTAAATCAAAAGTTCCATCCCTTATAAGTATAGAATAAATTATCTCTGGATTGTCAAATCATTTATAACATACAGTTTACTGTTTATTATTGTTGGTATCATTTGGTTATTAAAAGACCTTTTCTTTTTTTAATTGTCAGCTGTTAGGGTGATACAATTGTAGTCAGTAAATGAAGAAATTGATGTTTCCCCTGCATCTGGAGTTTTTATCCATGTGTCAAATTATGAAAATGTCTAGAAAGATTAGTCCCCAAACTATAATGCATTAACTTCTTGTTGTTTTGTGCTTTGATTAATGATTGAAAATGAAGGCCGCCCCCCCCCCCCTTTTTTTTTTTTTATTTTTTGGTTTCAGTAAAGTTGACACATTTCATTTGTAATATACTCATGACCATTGAATTCTATTTCTGATTTGTTTGAAATTAACCCTTTTTTTTTTTGAAAAAAAAATAATTTTTTTTTTTGGTGCTGTATGAAAAGCAAAAGAAACACAACTGTAAATAAAATGTGACAATGATGTCACCAGTCAATTTTGTCATTGCTTTTAAAAAAAAAATGTTGTACCTTGCTGATCTCTCTCTCTCAATTATTTTTGCTTTTTTTTTAAAAGATATAATATTTAATCATTCATTGAATGGTTGTCATTAATAAATTTACAATATTACTGGACTCAAGTACAATTTTCACTTAAAAAACAGCTTTTTAATAGGAAACCTAGTGAAAAGGAAAGTGTATACACTGTATTTTTATATCCTTCAAACAAAAAAATGAACTCATTTACATTGCAAATAAAGTGATTACAATGTCACATGAGGGAGGGGTTACCTTGAAGTTCATAATACAAATCGAATAGGCCCATTTTTAAATCTCTCCATTCTTGTGTTAACCAACCTTGTTTGTGACATGCCCCACTTCAGTCTTATTAAAATTCACATCCTTCCTGTGTAATATACCGGCATAGAATTTTCGTTAGTCAAAAGATGAACTGTTCAATTTATAATCCCTATTGTATTAGAAAGAAACTGAACTGTTGTTTTTTTTTGATCCGCCCACTTAATCACATTCCATCTCTGTTGTGGGCGTGTTCCTCGTGCTAGTCTGTTCCTCATGCTAGTCTGTTCCTCATGCTAGTCTGTTCCTCGTGCTAGTCTGTATTATTGTTTTAAAAAAACTCAATCTAAATAACGCCAAATCAATTCCATCATCAACAGTTGCTTCAGAAAATTAAAGAAAACAGGATTTAAACTTAAAGATTCCTAGAGAAATTAGAAATGTCGCTGTACCCAATTGAATTTGACTGGTTATAACAGACATTTCCTCTTCCAAGCTCCATCCATGATTCCAGTTTCAAATGATTCCCTCCACATCCTGTCATTCTAGAAAATGTTTTCACTTTTAAGACATGCAGTTCAATTTTAGTTACTTAAATTTGACTTAAAAGGATATTAATGCCGGCCACAGAATCAACATGTTCCTGTATTTAAAACCATTAAGTAATGCCACTTGATCTCCCCCCCCCCCCCCCCACATTACCATTTATCCTAAATAAATCGTCATCCATATCATTTGATACTTGGCATAGGGCAGGTTACAGGTTCGAGCTGTAGTGAGATCAGTCGACAATGTCCACCATGTGCAATGCAATCAATGGTGGGCATGTATATCGGACACTTTTTAAAGCCTTCCTAATAGTACCGGTACTACTACAGTGGTAGGCAGGATTAGGCTATGCGTGGAAGTATAATGCCAATACCAACTTGTGTCAAACAACGTACGTTTTCAGGAACGGTACATCAAAAACTAAGGGTACTCGGTCGAGCAGTACAGAGCACTTGTCTGTCGACCAAGGGATTTTTTTCCCCAGGTACAAATAAAGTTGGTTTTTAAGTCCACCCATCTTAAAGTGAGTACCTGACTTTAGTTGGGGGGGGGGGGAAGTAAAGTTTGCTGGGCGTTGTACTAGCGTTATGCTGTTTGTCTATGGAAACATGAATTCTACACATCATCTGCCCCCCGATGATCCTCACTTAAAGGCTAAGGGAACTTTTAAATGAAAAAAAAAATAAGTCTAGCAAATAACACCATTGTTTTAATCAAGAAATAAACATCACAAAAACTATTGCATTTGCTATTTTCTCTCGGTTCTCTCTATGTCAAGAATAAACCTGTGAAAAGAATGAAATTAAAAATGTAAAAAAAAAAAATCACTACTGAGTATGTATATATATAGAGAGAGAGTTGGTAAGTTAGTTAGTTAGAATCGTATATACCTGCAATACACGCTGTCATGAAACTGGCACAGTGACCAACTATCATTGAACGGAACACATATTTGAAAATGGTTGTCTTTCTTTGAGGCACGAGAACAAGGTAGCACCCAATGATGACCCCGACACTGATGAAGTTGGCGAACCCACACAAAGCATAAGTGGTGATCACTTCAGAGCGTGCCTGAATAGGATTAGAGATATAAGGAAAATAGAAATATAACAACAGCGTGGAATACATATTATTTTCAGAATTGAGTTAAATGGCAGTGTGCAACAATAGTAACTAGGACTGTACATACGATTGTCATCTCTCACCCCTTGGAGCTTTGACTTCTCACGGCTTCACTCTATCGCAGAGGGCAGTTTAGGTAGGTTGAGGCTACAGCCCCCCCCCCCTTTAGAAAAAAAGTACAATTTCGCCACAGGGTGTGAGCCTGTTGTTTAATCTGCCTCTTCTCTGTTGCGGTTTTTACCGGTGGTCATAGCACACGTTAAAAAATGGCTCTATTGATGAAATTAAAATGACTTCATCGTCTCTTTAGGTCCATTGTTTGGACCTTGTGACTTCGCTTACCAACTGAAAACATACTTGACTCTACACACATTAGGGAATTTCTAATGTTTTTATGTCTTATAAGTGTCTCGCTAACTAAATTTTGTCATTTTTGTGTATTAATTCAGTGGTCCCCGGGCCTCGGACCGGAACCGGTCCGTGGATCGAATGTTACTGGGCAGCCAAAGCAACATTTAATTATTTCATTTTAATTTACTGTGGCGTATTTCTCTCGTGATTGTGCGACTTTCCATGGACAAGAAATAACCAACGTCCCCCCCTCACCCCCTTTCCAGTGGGCCGCGGTGAAATTATCAAACGCTGACCGGTCCGTGGCGAGAAAAAGGTTGGGGGCCACTGTCTTAAATGATGTTAAAAATTTCTTTTTGAAGGCTGTAAAAAGATTTTCTATGCCCCAACTATGTAAATATTCGATTAATAGCCACTGAATCCTACAAGGCGGAGATTCACACACAGTGATAGAGACTTAAACCGATTAATCGGAGTAAACAAGGATCAACTATATGCTAGCAGATAAACAAAATAAAGTTTGACTCACAGTGAGAAACCCAGATTTCAGTGTTGAGTTCCAGCTAGGGAGGTAGACATCTTCATGTAAACTGGACCAGTACCAGTCAGTGAGATTGTAACTCACGTACCTCTCCCACTCTAAACGGTTTTTTCTCAGTTCTCCGAGCGAAGCGTAAGCAACCAGCTCGTTGATGAAAACTTTAATACCAAGTAACTCGGCCACTTTGTGACCGTCTGTCATGTCCACTCCGAGGGATAATGCTAGTGGATAAAACAAATAGGAGCAAAGCCACTGGGGAGAGAAAATAAATAATTAAGACCAGTATTGATACCAGAATCAGTAAGGATACCAGCAGTGGCGTCACAATGGTCGGTGTCACCCGGTGCGGAAAATTCAAGGTGTCACCCCCCTCCCCTCTGAAGACTTCCACAATGAGCAATGGTACATATTTCCAATTTTCCTAAATTAGAGCTTAGAGAATTTACTTTAAAATACCGATAAAAACGGTAGTATTACTGACTTTTTAAGAAAGATGTATATGACTTTCTTTAAACTGAGTTTGTAGACTAAGTCTTCAATCTCATAAAAACCACGTGACTACATGCTTCATTTTTTTTAAACGTTTGCTAAAGAACTATAGATTGATCCGAGCAGCATTAAGTTGCATTCATTTAACTAAGCTTCGGACACTCTGCATGGTGGCATACCGTGATACTGGTCTGCTTGGTAACACACTGTACTACTGCTGTGCATGGTGGCACCCTGTGCTACTGCTCTGCATGGTGGCGCATGGTGGCGCCCTGTGATACTTCTCTGCATGGTGGCGCCCTGTTATACTTCTCTGCATGGTGGCGCTCTGTGCTACTCCTTTATAATGGGACACCCAGTTCTACTGCTCTCTATGGTGACACCCTTTGCTACTGCTTTATATGGTGACGCCATGTGCTACTGCTTTATATAAGGGGACGGGTGGTCGTGTGGTAAAGCGCTCGACTTTCGACCCGAGTAGAAGGCGCTGCCTGAGTATACCTGGTTCGTTCTCCTGTGAGGACCAATGGATATTTCAGGCCATGGCTAAAGTTCCCGCTATATCTCCCGTGGTGCCTCCATGGCCATTGCACTATCGGCTATGGCGGGGGATGAAAGAAGGGCACCATAAAAACAGTCCCATTAGTGGTTTATATGATCTAAGAGATTTCACCTCATCCTTACAGGGACTTCACGCACTGCTTTATACGGTGACACGCTGCGCTAATGCTCTTTTCGGAGACACTCTGTGCTACTGCTCATGTTTTTAATAGAGCTGCTGTTCGATTAAAAATTTTAATCGAAATTAACGCATAATTAAAAAAAATATTGCAAATTAACGCATATTTAATCGAAAAAATACTTTATTTATTAATTGTAACATTTTCTAATTCTATCAATATGTCATTTTAAAATGATAACAACGTGTGGTTATTTTGTCGCACTTACTAGGCCTAAGCAATAGAGTATTAAACCTGTGTGTGTGTGTGTGTGTGTGCGTGCGTGCGTGTGTGTGTGTGTGTGACGTCTTTGACAAGCCAGACCTTGAAATGTTCGACTCATTTTTGACGCGAGCAAGTAAGCATCCTTGTTCATTTGTTCTCAATCTCAGATGTGGGTCGTGACTTGTTATAAAGTGTGTCGTCAACAGGAAAGAAGGAACAGAAGTTGAAAAATGAAAGCCGACCGATAACATCAAAGAGTGTCATTTTACACAATATTTTTTTATTAATATAACTGACAGACCGATAAAAAAATTACTTTTTGTTGTGCACTAAAACATTGAACAAATAGTTGATAGTAAGAAAGTAAATGAATGAAAGAATATAAGAATAACATTTATATACAGCGACGCGCAAAGCAAAAACTTCAAAAGAAGATTAAAAGTAAATGTGTCCTTCAACTCGCCGACCGTGGTATTGGTGGGGAGGTGGGTAATGTTAATATTGGTAGATGACTTACCAACCACAAGTTACATTGTGTCAAAGCCATGACACTTGTCAATCAAACTATAACACGTGCAGATGTTCATTAATTGCATCATTCAGGGTCATAAGTTTGAATTAAGAAATGGCAATCCTATTGTTTCAAGGTCATATAGATGATATGATTTATGTAAACGTGACACTCTGTGTTCGGGTTTTTTTTCTTCTTTTTTTTTTAAATCTCGTCTGACCTGGTTATAGAATTGGGTTATTTACTGATTTTTTTTTATTTTATCTGCAACTCTGAAATAACACCATTTGGGTAAAATTTAACGCATTTAGGTGTTTGTGTTAAAAAAAATGTAATCGCATATTTTTAACGCATTAATTACGCTTTAATTGCAGTAAATTAACAGCCATATATAAAATTTAACTCAGTATCACAATAATTATGAAAAATACAACCACTGTCTCGGGTACAGATGTATTAGCAAGATGTTATACTATCAAAATACGATACAAAATTATGCGCAAAAAAATGATGATACAAAATTTCTAGCATCTCTTTATTTTGATCTAATTATTAACGGGTTCATTATACCTCCACCAATACACTACAGTATATGATGTAAACTAGTGAATGAAAGTTTTCTCTTTTTACATCGACCGGGAAGGGAGCAGGAGTTTACTTGTCGAAGAGCTAAATAACCAAAACATCTTCATCATATATTACAAGTGGGGCTTCATTCGACATACGTGGGGGTGAGGGTATGTGCGAATTGCGGCAGGGTGGGTGTGGTAGATCTACTTAATAAGTGAACGGAACTTTAACTTCAAATGGTGAAATTCTGTTATTTATCGTTTTGGTGAACTTTCCACATTTAGTCAAATTAACGCATTTAAGTGTTGCATTAAAAATTTTAATCGCAAAAGTTTTTTGACGCGTTAATCGCAAATTAACGCAGTTTAATCAGCAGCCCTAGTTTTTAACTATGATTAAGTTTAAAAACTTAATATACCGGTTTTATTTCTGCTTTGAAATTTGGTGTCACCCCTAAAATGATGCCATCCGGTGTGGCTTGCACCGCCCCCCCCCTTAGTAACGCCACAGGATACCAGAATCAGTAAGAAATGTGAATAAACACCCATGATCACCCCATCATAGAACGCCTCTGGTTAGGATCCCCTTAAAAAAAAAACAACATACGAACGACTCTATCTTTATGAATATCTTGAGTAACTGAGATTGTGTTTCCCAACCTGTAATGTTAAATTGTGTATGTTGAATATTTCAAGTAACTAAGATAGTGTTTCCCAACCTGTAATGTTAAATTGTGTATATTGAGTATCTGGAGTAACTAAGATTGTGTTTCCCAACCTGTAATGTTAAATTGTGTATGTTGAATATTTCGAGTAACTAAGATTGTGTTGCCCAACCTGTAATGTTAAATTGTGTATGTTGACCATTTCTCCTAGCCAACTGAGAGCAGCGTTGATCATGTCCATGAAGCTGATCACCGCTGTGACGTTGGCCAGTATAGAGGCAGCCAGTGTGAAGGACGAGACAGCACCGCTGGCAAAGGCATCCATGACACTACGATACCTGTGGGAACAAATGTCAGCGTTGCAGCAATGTGGACTGTTAACTGTTACAACCATAACGATGACAATAATAATAAAACTACAAATAAAAAAAAATGAAAAGAGTTAAGAATAGAATATATGTAAATAATCATATGAATTATCGTCGCATTTATTGGTGCCCTCATTAGTGTCCTAATTGGTGCCCTTATCGGTGCCCTCATCGTGCTCTCTTTAGTGTCCTAATTGGTGCCCTCATTGGTGCCCTCATTGGTGCCCTCATTGGTGCCTTCATTGGTGCCCTCATTAGTGTTCTAATTGGTGCCCTCATTGGTGCCCTCATTGGTGCCCTCATTGGTGCCCTCATTGGTGCCCTCATTAGTGTCCTAACTGGTGCCCTCATTGGTGCCTTCATTGGTGCCCTCATTAGTGTCCTAATTGGTGCCCTCATTGGTGCCCTCATTGGTGACCTCATTGGTGCCTTCATTGGTGCCCTCATTAGTGTTCTAATTGGTGCCCTCATTGGTGCCCTCATTGGTGCCCTCATTAGTGTCCTAACTGGTGCCCTCATTGGTGCCTTTATTGGTGCCCTCATTAGTGTCCTAATTGGTGCCCTCATTGGTGCCCTCATTGGTGCCCTCATTGGTGCTTTCATTGGTGCCCTCATTAGTGTCCTAACTGGTGCCCTCATTGGTGTCCTCATTGGTGCCCTCATTGGTGCCTTCATTGGTGCCCTCATTAGTGTCCTAACTGGTGCCCTCATTGGTGCCCTCATTGGTGCATTCATTGGCGCCTTCATTGGTGCCCTCATTAGTGTCCTAACTGGTGCCCTCATTGGTGCCTTCATTGGTGCCTTCATTGGTGCCCTCATTAGTGTCCTAATTGGTGCCCTCATTGGTGCCTTCGTTGGTGCCCTCATTAGTGTCCTAACTGGTGCCCTCATTGGTGCCCTCATTGGTGTCCTCATTGGTGTCCTAATTGGTGCCCTCATTGGTGCCCTCATTGGTGCCCTCATCGGTGCCTTCATTGAACTTCAACTTATGAAGGGTCACGTTTATCCAAAAGAATAAGAAATGAAATAAATCTTGACAGGTACACTATCAGTGGGGGCACACTGCTCTTCGAAATTTTTATTTATTTTTGTTGCCATGAAGCTGGAACCTTTGTACCCCTTATATTTCCTGACTGTGTGCCTGCAACAATTTTCAATAGTAACAACACTGGCAACAGCCAGTGGCGCAACCAGCAAAAAATGCTGGGGGGGGGGCTCACATATATAAAAAAATGCTGGGGGGGGGCTCACATATAGAAAAAAGACAATTTGACAGTCTTTTTAGTAACTTTATATAGTACAATATGTATTGATGATTCGGTCTGTGGGGGGGGGGGGGGGGGCTGCTCAAGCCCCTCCCCCCTTCCTGGTTGCGCCACTGGCAACAGCCAAAAGAAATGAAGTTCCTAAAACTGTAGAAATACCTTCATGTGCAATGAAAGTCTACATTGAAGAAATCGAAATAATAATAATGACCTTTTAGTAGGAATCATTTCTTCCATTTTCTTTATGACCTTTGACTTGTGAGACCTCTCTGGGACAGCCAATTTTGCTACAGCCAAAGCAGCCGGAGCTGACATAACAGAAGCAGCCAGTAGATGATCGGCTGATATCTAGGGGAAAAAAATCAGACTTATGGAAAATTGCTTTTGTAAACATTTTATGAAAATAAAATGAACTTATTGAGTTCTTGTATTCCAGTTGATTGCTCTCTCTCTCTCTCTCTCTCTCTCTCTCTCTCTCTCTCTCTCTCTCTCTCTCTCTCTCTCTCTCTCTCTCTCTCTCTCTCTCTCTCTGTCTCTCTCTCGTATACATTCATTTTATTTTTTTTTGTTTATATGTAGCATACGAAGACGCATTGGCGTCACTGGGGGGGGGGGGCATTTTAGGGAGGACACCATAATGAACAGTTCTAAGTTCCATAGTAGAAAAAAAACTTGGTATAGTCGGTTTTATAACCAATCATTGTTAAAAACAAGAGCAGTAGGCAGGGTGTCTCCGTGCAGAGCGGTAGCACAGGGTGCCATTATGCAGAGCAGTAGCACAGGGTGCCACCATCCACAGCATGTAGTAACATTGTTTTATGAAATTGGAGACGTAGTTTGCAAACTCAGTTGCACCCAGAGCCGTCCCTAGGCAATTTGGCGCCCTAGGCAGTCATCTATTAAGACGCCCCCTCCCCCTTCTGCATGAACAATAAAGAGTGAGAAATGGAAAACCAGTACAGACACCGAGAGCCATATTACAGGGAAGACATACAAATTAAGATACGATTTTTGTAACAGATGCTTCTGGGCCTCAGATAATTCATATGAAAATTGAGAGAATGAAGAGGAAACTCAAATGAAACCAAATTTTATTTAATAATTTAATAATTTTTGTTAAGAATTTAGTAACTGTTAATGTAATAAAACTAATAAAATTTAGAATTAATTGTAGCATTTAAAAAAATAAGAAGTATATCTATACAGTGCCTATAGTGTGATATGACAAACAAATGCTAAAATTTAGTTCATGCAGTCATGCTGTTACTACCATATGATTTAGGTGCATGTGTAGCTTAGTAAAAATGAGTCCAACTCCAAGTTCTTTATCACTTTGTGTATTCTTTAGTTTATATTTTATAATTTAACTCGTCTTGCCTTTGCTTCTGCAAATTCTTGAACAACTAATTCGAGGTCAATGTCTGCTGCAATTTCATTTTCAATCGACAAAATTGAAAGACTAACCAAACGATTCTGGGTCATCGTCGTTCTCAGATAATTTTTTATGATTTTAAGTTTTGAAAAACTGCGTTCTCCTGATGCAACAGTTACTGGAAGTGTCAGCAAAATTCTCAATGCAACAGTCCAATTTGAAAAAAATTCACATAATCCAGTTTTGCAGACATATTGCAGGAGTTGATCGGGAGTAGTTATTCCTTCTCCTTCCGTCCTTTTCCAATTCTTTTTGAAAGACTAAAATCCAAAATTAGAATTGTGATCATCCAGCTGATGAAACCGTTCTGCAACAGACTGTATAGCTGTATCCAAAACCGCAAAGAAAAACTTGATTTTGAAATTTTCCTGTCGATTTATCACAGGTTCATCTGGTAATTCATAATTAAACAAACGCTTCTGTTTCCGAAATCTTATTTCCTTGGTTGCTGGGAAACATGTGTTCTCCAAATCAATTTCTTTCGCTAATACTTAAGCATTAGTAATGGATTCCAAAAAACCCTCATCCAGGACGCCATCTACGTTAAAAATTATTCAGTTTTCTTGAGTTGCTTGACTGCCTCTGATAAGTCAAGTGCTACACCTTGTTGCATTTGCTAGTGACATTGACTTCATAAAGTACTTTGCACCATATTACAACAATTCAACGAGAAATTTGAAATCCGATATTTTCCCAGCATCGCTTGAGCATCTGCTCGGGTTTTGGTTCCAGTAACGCCTTCCAAATTTTCGTCCTCTGACAATGAAACTAATGCATCGTAAACTGGACCAAGTTCATATCGCAAAACACGCAAAGCAGCAACTCTGGTTTCCCATCTGGTTTCACATAGTGGTTTTAATGTCAGTGAGGGCAACTGTTTCAAAAAGAACATTCCACCCTGTGAGTGGATCCAGCAAAAAATACATACACACTTTGAACAATTCCTTAAAAACTCTAAAAAATAATATGAATTAGCAGCACTTTTGCTTAAGTGTTTTTATAGGGCAACTCTCTCCTTAATTTGTCAAATGCAGTCTGCAGACGGCAAAAGCCACAAAAGATGATAGATATCTTCTAGGTAGCCTAGAGAAATATTTCTAATAAAGTAAGTAAACAATGACATCATTCTACTTGGTTATTAGGAGGAGTTTGCAAGGTACCATTTTTGCCATTTCGGTTCTACGGTGGTTTAAATAAGGTTATAAGTGTACACAGACATAGCCTAATGATAAATTGTAATTTTTTTAATTTTTTTGAAAGTTGTTTTTTTTAATTTGGCGCCCTAAGTACTTTGGCGCCCCCTAGGTAGCTGCCATGTCGCCCTATGCCCAGAGCCGGCCCTGTTTTGCACCTCTACGCTCGTATACATCAATGAGCCGTTTCCCATTAGTTTATATTACTTTATTAAAACCTACCAATACTCATACACGCTTTCGATCTTGTCTAGTCAAATTTCAGAATCAAAAGTGGCAGAGGCGTAGTGAAGGATGGGCATCAGGGGCATCAACCACCGGGCGCTAGTCACAAGGGGCCAAAATGGTTTATTTTCCATATCATCTTAAATGGTTTTCAAAAATGTGGGGAGGGGGCACTAAAAGGTATTGTGCCCCCGGGCGCGAGTTAAGCTCGCTACACCACTCAATATGGGGCGCGGTTAAAAGATCCCCCCTAACCCCCCTTTGCTCAGCCTCATGTTACGTTTTCAACTGTTGCAGGGATATTCACTCCGGAATGCGAATGTAAAGTCCAATGACACTTCCGGTAACTGTGGAACATACCGTTGGCCCATCATACACCGGTGCAGTTCAGATGGTGTTACATACCGAGATATGGCCGAATGACTATCAGAGAGTAATCTGTGGATATCGTGTGAATTGGCATATCATGTCTCTACTGGACCAGCTTCATATGTATATATCGAAGATTTGTGGATAAATTGAAAGATGTATAGATGTTTAGAAAAGTAGAGTGAGAGAGAGGGATAGAGAGAGAGAGACAGAGAGAGCACAGAGAGAGAGAGAGACAGAGAGAGAGAGAGCGAGATATCAACAAGAAGATAGACAGATAAAGGATAGATAGCCAGATAGTTGATCATACAGCTACAATGAATATTATTAAACTGTATTAACTTACAGGCCCCATGAATATATTTGCTGAAGCGTTCAAAGATTCGGCTGGCGACGCCCCTGTGCAGAACGCTAGAAACCTACCCAATATCCTCAGAAGAGCATGGAGAACTCCTAAATGTTCCAGTATTGACAGGATGGCAATAATAAAGGCAATGAGTGGAATCAACTGGAAACAAAAATCATTATCAAGTACCCATTATAAACGGTCGATATTGATTCAAAATAATTCAGTAAAACATGTGTAGGTCTAAATTTATTTAGGCTGTTAGCATTAAACTCGTTCTCTTTTAGCAAAACGGTGCATCTATCAAACGATAATGTACACCATTTTGGTCCCTACATTAACGATAATTTAGGTCTACATCAATGGTACAATATTATATCAGAGAGAGAGTGATAAAAATATGGGAAATCAAACCGTTGACATACACGGAAAACAAATCCTTCATTCAGATAGAGAGAGCCAAATAAAAATTGTCCCCCGGCTTTGGAGAACCTGACCGTTAGTTTGACCACTTCCCCGCACCAGATGAACATGTCCCGAACACCAGGGGGAGTCTGAGTATCGTCAGCGCAAACACGTATTGCAGGAACAAACCAAGCAGCACAGGACGCCATGATATCGTAGAAGAACACAACAACAACTAACCAACAACGAAATGAACTGAACGTTGAGGTAAACGTCATTAGCAAAGGACAGTTTTACACTCTCGTAGCCAGAGGCGGACTTAGTGACGGGAATATCGGGCGCGCACACAATGTTTAACGGGTCGCTTTTTCTAAAAGGGCCCGATATTTTCTTTTGCGCCCTGAGGCCACAGCTAAGTCCGCCCCTGCTCGTAGCTATACAACTGATATAGAAGATAATACTGAGTTGATTCTGCATGGCCATGCACCAACTTGCCTTATGCGGATGTGTAGAAGTGACAAAGAAAATGATGAGAATTGCGGCAATGCCACTGAGGGAGATCAAGTTCTCTGCTTGAACTAAAATGACTTCCGTTATTATGGTGACGCAGGTAAGCACCCCACATGCCAGATACACAATTCTGAGGACGTGAGAGAATAAAACCGTATTCAAACAAATATCGTGTAAAAATGGATGACCGTGAGTTAAAATATCAGTAGACAAGTGGTAAGTGATATTTAATGGCTGTTGGCCAAATGACATAATATCAGTCTCTGAATACATTGTTCGACTTCAGAGCTGATATATTGACTCACTAATACATCAACTACCAAAGGTCCAGATTAAAACCAGGGGAAGTAACTTAGCCCCTGTCCTCGATAAGTAAGTGAATCCCCCCCCCCCCCCCCCCCCACCTTTTTTCAAAACATAAAATCAAATTATAAAATGTGTGTTGAATTTTTTTTTTCATTTTCGCTCCAGAGTTAATTGACTTAAACACGATATGGCATTACAATGGAAATATATTTTGGGATGTGCTGCTATAGATCTATTCAATCCCGTACTGTGGTTGTGGTGCTAAAGAGTCATTCCGTACTGTGGTCGTGCTGCTAAAATTTCATTTCCACGCTGCGGGCGAGGTGCTAAAGAGTCATTCCCGTGCCGTGGGCAAGTTGCTATAGATAAAGTCATTCTCGCACATCCCCCACCTAGGCTACAGGTTCCATGTCCATAAGATGCATTATTCTGCAAGAAAATGACTTTGACATTGGAGAGATAGTGTAATTACGGTGGCGGAGGGAAAGGGGCGGGGTGGCAGCAAATGACTCAGGGGCCAAGATTATCTGGGTCGCCCTAGAGCCACATGTAAAATGTGCCTCTCCTGTAAACATGAAATCTATCCAATGTCAGTTTAAACGCATCTCTGCGTGGTCGTCTCGAGCACCAGTATATCATGTACACAAAAAAAAAACTTTCACTACCGCTTGGAATGACGAACGAAGGCGGGTGTTTCCTAATAAGTTGCTGAATTTTGTCCATTGGATCTTTACCTGGAAACTCCTTTGATAATAAGAACGAAAAACAGAATGGATGTGATGACCTTAGAAGTCCAGTCACTGTCGACTCGCCATGATGGAGGTAAAGAACATAGGCCACATACGCTAAATAGACACAGCGCTGTAATACAGCCCACGATCCTCGAGATTTGGTGACAACCTCCGCGCACGATTCGACGATTTTATTTCTAAAAACGTAAAATTTTGTTATGAATCTGTCGTCGTCTTTATCATTTGTGTCATCGTCGTCCTCATCATCTACACAAGCTTTATTATCGGCACCAGCGATCCCTTCCACAGAGTGTGAGTGGTCAATCGGATAACTTGAACACTCGAGCTCCACAGCAACACTATTTGGTGTGTCGTTCTCCATGGCTGCAATAGAACCATCCACAAAATGTGGTTAAGGGACCGATGTCGTTTATTGTTTCTTTACCCGTTTACAAAGGCCCAATTAGAGTAGGAGAGAGAGAGATACGTTATCTATGCAAACATAGGTGGAACAAATTCGCTGACAACAATTTTGAGCAAGCTCCGATGGTTGACCGAAAGGGTCAAAACTTATCTTGCCAGATGAATACACAATAATTTAATACCAAGAATAATTCTAATAGCAACATTTCTAATGGGGATATCAATACAATGTATACTCTAACCCTATCTATCTATCTATCTATCTATCTATCTATCTATCTATCTATCTATCTATCTATCTATCTATCTATCTATCTATCTATCTGTCTGTCTGTCTGTCTGTCTGTATGTCTAATCCGTCCGTCCGTCTATTCATCTCCATCTATCTATCTTTCTCTCTGTCTATCTATCTATCTATCTATCTATCTATCTATCTATCTATCTATCTATCTATCTATCTATCTATCTATCTATCTATCTATCTATCTATCTATCTATCTATCTATCTATCTATCTATCTATCTATCTATCTATCTATCTATCTATCATATTGTCTGCCTGTCTATACATGTATTTATAGTCTCTAGTCTTATTCTTTTCTACCATCTCTCTCTCTTTCCTCTCTTTAATGTGTGACACGATGGACTTGAAATCTTGACAGACCAAGGTTAATAAATGAGGTGCGCTTTTTTCAGTCACATAAATATTTAGCTCTTGGTCATATTGGGTCAAAGGTTATTCACATGCTTTTCTGTGATTATTTTACACCACTGTTTCAGTAAAATGTGTGATGCAGAGATATGTGCTTGTTGTTGTAAATGTGTGATGCAGAGCTATGTGCTTGTTGTTGTAAATGTGTGATGCAGAGCTATGTGCTTGTTGTTGTAAATGTGTGATGCAGAGCTATGTGCTCGTAGTTGTAAATGTGTGATGCGACTAGCAGAGATCTTTGTAAAGACGTGATATTGCCCTTTAATTCCTCTTTTTCCGTTAACTGCTTCGTAGATAATTTTGTAGTGTGTCATATTTACTCAGACACCAAGGGGACTCCATAGATGGGATATCTCACTTCCGTGGGTGGCTCTATATAAACTGTTTAGTGTGAATTGTTGACCCTCAAAAACTATTTGCTAAGCAAAAAAATAAAGACAGGAGTTATTTTTGTAAAAAAAAATTAATATTAGACGCGAAAAAACTAATAACGGGAAAAATAAAAAATATGTTTTTATAAAAATGCAAATAAATAAATAAATTAATTAATTAATAAACAACAAAAAACTAAAAAAAACAACTCATTATATCAAAAACAAATTATTTATTTAAATTATCTTTACTAAAACTATAAGCGTGGGTGACCATGTAGATTATTTATTTATATTTATTTTACTACTTATCAACCAATGTAAAGACATCTTTAGTTCAGTATACCGTAATCATCCACGCTTTTAATTTTAGTAATTATTTATATAAATATAGGTATTCGTTTAGCAATTTGATGAAAATCAATTATTTATACGTAGCCTAATTAGCACATTGAACTAAATAAGTAAGCTGTTAAGTTTAAAAGGATGATATTGACACTATGAAAACATTCCGCTTCATTGTCTCGAATGTCTTCAAGATATAAATAAACCTGAATAAAAAAAACAAACATTAAAATCAATAAAAGAATGAAAACAAAACAAAAAAAAATGACTAAAAGAGAGCAGGATAAATCAACAAAGGATAAAGAATTAAATTAATGCCACAGCTACCTGCAATACAGGCTGTCATGAAACTGGCACAGTGACCAACTATCATTGAACGGAACACATATTTGAAAACGGTTGTCTTTTTTTCAGGCACGAGAACAAGGTAGCACCCAATGACGATCCCGATACTGATGAAGTTGGCGAACCCACACAAAGCATAAGTGGTGATCACCTCTGAACGCATCTAAGTAAAATAAAAAAGAAATGAACAGGAAGACACATATTAGTAAAGAATTGGTTAAGGTTAGAATGTAACGCGTGTCTTAAGTACTACACTCACAGAAAGAAACCCAGATTTCAGTGTTGAGTTCCAACTAGGGAGGTAGACATCTTCATGTGAGCTGGACCAGTACCAGTCAGTGAGATTGTGACTCACGTACCTCTCCCACTCTAAACGGTTTTTTTTTAGTTCTCCGAGCGAAGCATAAGCAACAAGTTCGTTGATGAAAACTTTAATACCAAGTAACTCGGCCACTTTGTGACCGTCTGCCATGTCCACTCCGAGGGATAATGCTAGTGGATAAAACAAATAGGAGCAAATCCACTGGGGAAAAAAAGCATCGAAGTCACATTTTTAAAATAAAGTTTTTTTAAATTAATTGATTTAAACATTAAACTTTCTTAATAGTATTATTAAAAGCAATATAAATACTAACTGATCCTCCGTGAGAACCGTGGGATATTTTCCCAGGTAAAATTTGGTGCAAATTTGTTCACAACTCCACCCAGCTTTAAATTGGTACCTGACTTAAAGTTGGGGAAATAAAGGCGGCTGGGAGTTGTGCTAACCACTCAATCCCTTCATATGCCGAGGTTAAAGAAACAGATGAATTCTACACTTCTTCTGCCCCGAATAGCCCATTAGGGCTAAGGGAACTTTACTTATCATATTTTTTACGTCATCAGATTTGACACGAACTTTTAATGGCATGGGGTCCGATTGGCAGTGAGGGGGCAATTGATGTCGCCTAGTTCACCTATGAATAGCTCTCTGGTCTAAGCTAAATATTGTGCATACCTTATGTCGCCTATGAATAGCTCTCTGGTCTAAGCTAAATATTGTGCATCCCTTATGTCGCCTATGAATAGCTCTCTGGTCTAAGCTAAATATTGAGCATCCCTTATGTCGCCTATGAATAGCTCTCTGGTCTAAGATAAATATTGTGCATCCCTTATGTCGCCTATGAATAGCTCTGGTTTAAGCTAAATATTGTGCATCCCTTATGTCGCCTATGAATAGCTCTCTGGTCTAAGCTAAATATTGTGCATTCCTTATGTCGCCTATGAATAGCTCTCTGGTCTAAGCTATATATATATATATATATTGTGCATCCCTTATGTCGCCTATGAATAGCTCTCTGGTCTAAGCTATATATTATGCATTCTTAATGTCGCCTATGAATAGCTCTGGTCTAAGCTATATGTTGTGCATCCCTTAATGTTGCTTCAGAATATTTTATATGGTCACCTGTAATGTTAAATTTTGTACATCAACCAATTCTCCCAACCATCTTAATGCTGCATTAACCATCTCCATCAAACTGACCAGTGCTATCACGTTGGCCAGTATAGCGGCTACCAAAGTAAACGCCGAAATAGCGCCACTGGAAAAAGCATCCATAATGCTGCGATATCTGTGCGGATAAAAAAAAATAAAAATCGTTAAAAACATTCTAGTTAACAAAACTCTACACAAACAATGCACATCTCCAGAGAGGGAAAAGGTTTGATATTACATTTTAAAATGAAATGTACTCATTTACAAATATTTTTAAATAAGACCTGCTGATCAGTTCGTTTGTAAAGATGGTATTCGTTGAATGCGCACTGTGAGTGTAGTACTTAAGACACGCGTTAGATTTTAATCTTAACCATTTCTTCATGCAGTGGCGTCACTATGGTTGGTGTTACCCAGTGCGAAAAAATTCAGGGTGTCAACCCCCCCCCCACTCAACCACCATGAGCAATGGTACATATTTCGAATTTTCCTGCACTAGACCTGAGAGAATTTACTTTAAAATACTTTAGAGAAAAAAAATGATAGTATTACTGACTGTATTTCAGAAAGATGTATATTACTTTCGTTCAACAGAGTTTGTAAACTACGTCTCCAATTTCCTTTTTTTTTTGGAACGTTTGCAAAGAAAACTCTAGATTGGTCTAATCAGCTTTGAACTGTATTCGTTTACCTAAACTCCGGTCGCTCTGCATAGTGGCATCATGTGCTACTGCTCTGCATGGAGGCACCATGTGCTATTGCTCTGCATGGTGACACCTTAGGCTACTGCTCATGTTTTTAGCTATGATCGGTTATAAAACCGACTATACCGAGTTTTTTCGACTATGAAATTTAAAACTGTTCATTTTGGTGTCACCCGGTGCGACCCGCAACCCATACATTCCCCTAGTGACGCCACTGTCTTCATGCATTCATGAAATATATTCATTCGGGACATGCATTTAATTACTCATTCTCCGCTCTTTTAATAATTATTTTTTTCAAAATGACACATCTGTTATTTTTTTTTACTTCAGACTGCACCTCCCTCTATTTTGTATTTTTTCCCTCTAAATATTGTGAAACATGGCAGTCAGTGATAATAACACAAATATTGATAACATACCTTTTGGCTGGAATCATTTCTTCCATTTTTTTCATAGACTTTGTTCTGGGCAGGACCTCTGGGACTGACAGTTTGGCTACTGCAAGAGCCGCTGGAGCGGACATTACGGAGGCAGCCAGCAGATGGTCAGCAGATATCTGCAATGATCACGTGATACAGTGTGAAAGGATGTTTTGTTAAACATTTTCCTCACAAATAGACATATAGATTTTGTGTTTTGAATTGGCATATAACGAAAGTATTTTGAAAATTTTGTTTATTCATTTCTTTAATATTCATCAGCTAAACACATTACTGGCAGGGGAGGCAATACAAAACTAAATTAATACACACACACACAAACACACACATTTGCACGCGCACACACACACTCATATATATTTACATATACATTTTTACACGTGACATACCAACATAAAATATCTTTCACTATCGAATTGTACTTGGTATTCCTGTTTATTGTAATTGAGTCACATTTCGTGTAGATATCGAACTGGGCACAGCATCTAACGCTATATAATCTATTTTCTCAATTTTTACCCTTATATTAAGAAAAATAATTATCTTCGTTGGTAAAATTATAAGAGCAACATATAAAGAATTGTTTATTTAATCAATGTTTTTAAAAAACTTTTCATTCAATTAGACTAATCTTGCGGCTGTCTACTGTGGCTAAATGTATAGTTAAAGTGCAACTCACAGAACCAACTCCGTAATGTGATTCCGGTCAATCCTATCGCAGTCACAATCTCCTCCCCCTATCACTTTTTCCCCCTAAGGCTCTACATTCTAAAGGCCATTAATTTAGCTATTCGTTTACAATATACTCACTCCAAATGAAATGCGCAAGTCCCATGATACTACCAGTGACCGTTGACATGCCGTTGGACATCAGGCAGTGAAGTTCTGAAGGCGTGACGTACTTGAGGTACGTCCGAACCACCATCAAAGAATCAATCTGTGGACATCAAAAGGTGTTTACACATCTGTCACACATTTATCAGATGGTTTTAGCAGTTTCATATTTTGCAGAGAAAAAAACGAATAGTACTTCTCCTATGAATACTATTTAATGATGCCATGACTAATTGTATTAAGTTATGGGTAATTTGAATTATGAGGAGGTTAGAACTTACAGGCCCCATGAATATATTTGCCGACGCGTTCAGGGACTCGATGGGGACGCCCCTGTACAGAATGCTAGAAATCTGCCCATGATTCTAAGCAGAGCGTGAAGAACTCCTAGATGTTCCAGAACTGACAAGATGGCGATTGCAAAGCTAATAACGGGATTAACTGAAATCAAAACATTGTAAAGAAACATAAATCACACTATTTAAGAATGAAGCTGAAAAAAAATGAAGCACACACGACATTATCACGTCATATCTTTTTTTTTTTAATTTTCTTACCATTAGGCATTTAAATTTAATGTCCTTACATTTTTAACAAAGTTGTTTACATTCTAAGTGAATAGAAGTTTCAGTGAATTTCTGAAAAATTACTTACATAGAAAACAAAGACATCATCCCTATAGAGAGATCCAAATAAAAACTTTCCACCAGCCTTAGAAAACGTGACAACCAAAGCTGACCACATCTCCACACCAGCCGAAGGTTTCTCTAATGCCGGGCAGTCTAAGTATGGCCATTGCAAACACGTACTGAATGAACAATCCAAGAAATACCGGCTGCCAGCGATATCTGTGAGAAAAAAGAGACGATTGTCTGGATGTTTGTGCTCTTCCAGCAGTGGTTGAGTGTGTGGTCGGTCCCGGGCACAAAATATTGGACTCTTTAATAAAAAAGAGATACTGTCAGCACTTAAAATAACAATACAAGTTAGTGTTATAGTGGGCCCTTCCGAAATCCGCCTTAGTTACCCATGGACAGTATGGCGCAACCAGCAAAAAATGCTGAGGGGGAATCACATATAAAAAAAAAAAATGCGGGGGGGGGGGGCTCACATATAGAAAAAAGACAGTTTGACAGTCTTTTTAGTAACTTTATATAGTAAAATATGTATTGATGATTTGGTCTGGGGGCTGCCTTCCCCTTCACTTGCCCAGACTGTCTCACGCGTAATCTGGGGTTCCACACTCTGAACCTCTCTTAAGGATAGGCAAACAAGGCAGCTGGTATTGGCCCCCACTATAAGTAAAGGCATTCATGAGCAAATGTCAGGGACCCCGTGCTAAATAATATCAAATTATTAAGGGCGAACGGAAGTCTTAATAGGGCTCCAAAATTACCTTAGCATAGGAACTTAAATACACCTTTACCAAGGGTCCCCAAATGTAAGCTTTATTTGCCCCCCCATATGTTGCTTTGCCTAGCGCCCCCACCCAACAATGTTGCAAATGGATCCTACAAATACAAGGACGCCTCTGCCATCGTTAATCGATAAGAAAATTTCATTCTTTTGAGTGGTTTTCTCACGTGACCCAGAAAAAAAAAATGGTTTATCCGCGTACCCTAGGTAAAGCTGATCAGACGTTTTTTTTTTTTGTTGTAAGCACTTATGATGAAGAGAAAGCTATTTATAGATCATATACAATTAACAGAGCAATGAAGTAAAAGCAAACTTGCCTTATGTGGGTGTGTTGAGCTCAAAAAGAAAACGATGAGAATCGTCAGGATGCCAGTTAGGGACAACAAGCTCTCAGGCCGAACCAAAACGACTTCAGTAATCAGGGTGATACAGGTCACAGCCAAACATGCTATGTACACAAGTCTGTACAATGATATGAGAGGTGAACAATCTCATTTAAGTCTAATGTTAGGAGAATACAGTTTTGTTGATGTTTGGCTCTGAGCTACAGAAATATTAAAGATAATTCCGCTAATACACATATTGTTTTCAGGGAGCACCTAATGGTATCATTTATATTAATTAATAAACTCGGTAGGCCTATGCAGGCCCGTAGCCAGGTCAAAGTAAGTAGGGGGACACCAATACCAAGCAAGGGGGCACCTTTACTTTTTCTTTATTTTTCCCTCTTTTCTTCCATTTAAAGCGGGAGGGCACTTCATACCTAGCAGGGGGGGGGGGTTGCACGGCCCCCCAATGCCCCCCTGGCTACGGGGCTGGGCCTATGTCTTTCAAACTCTATTCATTGCTAATATTAGTTAACTAGCTGCACCCTGCAAAACCTTTGCATATCGGTAGGCTATGTTATTTTTGGTTTCGGGCAGATCAGATTTTTTCATGATTGTATTTTAAACTGGAATACTGTTGTATTAATTCTTTACTTTCCATTTAACGCAGAACCCAAATCGCTTTTATATTAGTAAATATTCGTTAATATATATTGATGCTCACACTTTTATTTAGTAAATATAATTTCTATAAATATTTGTATGATATAAACCTAAGAATTTTTTTGTTACTTTTTATAGTACGTTTAAAAAAACAAACAATTTTTTTAAAAATTTAAAACAATATATTTTATTTATTATTTTGATATTATTTTCTGAATTAAAAAAGCCATATGTAATACTATTTTATATATAAGGCTTTCCTGCAACACAGTAATAAATTTCAACCATGTTGTAGGCCTACTCTTGTTGCAACAACAATGTTTATTATCTTCTTTCCAAGGGTGCCTCACAGCAATCTTGGCCTACTGACAATATTCACAATCCGGGGACCTTCCAATCACACCCCACCCATAGCTTGCTCTCCCGTTTTATATCAGAATTCTGTACCCTCAGACGGATACCCTAGGGGAAAGGGGCCCCTGGCATGTATTCTGGTTGCATCCCATATCGTTGACCCTGTTTTCTTAGTATGCTAAGCCTTCAACGAGATAATGAAAAAAAAATTGTGCAACACAAATTTAATCTGGGGCGAGACTGGCTTTAAGTAGGTCACACATGCTGAAAGAGATAAAGTCTAAATGTCATTCTGACATGAAGGAACGGGCATTTCCACTTGTTTTTTAGCCACAATGTAAAAAAAAAAAATAACAACAACACACACTAATGTGAAAAAGGACAGAAAACACTTGACGTTGCATTATATCATGGAGCGGCAAAAAAAAAAACGGCAAGGGTTTATGAAAAAAAAAATCTATCTATCTATCTATCTATCTATCTATCTATCTATCTATCTATCTATCTATCTATCTATCTATCTATCTATCTATCCATCCATCCACCATCCATCCATCCATCCATCCATCCGACCATCCATCCATCCATCCATCTATCTATCTATCTATCTATCTATCTATCTATCTATCTATATATCTATCTATCTATCAGTAACTAACTGACTGTGACCTACCTCTTCGACTGTCGTACGACCGACGGGTGTTTTTTTAAGAGTGTATTCCACTTTCCAATGGGATCATACCTGGACACTCCTTTGATGACCAATACAATAAACAAGATGGCCGTAATAACATTAAGTCCAGTCACTTTGTGCTCACCATGATGAAGGTATAGGGCGTAAGCCATATACGCTAAATATGAACATAGTGCGACTACGCAGATGACAATTTTTACAACCTGGCTTCTTTCCGCGCAAGATTTGAAAATTTTGTTTCTAAATTTATAGAACTTCGTTAAGCATTTGTTGTCATTCTCTCCATTTGAGTCCACAACGTAGTCGTTATTTAAGCACGCGCTGTCGGGACGATTCGAATCAGATTCAAACGTGTTAAATTCAATCTCTACAGAAGTTTCACGTGCGTTGTCTTCCATTGTTACACGGCCATGTTTAAGAAAACCGTCTGAAGTTTATGATCCTAGTTAGGAGACCCGCTATCAGCAAAACATACACACGCATACATCCAACGAATTACAGACGTTCACTTCTTAGAAGTATAGCAACAACCATGAGAGTCTAACTGACCTGGTTTTGTTGTGTGTAGATAAAAATACACATTTGTTATATGTTGCTCTTGTTTTGCTTATTGCTTTTTTTTTATGGCAATATGTGGGTCGCATACATGTGCTATGGTTGCACCCTCCTTGCGGCCCGGCCACCATATGTCTTTAACTACATACTTTCTTACCTAAATACCTACCTATCTACATGTCCTGGTTAACCATTAGACTTATACAGGGGGCTGATCTAGACAACTTTGACGTGGAGGGATGGGGGGCAAAACTGTTTTCATTGTTGAAAATTGGTCTTAGAACAAAAAATATTTCGATAATTTAATTATGTCTTACCTAAACTTGCGGTAACCGGGGGGGGGGAGCATGCCCCCCCCCCAATCCGCCCCTGGACTTAAAATGTCTTATCCCCCGAAAAAAAAACGGTCCTCGTCTATCAGACTATAACTACGGATGTTGGCCATAAATTTTTATTGCTTTCTTCGTCCAAGGCAAAAACAAAAGGAGAAAAATCTTAATATACTGTAGCACCGTAAGCTTTCATATTAACCGTGTAACAGGAATATTTTTTGTGAAACGGGCATATTAACTGTTAGAATGGCATATTAAATGTTATGTGAATGGGCATAATACATTTCACTGGTGACACGTTTTGTCTTTAGTTACTTAAATCAGCCCCCTTTTCGGTAACCTTAATCCGGTCCTGCCTATCGACTCAACTTCTTCTTCTTCTTCTTTGTTCTCGACCATATTCGTCGAGATTGCGTGGCTGTATGTTTTGCGCCATTAAGGCCTACTGCCTCCGTCTTCAGCCTGCTGTTTTTCTGGATTTGCTTTCATAGTCTTTGGTCAGCAAAGACCATCTGCAAGGCAGCAGTTGATTTAATTTCGGAGTTTTCTCTCCTAGATGACTGCTATCCCTAGCTAACGGCCTCATCTGACCGGGTTTAGAGTTTGGGCGCTCTATGTTCGCTTTTTGCTATAATTTCTTAGGGTTTTTGAGGCATTTTTAAGGTATCCTTACCACGGGATACCTCACCTCACCCTCCATGGCAGCAAACCAGTTGGTCCGCGACCGCTTATTAGTATTCACCGCTGACCCTTATATCTAAGGGTCTTTCCCCTATCCGCCAGCTGGGGACGCGCTTGGTAGGAGATGGTGGCTCCCCCAAGTCGAGTCAACTACCTACATAAATATTCATCTGTAAAGCCTTTGCATTTCACCAATCTGCCTACCTAATTATCTATATACCCCACTTCTTGTCTCCGTAACTGTCTAGAAGCATTTGTGACTCTTGTTTATATTATACTCAACACCTACATGCCCACATTTACGCCTGTTTAGTTTTAATTTAGAGATGCATATCTGCTAGTCAGGATAATATATTTAGATGTCTGTCTCATTCTACACTACCACTTGACCATACATTTTTGTTGACAGAGAAAGACTCTTGTTCATAACATGTAGACCTTGAAAGGACAATTTAAATCATGATGAATTAACCGAACAAAACATTCTCTCTCTCTCTCTCGGACACTGACTTTGGTGGTTTGATTGCGAATCGTCACGCTAGTGCTCCATGGCCGTAGAGTGGACCTTTTTTTTGGGCCAAGGACAAACATTATAAGGTCGATTAGCATAGGCTTATTCATATTTTACTTGTGAGGCAGCCGGGCGTTACGACGCCTCTGATTAACCCTACATCATGGCCTAAAAGTCTATTGGTTCCAAATGCATCTGTATTAGGGCATTCTAAAACATGAGTTAACCTGATGCAGGTGTTAAAAGCGATCTTATATAGCACTACGCGGGGTGCAGGTCGAGTGTCATATACGAGGAATGGAAATGAAGCTTAGTTATGTTTAAGTTTCGTAAAAAAAAAAACCAAGCTCGGGGCCTGAGTCAGTCGCCCTAGTTGCCCCCCCCCTCCGTTATGTGTAGAGTAGGAACAGAGCCGCCATTAATGCATTACAGTATTTTGGATACCAATAATGAGAGCCGCATTTCGGATTTTAGTAAGCCTATAAGGTATAAAAACAACTGGCCTACCATTGGCGAAAAGTAGTTATTTTGATTAGATTAAATGAAAAAAAAACGTAGTAAAATATTTGAAAAAAAAAAAAAGATTAATGAGAGTTTATTCTGCAAAGAGCCGCCGTCGGTATAAGTCCACTGAGCTGTGATTGCTGACAAAATATTAAAAATGTACTTATATGACATGGACAATAATCTTTCTATACTTTTACTACATATATTGTCGGGGAAAAAAATACACAGCTTCCTTGTATAAAAAAAACTCAGGCAACTCTTTCTTTAGTTTACAAAGGGAGATCATTACTAAATTTACTAAATTAAATCCTCTAATTCTAGGAATTTTTACTATTAAATTTTGTTTTCAATTTATGATATATATAAACAATGTCATTGTCTCGATTTAAAGGGTGTCTAGTGGGGGCAGTTGTGGGTGACTGTATAGGGTCTATTTATGAAGGACGCTCTCACGTTAAAACAAATGCTATAATTGAAGAACTTAGGAAATTAGAGAAAAGTAAGGAAAGCTTTGAGTTTGTTTTTAGGCACTTGTTACGGGACCAAACGTGTGGTCTCCGTATTTTTTTTACCCGGGTACCAGCCGTAGATAATATTGCTCCACACCCTAACCCTAATCCTGAAAAAAAAATTCTGAAAAAAAAAAAATTATATATGTCATGTTCCTTATACCCTAATATAATGGTCACGTTTGGTCCCGTAACAAGTGCGTTGTTTTTAATAGTTGAGGGTAGGCTTTGTGACACTTTGTCTTTGTACTATTATAACGTTTCTTGTGCAAATAAAAAATCCTCTTTTTTAAAAAAGAAATGTGGTTGGATTATTGGCACATTATTATACTAGTAATCAGTATGTCTTGATTTTAATTTTTGTGATGTGTAAGTTATAAGTTTTATAAGTTACATGCATACAGTGGGTATTCGGTTAATAAACTGTTCGGACAGCGAACAAATCGGACAACGAACACTTTCAGGAAGGATTTTTGTGTTCGGACAACGAACAATATTCGGATAATGAACAAAAACTACAGACTGTCTTCTACTATTCTCTGAACTTTCAAAAAGCGGGATGTGTTTGGATCCATTTGTTCAAATCGCATGGAATCCGTGTTTATTTCTTGAAATGCTTGAGTCATTTCTTTCAACGTTTAACTTCAAACGAAAAGGCAAAAAACCTCAAATAAAAACCTGTTGTTGTGGCCTGGAACCGCTATTGTTGAGCGATCGCCATCTGTCGATGTTAACAAAGGTGGCCTAAAAGTAAACTAACATCCCACATCCTGTTGACATCCAAGTTCCGCGAGAGATTTTTTTCTTATGTTAGTCTGAATTTACGAATGTTGAACTTGCATAAGTCAGGAGCTATTTGTAATTTTTACGAAAACCTCTCGGCTCTTGGAACACCCGACACCAGTCCTCAATTGGTTGTACGCATGTATTAAATTTGTAATAAATAAACTTACTTAAAAAATTATACTTGTACATGACATTTAAAAAAAATTAAATTTGTAGGATCTGTAGAACGAATTAATCGAATTTCCATTAACATATATGGTAAATCGATGATCGGTTAATGAACGATTCGGATAGCGAACATAATTGTTGAACAGAAACAGTTTTGAATCAAAAAAGTAAAAAAAAAATGGTTTAAAAATACTTTGGTCTCTTTAGAAAATTAGTTTCATTTAATTAAAATAGAGTAGAATAAAAGTTTTGAATTTAAAATCAATATTTCACTAATTTAATAAATATATTTTATTTCATTACTGCAGGTTGCCTTTTATTAAAATAGAATAAATGTCTGGTGCTCATAGCAGACTGTTGTGCTGAATGAGTTAAGACCCAGCTTTTGAGGAGAAAATTAAATTACTTTAGTCTTATTAATTTGATTCCTGGTCAAAATGCTGATTATGTATAATCTAATGGTGGCTGTATTAAAAATTATGAAATAATCACTTCCCTAAGCTATTAATTTTGACAAAATTCTATACACGAGTGCACTATTTACTACATGTATTATTAAAGGAAAGTACTACATGATTAATGATATAGGGAAAGGTCAGAGACCGCAGACATTATTAATTTTTATGGCATATATTCTGGATTATAAATATTATTTTATTTAATTAATATTTTTTATATTTATGTACTTGGTCTTTTTTATTACTAGAGAAACAAAAGCTCAATGAAAAAGATGAAAAGCCTTTACGGTATACAGATGATACAGCTATGGCTCAAAGTGTTGCTCTGTCGCTTATTCACAAAGGAAGTTTTGATGCAGTGGATATGGGAAAGAGGTAGTTTTAATCGAATTTATTGATAGTAGAAAAACATTTTTTGAGCATAGAATTATTACTCTTTTTAACACGTTTGAAAAAAAATGCCAAATAAAGTCTAGAGAAATTAAATGCAAATTTTTTAAAACTATATTAAATATGATATATAGTTTTATGCCTAAATACAAACAGGCGATGTAACCCCTTCTTCACATACTATGGTAACACAGTTCCTGGGAAATCTCATTATGTGCTGTGTCAGACTAAAAATACAGGAAAAAAGGGGAATTAATAACTTTTTTTCTTAAATTCAACCAAAAACTTATTTTAATTAAAAATACAGACAAATAAAAAGAAATATACTTCTTCAATTCAAAATTATTTTATTTCTAATCAGCTCTCAGTATAATGAGTTAAGAGAATTTGTTTGATATTTTGGCAAATCCAATTTTTATTTATTATTAACCTAACTCTGATGTTCCCCATAGTTAGTCAAAAAACACACAAAACTTTAAGACTTCCTAAATTGAATCTTTTATTTTCTTGTATTTTATTGACAATTATTATTTCATTTCCATGTTGGAGTAAATATGTATTGCAGGACAGAAAGTGGTAATTCTCTAGAGTGTAAGAGTGAAATCATGTAGCAGGAAACTATGTAATAGGGGGAGAAGGTCCTTTGTGAATTTAATTTCCAGATTTTCCAATCAGCTTTTATAATCTGAAAATAGTCTCCTTACAAATATACCTCCAACTCTGAATCTAATCCATTCAATATCACTGCTCGAGTTCCCAGATTGGTTTTTTCCTATTACATTAGTAGAGACTGGATCAATCTTTTCTAAGGTCCCTCAAACTTATCTTTCAAATTTATTTTACATTTAATGTACTAAATTTGTTGGCAAAATATAGCATATTTGAACAGTAGACTTTTAATATATCTTTAGAAATATCACAAAACATGAAGAAAAAAATTAGCCTAATAAAAAGTGTAAAAAGTGAACACAGACGCTATTAAAAAAAAAAAGGCCTAAAGATCACCTTTGTACTGGGAAAAAATGTTCACAAACTTACAAAAACATGACACTATTTGTTTAATACCAAAGCTATTCCAAATTACTCTTTGAGCATTTGGATTTGTAGATATTACTGATATGAAGAAAAAAACGTAATTCATCATTTTAGCCTCACTTATGATCGTTAGCTATAGCTCTTTTTTATTTTATAAAAACAGATTTGCAGAAAAATTCTTTAAAGAGCCTAACAGAGGCTATGGTGGTCACATACACACAGTATTTGAAAGATTACGGAATGCAGACTCTAACAATGTATTCAAACCAGCACAAGAACAGTTTGATGGGACTGGCTCTTATGGCAATGGTGGGGCCATGAGAATTGCACCTGCATCTCTTTTTTCTTTTTATGAAAATGATTTTTTGAAATTACAGGTAATAAACTAGGAGATTTTTATTTCTGTAAACAAAAAATTCAATGTAAGAACATAGGCCTACTTTCAGTTAAATTTGACAAATTTATTGAAAATTTTTTTTTCTCATTTATCCTTATATGTAAATATTTATATATGATGTATTATGATTTTTCCTTTAAGTGCAGAATGATATTGGGAATGAAATTTTTATACAAGGGGAAATAAAAAAATACAGTCATAAGAAGAGCTACTAATTCTTTGTTTTTTCAGCTTAGATTCATAAAAAATTGATTTAACAAATGTATGATTCTGATTATTATGCTGAATATTAAAAAGTTTATTTCCTATGATTATCATACAAATTTAAACTTTTAGGATCTGGTTGCTTCTATTACAAGACTAACTCATTCTCATCACCATGCTATACATGGGGCCATTCTTGTAGCACATGCTGTTTACCAGAGTCTTCGAAGTGAGTCAGAAATAGATGCCAATCAATTTATTGATAATTTGATTTCAAAACTGAAGCCCTTAGAGGAAAAATATGTTTTAGAAAGTGAAGATGAGCCGCCTACTAAAAAAACTTTTAAGAGGTAGAGTATTATTTTAATCATTTTATGGCTGCAAACAGCAAAAAAAGCTTTTCTTGAAAATTTAAGTTTAGCTTTTTATAACTTGTACACTGACTTTATTCTTTTAGCAGAATTATTTGATATTAATTTTGCCTGCTAAGATTAATGTATTATGGTACAAAAAAATCTTTAGTAATTAATTGTGGCAGTAAAATACTAACCACAAATTTATACATGTATTTCTGGAACAAAAGATTAAACAAAGGATTATATGCAATTGGACGCGAAAGAAAAATATGGCTTGTGACAGAATAACTAAAAAAAATAAATTCTGGCTTTAAATATTATTTATTTTTTGTTTCAGGGCTCTAGATGCAGAAAAAACACCTTACTGTGCTAAATTAAATAGGGTTAAAGAGATGTTACAAGATGATTCTCTAAAGAAAGCCACTGTAGTCCATGAACTGGGTATTTACTTTTACTTACCTGTAGTTTTTAATAGGATTTACTAAAAGAGATTATTTTTTTTCAATTAGCATCTTATAATTGATTTGCAGTAGAAAATTGCTTCTGAAAGACAATAAAAAATATCATCTCCCTAATGGCATTGCATTGTAGTCTTCATGTTGACTTTAGTTTGCTAGCTGTATTTTTATATTTCATGTCTTATCACTTCTGGTATTGTGGTATGGGATAAAATCATCAATGAGTTTGATGGTGCCCCTTTATGCTTATTTCTAAGGTGACCCTGTTGATTTTATACAATATGTAATACATATGTTGACATGATTCAATATTTTTATAAGGCCTAAGGCCTGCCTTCACTAATTCTACTACTTTAAGATGGTATTTATTTTTTTTTCCATAAAGATTAGTGAATATTCAGAAAAGTGCTTTATGAATCATGCAATTAATTAATGTCTGACTTTAACAATCATTGTGAAATTAATTTCGTAGGTCATCTACTGTTTATTGCTAGAAGGGCCTAAAGAGATCCATATTGTTTTACCAACGTTGTCTTCTACAGGTACTGATGTTTCTGCTTTAGGTTCAGTACCAGCTGCAGTTTTGTCCTTTTTGAAAGCAACACAGAACATTCCCAAGCTTAAAGTAAGTTAATTTTTTGATAAATAAAAAAGTAAATAATTGTGGGGAAAAATGTTTGTGAAGAATGTTTCATCTGTTTATTTTATTTTTTTCAAATACATTTATATGATTTGCCCCAGATATTTGTATCTAATATTGCTTATTTCTGCATGAAGTATAGCTCTTTTGAGAGAAACTGAGCCAGATATGAACAATATCATTGAAACAAAAGAAAAATATAATTTTTATGCTTGTTTACTCAGTAAATAAATTTTAAAAAATCTCTGTTGAACAGGACTTCAACCAGTTTGAACAGGCAGTTATATATGCCATTTCACTTGGTGGAGATACAGACACAGTGGCCACCATGGCAGGAGCTATGGCTGGTGCTCTATTTGGAATAGAGAAGATTCCGGAAACATGGAAACTTTGCTGTGAGGGAGCAAGTGAAGCAGAAAAAATGGCTGATGATCTTTTTAACATACATCGGTCTTCTTAAATTAATATGCTTTAACTAATTTATTTTGAAATTTGATTTATATAAAAGGGATTTCCCAAATAGTTTTGAATAGTTTAAAATTATTTTATTCAGCTGAAATAAATGTACAAATTTTGCAAAAATTTATTGATGTAAAAAATTATTTTTTCGTAAATGTTAAATATCTTAATGTTTTTTTCTAATTAAATGTTAATCATCTTATACAGTGAGAGAAGTGGGAGAAAGCATATTTTATATAATAGTACCATAGCAACTAATGAGAAGGACTTTTTAAATTTACTTATTTTGCATTTATTTCAAAATTTTGCGCCATAATTTTTTTTTTCTAAATGGAATTAAAAACCAGTGTTTAGAAAATATTTTTATTATTACATTACATGTATTTTATAATTTAGACAGCATTTGCGATACACATATGAAATTCTAATGCAATGAGGTAATTCAGGCATATCAACATACTAAAATTTAGATAGCATTAACTCCCTACATTTCTAACGCTAATTTTGTACAATACAAATTTTCACAAAAAGAAAATATTTTGCTAAATATAGTGACAGTCAAACTTAATCATTTACAAAGAATACTTTGGAATATTTTAGTAAAATTACCTAAATATCTTCCCCCAACCCCTATTTCAGTGTAACAAAGCATAACGACGTACAAATTACAAGTTTTCTATCGATTTCGCTGTATACAGAAATAATTGTATGTTTGGTTATATATATATCTATCTAGATTACGATATTTGGTATTATAATTCTCAGTATTGAGAATAGATTCATTCATTTTCATTTCGGTTGAAGACATTACGAGCCTGTATCTCTATCAAATGGCATGAGCTATCGCTTCATAGGATAGATACAATTGTCTTTACATTGGTTTCTGCATCTAATCATGCTCCTTTTTCTTTATACTGAACTTCCCTACCCTGAAGAGCAAACTCAGAAAAAAGGGCTTAAAAGTAAAGTATTCTCCATGTCTTGACCCGTTTTTTTCTCCACCACGATTGCTTTGGAAGATGGGGAAGGTAAAGGGTAGCACCTGTTAATTGAAATATTAAGTAGAATTTTGTAAGACTTGTGCAGTAAGCTCTACTTGTGTGCTTTTGTGAACAATTTATGAATTATTTCATTGACCTCTTACTTTCTTCACAATTTTTGTTTTCATTTTGTGTTTTTCACCAAGGGGTATACAAACTAACAAATTGTAAGTGAAACAAATGGTTAAAATGATTTGTAGGGAGTGTCACAAGGCACCTCGATTTGATAAAAAAATTTTTTTTTTATGTGAAACTTTTTTATTTTAATTATTTTCATTAGTGTTTATAGTCCATATGTTGCTGATTGATTTCATTTACATGTACATGTATTTTCCTAAAAGACTGCAAATAGGGATTCATTGCTAGTTTTTAGCTACTTTCTTTATTTCATCATGTAATGTAATTTTTCATTCTTATGAATTACGTTTATTAAAAAAATTTCCTGAGCCTAATAATGCACAGTTATTGCTAAGTAGATTTATGTGCAAGAATTTTAAAATTTCATTTTTAAGATTTAAGAAGTTCAGAATGGCAACTGGCTGTATTTACATTACACCAAGTTGCAAACAGCCTTTAGTATTACGAATTTTATTTAAAACTATTAAACTTTTAAAAGAGATTTTAAAGAAAGTTTACATTTTAAAAGCATTAATTGTTTAAAAAAGAATAATAGTACTGATAAGTTCCAAAACACCATTATCAATAAATTTTGCCTCATTGAGGAAGTTTTTACTTCAATGGTTAATTAAAAATTATTTTGTAAATTTTTTATTTCAATCAAATAGTATCAATATCTTATCTTTACAAACACTATGTGCATCAAATACTGTCAATTTCTGATTCTACAACACTATGCATCAAATGAGTTTTTGTAGACCCTGATAATTATAAGTGTGTAGTTGCTATTGAACTATCTAAAATCATTACATCAAATCTCAGAATTTGGTAGCAATGTACAGTAAGTAAATTCCCCTAAGCCCCAAAGGGCTCATCGGGGCAGATGAAGTGTAGAAATCATCTGTTTCAGAAACCTCAACATATAAAGGGATTATGTGGTTAGCACAATGCCCAGCCGCCTTTACTCCCCCAACTTAAAGTCTTCTTCTTCTTCCTTTGGCTCTACTTCTTCTTCTTCCTTTGGCTCTACAGCCCATTTAGGGCCCTGGCCTGCCATACTACACTTCTCCACTTTTCCCGATCCATGGTCTTCTTCCTCCACTCTCTCACTCCTATGGCTTTAAGGTCTTTCTCCACTTCCTCCAACCATCTGCTTCTTGGCCTGCCTTTAGGCCTTTTCTCATTAGGTGTTGTCTTATAAATCGTTTTTGGACCTCTGTTGTTTTCCATTCTTTCTATGTGCCCTACCCACCTTAATCTATTCATTTTAATTTCAGCTGTTATATTTGGTTCTTCATACAGTTCATACAGCTCTGAATTGGTTCTACTTCTCCACTCGTTATTGTCCTTTACTGGCCCATATATTTTCCTAAATATTTTCCTTTCCCAAGTCCAACTTAAAGTCAGGTACCCATTTAAAGCCCATTTAAAGCCAGGTAGACTTGTGGGACGACTTTGAAACAAATTTAACCTGGAAAAATTCCATGAGTATCGCCGAGGTTCGAACTCAGGACTCTCAGGTCAACAGTCGAGTATCTATACCACTCGGCCATCCGTCCCAATGTACAGTAATACATGTACATGTAATAATTTCACCCCAATGAACATTTTTTGTTGAATGTACATTTTTTTGGTAATACATGCAAGAAGAATTTTTATTTGACCATTTCCGAACTCAACCCAATATTGTTAATTAGCTTATGTGAAAGACAAAACAAATTTAAAGAATAAAACTGAGGAAGTCAATTTAAAAAAAAAATAATCATTGTTACCAGTCAAGAAAAAATCACATTACATCACGCTTATGAAATAAAACTTAACAATTTAATAATATAAACAAAAATATTATACATGTATATTCTACAATTAATCAGATTCTGAATCAGATGAAGAGGCATTTTCCGAAGATGAACCGCTATCCGATGAACTATCCGATGGAGCACTTCTAGACAGTCCTTCTAAGTACATCCTGGGGAAAATATCAACAAAACTTATATACTTTCATTCATATCTGATTTTAACATATTTATTTCCACAAAACCATGCTGAATCATTTATTTTACACAGTTATGGGAACAGCTTAAATGTCTAGTCAAAAGCAAAAATTATAAAGCAATCTATTGAATGACTGACAGATTTCCTCCAACTGTTTAAAATAAATCAGAATTTTTTTTTTCTAAATATGTTCATTTAACATAAATTGAAAGAAAATAAGATTTTTTTCTTTTAAAGAAGCAAAACTAAAGAACATTTAACACTTAAACATCACAAATTAAAAGTAGATTTTGACTGTCCCAAACATGTACAATTTAAGCTAAAATGTCTGCAATAATACATGTATATTAAAAATACCCACCCATTATGACATAATGTTTAGAAGTGACATTTAATAATGGAATATACTATAATATTTGAGAGGTAAACATAGGAACCAAGAGCAAAAGAAGACTAAGACCAAGATGTTTTATTCCTGTAAATTTCTATGGCTATATAGATCAAAGAGTGAGACCTAATACATGTATTATTAAACAAGATTCCAAACAAGAAATTCTGATGACCTTTAAATGTAATTTTTAATAGAATTTTATCTGTATTTTTACCCTTTGGCAATAAAGAGAACAATATTATAAAAGATATAATTTAGATATACAAGAAAGATATATAGTATTACATGTCATATAAGGACATGCAAGATTTAAAACCAAAAGGTTCTATTAGGTAAATTTTGTTCCATTTAGTAATTATGTTAAAGAAATTTCATATTCTTTGTCATCAAAATCATGCTATACCTAAATTGAAAAAAAAAATGCATTCATACATAAAAGACATGAAATTTAAAAAAAAAACAAATACATGTATTATTATTTTCTTTTGGTACAACTAGGTAGTGTTTATCTAATGTATATTACTTTATTAGAGAGAAAATATATAATAACTGAAAGTTAGTATCATTTAAGTATATTGGCCAGTTCTATAACTGAAGGTGATTCCCAACAAATTTACTAGCCATCTAATACAATTAACAATAAGAAAATGAAGAGAAAAGAAATTCTTACCTTTCTTCTGTGGAGAGCTGTAATGAGTCTAAACAAGTCTCTACTAAAGCTGGGATACCTTCATAATCTAATGCTAACATTGTTGACAAGACATTCTGAAAAAAAAAAAAAAAGGGGGGAGGGGGACATATCTATCATAAGCGAAATGTAATTTTTTGCATAATAGCCTTTTTTAATCAATTTAAATAAGTGAAAATATTACAAAACTTAAGAAAAAAGAGAGATGTAAAAAAGATGGGTGAAATTATTTGACGATAACAATATAATAAGCATACTATGAAGCACATTTTTTTTTATAGGAACAACAGCTGCTCTGCAAAGATATAAAAAACTTACCTTTGTGGTCTCATAATCTTCAACAGAAATCAATTTCTTTGCCAGTTTGTTGAGAGACAGTGCACTATGAAAAGCAATGATAAAAAAAAAATATTTATTTAACAACTTTATTTAAGAATCGAAATTGTAGGTATATAGGCTACCTCTTATGAAGATGCCCAAACCAAGGTGGATTTACACCACTGAGCAGTGAAAATTCAATGTTTCTCTGCTTTCACAATTTATTTACAGAAAGGGAAATAGGGATGTTCTTATATTTGTATCAAAACAATGCTAAAGACATATATATTAAGAAGAAAACTAGAACTGCATCAAACATTTAATAAAATCTCAGTTAAAAGTTTTGCTAGGCTAATAGCTTATTTATGTATCTTTAAAAATCCAACTTAATTAATCCATCGAAGTGATAGTCTTATCAAGCCTTAGGAAGGTTATAATATAAAATTAACAATTAGTATTATAAGAATGTAATATTTATGATACTGTGGTATTTTATTGAAATGATTTAGTGTTGGAGGTGAATAGCTATTAGTTTTTTTTTTTGTACAGACAAATGTTGACCACAGACATCAAAGACTTTGAGGAAAAAAACATTTCTTATTAGCTATTAAAAATCTTCTTACCAAAAAAAAATAATAGAAAACTGTTTTCAGTCTGTCATTGTTTACCTTAACGATATTTCAGCTTCAATTTGGTCTAATTAGGAGTATTTTGTGCTTAAAAAACTATCCAGAGAGAAATAGCAAAGGGCGGTTTGGTGATTCTGTAATGGTTTAGCATTATACACAATTTAAAAAAAAAAACAACTAAATAGAAGGATTAAGCTGAACTAATTCACTGTACATGTAGTCAGTTCTTCAAGTCCAAAAAAATAAAAACATTGACCTCAGCAATGATTTTTTTCTCAAGAAAGCTAAATTTTTCTCCCAGGTTAAAACAAAATGTATGCCATCTATAATAAATAGTTATTTAGTCAGATGTGATAAAAAGCAATAAGTGGTGGAAAATGTGTCTGAAATATTTGTATCGAACATTTAAACTATGTAAGTAACAAATAAATTACAGTGAAAAATGTAAAAAAAATCCATAAAAATATTTACTAGTGCAGACTGCTCAGCTTCAAAACCTACCTTGGGTTGGTTGTTTTAAACTCAGGGGTCTGGACATACATATTGAATATTTCACTGTCAAAGAAAAAAAAAGTTAGGAAGATTTTCTTTCTGAGGAATGACACGATATCTTTACATAAATAGATCACTTCAATTAATACAACAATAATATGCAGACACCAGGCTTGCGGAGCCGGAGCCGAGGAGCCTGGAGCCGCTACTTTTTGCTGGAGCCGGAGCCGAAAAAATCTGGCGGCTCCACGGCTCCCAAATGTTTTTTTTACAGCAGAATTTTTTTTTTAGCTTTAAAATTACAAATTTGTTTGATTGTTTGCCTCCTACTATTTGCAATAGACTAAAAACAAAATGGTAGCTTTCTGTATTTAACAATTTTATTATAAACAGAATATCTGAAACAGAGCAGATAAATTTATAAGGCTGTGGCTATTCGGACCCGGGTCCCAATAAAATTCGATTGTTTTTCGGACCCGTGGCAAATATGCACTAAGCTTAGCTATATTTAAACTTTATTAGACGGAACCCGAAAAAATAATAATACAGAGTCCGCTTAGTGAAACCCTAGACACTGAGTAACGATTAAATCATACAATTCAAACAAATATAAAAAAAAAAAAAAACAAAAAACAATAATAAAGTTTATGTATAGCTAAGCTAAGTACATGTTTGCACGGGTCCGAATAACAATCAGACTTTATTGGAACGGGGGTCCGAATAAAAATCGGAGTTTATTTGTACCCGGGTCCAGGCCCGTAGCCAGAGGGGGGCTAGAGGGCTGACCCCCCCTCCGTTCATGACCTGAGTCCCCCCCCGTGCATGATTTGGGCTTTTTGACAAAATTTTAATAATAACGGCTATAAAACATCAATCATTTTGTTCAATTTTGTTTTAGGGGCCCGGACTGAGCTGGCCAATCAACTTTTGAAAATATTAATATCAGCACGGGGCCCGTGTCACCCCTGCCCAGGGACCCGAAATGTCTGTCGGTGGGCCCTTTTCGTAACCTTGTAATAGTTTTATATATTGATATCTTCTGAGGACAACTAGCAACTTAAATAAGTTAATAAAATAATATTGACTTCTGACTTCTTTTATACATATGTATAATAAAATAATAAAGTACAAACTCCGTGATTTCTGAGTGCTGTTATTTAATTTGCAAATTTACTTTTTAGCAGAATTAATTTTATTTTAAATTGAATAATTGCGACTGGTCAATTTGTTGTTGATAGATCTGTTCTTTGTTTTCAATATTTTATAAGAAATATCACACAAATAGCTAAGCTATATTCGTGCATCTTTGTCGTTCTTCCCGGGTTGTACGTTTAACCAACAGTATAATGATATAAATCAGGTATCTATTATGTAACAATTGTGTAGCAGAACAAATGGTCAATATATTTATAACACGAATCAGAAATTGCTCAGCCTCAATAAATTTTTTGTCATTAAAACTCTTTACTATTTAAATTATTTTTAACAAAACTGCAACATGCATGCACTATTGAAACGTAGTTAAAATTATATATTTCTAATTAATAGCTAAACAATCGGTACTAAAATGCACCATTCCAGATATGGAACTGCAAAAAATTTCTTGGGGAAGGGACTCACTGAGGTCCCCTCCCCAAAACCCCCCTCCTCTCCCTTCGCAAGCTTTCGGCGCTTCGCACCTCCATCTTCGCCCCCCTCCCCCCAAACATTTCTTCTACCCCACCAGGGGCGGAATTATGGGGAGAGGCCGGGGGGCATGCCCCCTCCGGGTTATCGCAAGTTTAGGTAATGCATCATTAAATTATCGAAATATTTTTTGTTCAAAGACCAATTTTCAACACTGAAAACAGTTTCGCCCCGCCCCCGGGGTCAAAGCTTTGCCCCCGTCAAAGTTGTCTAGATCTGCCGCTAGTACCCCAGAATAAGTTCTTCTTCGGCACCCCCCCCGCCGAAAAAAAATTCTCCCCCCCCAATGCAATAATCCTGGCTAAGGGCCTGCCCGGGTCCGAATAGTCAGTTCGAATTAATCAATAATAAATATAAATACTGAAGTCTTGAAAATATTTTAAATAATGTATCATTTTACTATTTGCTAATTTGATCATTGAAATAACTTTTTACCATTATGAAAATGGCGACTAGTGAAACCTCCATCGAAAATAATGATACGTTTCTGGATGCACTGAAATGGTTTGTTTTTAGTAAAACCGACAATGCGTATATTTTTCAAGTTCCTGACTCTGGGGGTGAACGTGGCAAAATTTGCATAACTTTTTATCAGCGGGATGTTAGCGTGGAGCAATTACACAATTTTTTGTCTCGTGTGACTACTTATCTTAATAGGGAGCCGGAGCCGTCAAAATTTGTGGGAGCCGGAGCCGAAAAAATATGGCGGCTCAAGAAGCCTGGCAGACACATTCTACTTAAAACCAAAGATCCATGGGTGAAATATATTTCTTGGTTCTAGATAACAGAGTATCAGCACTATGTAGATGGAACAAACAGAAAGAAAATGGTAATGCTTAAAGCAGATATCTCAAGAGTTAAAATATTATGCTATGAGCCTTAAAACATACCTGGCTTTCACAATGTCGTCATTGTTCAGGTAAATGATAATCATCTCACCCAGTATGTCACCGTCCAAACTGAGAGTAGAATTTACAATGTATGGATTGCATTCAATAAAGATAGACAAGATGGAATAAGAGAATCTTTTCAGAGATGACCATATTACAAAAGTAAAAGAATTTAATAAAACAAAAAAATAAATGAATAAGTCTTAAAATTTATGAGTTGTTTAATTAGCTTACGAAGACAAAGGCCTTAAGCTTTCCTTTTTCTGTTGCCATATTTTTAAGAATGACTGCACAACATCACACAATTGGCTTTGGAGCTTTAAAAGAACAACAAAAGAGACAAAAAAAGAAATGTTTCAATTCAATTGATTTGCAACTAAGTCATGACATACATTTAACTCGAATAAATAGCAAATAAATAAAGAATGTAATTACCTGGGCTTCATTTTTATGCAGAGCAATAGTTTTGAAGAATGATAAGGTAAAACTTTTATCTTTAAAATAGTGAGATGTTTGAAGATCTGTAAATAAAAAAAAAACAGATCAAGACAATGGTCAGCACTTCTTTGAAGAGGTTTATAACTTTAAAAAAATATGATTGTGCTTGAACAAAAAAAAATAAACAACTGTCTTACCTGCATAGACTTGTGGTATATAGTGAAAGGTGTTATGCAAAGAAATGTTGTCAAAAAGGGACATGTAGATTTCAGAGGTTGGGAAAAAAATCTGTAAAAGTATTAGAAAGAAATATATCAAACGGTTTAATTTAGAAAAAGTGAAATCAACTTTCGATGGCATGGTTAATTAAACTTAGTCATTTTTCAAGGGGATGGTGAGTTTTATTTCATGTGACGGTGATAAATAAGTACTGGGTACACAATAGATGTTGAAATATGTTCCCATAATTCTCTTTGACTAAAAGTGCATTTAAACAGAAAATTATCCAAAAGAGAACTCATTTACAAGAACTTCAGTAACAGCCACAAAGTAATACAAGCACACCAAATTTTTCGTTATCAAGAAAAACATCTGCATGATTTACCCCTGCTCGGGTCTTCTTTATAAACTTTATCAGTTCCACACTTTTTTCTATGTACTCACTTAAGTCGAACTGCATTCCTATTTTTACCCAACTACCTTTTGATTAAACTGCCAGACACAATTTAAATAATGTAAAATCTCTTCAAAAGTAACGATGGGCTTCAACAAACTATACTTACAAAAGGACAAACAGAGTTATAAACATCCATCACAACATCAGTGTGTTCCAGTTGTGTAAGAAGTAAAAGAAAATCTGAACTGAACCAAAAAAAAAAATAAATTTAATAAAATACATGCACACTACCATAGTGTAGGTAGTGAGAAAAAAATTATTCAAAAATGTATTTTGTGTAAATGTATTTTGAATAATATTTATCTACATGCTTTTGATGTAACAATAATAAGAGTATAATCGCTAAACTGTAAAAAAAAAATGATGATAGTTTAGAGGAAGGGAGAAATGAGGAAAATGTATATAGGAAAAGAATTTCAGAGCATTAACATCACTTACTAGTAAGTAAATTCTAAGTACTGGTGTCCAATCAAATCAGCATTTTTACCAGTTTTCAAAATTTTGTGCAATCTCAGTGCAAGTTTAGAATCTGGAAAATGTGTTGAAATCTAAAAAAAAATAAAAAAATAATTGTTTTCAAATTTTCATACTTAAGAAAATGTATAAAAAGATTAAGATCATAACATTTTAATTTCATTCACAGCAATCTACAAAAACATTAAAAAAAGATCTCATCTTACCACTTTCATGGCTGTCCTGAAAAAGAGCACTGTGGAAGGGCAATAAAATATTTAAGAGTTAATACAAAAAAAAATACATGAACACATGTACACAGTTATAAGGTTGAAAAAAAAAAAAAAGGCTAATGTTAATTCTTCTTTCATAATGTTCTTTCAAAAAGGAAGAATATGATTTCTCAAATTTTATTAAAAAAACAAACATTACTTACGGTCATTTTCACAGGTTACATGATATTCTTTGTTTTCAACGTTGTTTATAATACTGAGGAACAAATCTGGATTCTTGACATTACTGTCTGTGCAATATTTTTTTTTTTTTTTGAAAAGATAAGAAAAATCAATTTTAAATCTAATTTTTTTGATGTCAAGAATATGACAAAAAAAAAAAAAGACAAATTTACTTTTTACAGTATAATAAATGAATTCTATGCTAGTTTTTAAAAACAGTTTCAATGTGAGAAATTTAAAACCAAAAACTGATAATTCAGCTTACCTTTTAAATGGTAGAATATTTTTAAAAGTTGCACATAGGCTGCTAAAGTTGGCTCTGTTTAGAGATATTAATAATGAAGTTTACATTTAAAAATATATAGATGTATCAAAATTCCCCCACCCCACCCACAATCTTCCACAATCATAAATTCTGCATTAACTCTCAACTGTCGTTCATTTTCGGCCATTTTTTTAAGCTGATTTCAGGGTGTTTTGTAAAACTAGGCATTTTTCATTATGTTATAAGCTACCTAGTGAAGTTATACGTCGTTAAATTTGGAAATGAATAAGCTATTTAATGATATAAAACTTTTGATATAATAGAAATGTTTAATTTTGTAAAATTATAGTGTAAATGATTTTTTTTATAATTTTTTTTTAACTAAAAATACAAATACATCACAAATGGTAAGAATAAAAAAAATGGTATGAAGAATTTAAACAAAATCTTTATTATTTACATAAACATTATTCATTTGTACAACACATAAATAAATTTGGACGTAAAATTATGATAATTTTTTTTTATTCAACTTTAAATGATACTATAGAAATTGGAAAAAAAAAAAAATAAGGACTCATGCCTCTAGAGTGAAAAAAGACATATAATTTTCACACAATGTTAGACAAGACAAAATTGATCATTAAAATTTCTATATTATTATTATAAGTGACAAGAAACGCATTTAAATGAATAAAAAAATAAAGTTTTCCACCATTTATTTGTTTTTCTAAGGATGTTATACTTATTTAAAAGTTGATCACTTTTGTCACCCCTTCCATATTAAAAAAAATCACCAAATTTCACTTTTCCCAAGAAATCATGCTTAGTCACCAAACAGCCCGGCCTCAAATACGCGCGAAGCACAGCGACAAAAATTCCTAGTTCATTATGTCTTTTTTCAAAATAAAACTTGGAATATTTTACCAAGTACCACATTTTTACAAAAATAAAAAATCTATTTTTCTTTGCCACTGTATCCCAGGGTCGGCGTTGCACATATATAAGAAAACATAAAAAAAAATTGACCAAAAGTAAAAATATAAAGAATTATAACGACCAAAAAATTGTCGCTCACCGGTGGTCGAAAAGTCAATGCTACGATGGTTGAGAGTTAAACCCATTACTTTTCATAACTTACATATATATTAAAATCCCCCTACCCCCCCTAATCTTCCACAATCGTTAATTCTGTATTAAACCCATTACTTTTCACAGCTTACCAATGTCTAAAGCTTTCATCTCACTGAGGACAGACAGAGCGAATTTCCTGCATCCTGACCAGCGGGCAGTTCTATTGCAGCTATAAAGTACAGCATTAAACGTCTGGGCATTTGGCTTGACACCGCTGGCAGCCATGTCCTTCAGCAAAGTCTGTGTGAGAAATAATGTCCAATCACATCTCTGTGGTGTTATGAAGTATTGTAATAAGTAAATAGTCAAGTTCCCTTAGCCCTAAATGGCCACTGGGGGCACTGAAGTGTAGAATTCATCTGTTTCTGTAACCATGGCTGTTATGAGAGCTAGAGTAGATTTAGAGACAGAAACCATCCCCTTCGATATTGTAAGATAAGAAGATATCTATGAAGTAGGATTAATACAAATAATGGTTGACAAGGTGGCAGACGACTTAGGACAAGGTGAGGAGAAAACAATAGAATAGTACGCAGCAAAGGTGTGACGACTCTAGAAGTAGACCAGGAGGCGACTACGGACAGTCTACAATGATGACAAGGGGATGCTCTTTAGAGAGATTAGAATAGGTGAGGACAATACTGAAGGAGACTATGACGTGATTAGAGAAATTAAGGTGGCAATGTTATGAGTATAACTACGACTGGATTTGGACATTAGTTAGTGACGGGAGTTAAACGAGTTAAGAGAGCGACGAGAATAATTACGAGAATAGTAAAGAGATCTTTGGTTAGTCAGGGTTGAGGCATAGTGAATTATTGTGGACAATAGAAGTGTTTGTTGCATTATTATATATATTTATGTAAATAAATCGTTGTGCTAACAACGCATCATGTACGATTGGTTATTGAGTTGTGTCAAAGAAGTGAGCAACCAAAGTGAAAGAGGCAGACATGAAGCTAACTTGACATCTCCACATTTATACTAAACCAGAGCCAATAAAAATGGCATATAAAGTCATATAAATGGATTGAGTGGTTAGCACAATGCCCTGCACCCTTTGATTCCCCAACTTACTCTGGTACCCATTTAAAGCTGGGTGGACTGCAGGGACTTTGACAAACTTTTACAAGGACCTGGACCAATTCCCTAGGTTATCACAGTGGATTGAACCTGGGACTCTCAGGTCATCAGTCCACGGGTCTACACTGCTCAACCTCCAGTCCCACTAAGTAATGCAATAATGAAACAATACTATCCCTCATTCCACTTTCAAGCCTGGATTTATTAAAATAAAAACACCCAAAACACAAATTTAATAACTAATACAGACATACTTTGTTTAATGATGTTTCGCTTTAACTGTAACCTAATATTTCTTTTATTTATCATCAATACAAGATAACTTTTAACAGATTTTAGTTAGGACAATAACAATTATCCTTCTTTAAATATTTATACCTGAAAATATAGTTTTTAAAAAAAATTTAAAAAGAAGGTACTTTAAAAGCAGTTGTGGCACTAACAACAGCTTTAATAGAGTTCTTGTGGCTCTTCAGACCCTTTGATATCATTAACACTTACAAGTTAGTTTAATAGATGGTTAAGAATAATCTTAATCAAAGCATTCAAATTAGTCATGAAAATTTAAAACTATTTAAGAGTATTTTGTAAGATATTAAAGGCAAATAAAGGGAAGATATTTATTTCATATCAACATAATTCACTGGCAGTTCTCTTTTATTTAAATACAATAAATATTTAATCAGAGCAGGTGTCTGGCAGTGGATTTTAAAAGTTGAAACCCCAGCTGTCAAGTGCAATAGTCAAAATGCTTACATTATTACTATTATTATGTGGCCTAAATAACATATTTTGTGGCTTAATAAAAGTTAATACTTCATTTAGGCTTGAAAGTGTCTGATGGGAATATTTATTTAAACAGTTTTTAAATAATGTAGAAAAATACCTCTGATTCTAATATAAAATCATCCAGTGTCTCTACATCAAGAGATGCCACAGAAAGCAATATGTTGTAAGTCAAGACATCAGCTATTTTGTTGGGAAAAGAAATAAAAAATGTAATTTGTCAAATTTATTAAATAACAACTATAGAATACAATTTTTGTAAATAATTCTTTATACAGGTGTATAATTATAAAGCTACTGAGTAAAATTTATAAACAGCAGTTGGTTGATAGCGTAACAGTTCAATACAAGATTTTAGCAAGGACAATAACATTTGTTCTTCTTTATATATTTATTACTGAAAATATATTGTGTTTTTTTTTTATTACAAATGAAGGTACTTATAAAGCAGTTGTGGCAATAAAAACTTAAAAAATAAAAAGTTTGAGGATGTTGGGGGAAGGCACATTCTGAAAAAAAAATAAGGGAGTATTTTTTAATCTACGTCAGCGGCTCATGCACTTGGCCAATGAGGGGGGTAGGTTTTGACATAGACCATTACAAGAAGCTATTGGCAAGGCAAGTTGATGAGAAAAATTTTTTTCCAAAGATTTTTTAAAAGTGAAAAAAATGGAGAACTTTTACCTATCATATTAGCCGCTTTCATTTCTCTGTAAAGATCCATTGCACCTGCTTTATCAAAATTCTGAAAAGCACAAGCAAATATTAAAAAAGTTATTTGATAATTGGACAAGCAGACTGTAGATAAATTGATATAAAAATGTACATAGTAAAAAACATAATGAAAAATCTACTGCACAGTTTTAAAACTGTACAAGGCAGAAATGTTATGAAAAAAAAAATTGTATACACAGACAGATTTCAAAGTGACTCACCACAGCCTTCCCTCTGATCATATAGCAATAGGCTGCACATGTTTTAACCAGTAACTCCTGAAAAACTTGCTCAGCCATACAGTCGTTTCTAAACAAATTTATTCAAGAAATGACATAGGGTAACAACAAACAATATTTAAAAAGAGAAAAAATGATATTTTCAGCATCATGCATTCATTTATAAATGATATCATTCACAGCAAAAAAAAAAAAAATAACATATTTACTTCCATGTATTTATAGGAAATGGAGAGTCCTTTGAAAACATAGGAGGATCAATGTAAACACCAATGTCACTTTTTGTTTCAAAGTTTTCATTGCTGTAAATAGTTAGCAACTCTAAAAACTTTTCTAATGTCTCCTGACTAAACTGTGATTCTGTAAATGAGAAAATAAAAATTCTGAAAAAGCAAAGGCCTAATAGTTTAGCTTTATACACAGATTTGCGTTTTTTTTTTCCCATCAAAACTACAATGCTAAAATATATTTCAGAATAAAATGGCATGAAAATTTAACCTCAAAAATATTTTTAAAGGAAAAAAAAAATGGCACAAGCGGTAAATGGAAAAGATAAAAATAGATTTAAATATGAGACCAAGAAAGAATTCAAAAACAACATTAAAAATGGGGAGACCAAATTATACTAGCCCTACTAGCTGATGTCTAGGTCTTATTAAAAAATATAATAAGTACCAAAGTGCGGTGTAGAGCAAACCAGAGGGGTCCAGGTTCGAATCTTGAGATTTTTTTTTCAAGTCCTGGTAAAAGTTGGGGGTGTATAGGTGTCTGGGCATTGTGCTAACCACACAATACCTTAATGTGCCGAGATTACTGAAATATATGCATTCTACACTTCATCTGCCCCGATGATTCCTTAGAGGCTTAAAGGAACTTTACTATTACTCACTATCATGACAGCTGTACTTCAAATAGAGGAGTGGAGCAACTTATTTCAACTTGTTTGAGGACAATAATAATGATATCTATTATTACTTGGATTGACTGCTTCGTAAACCTTAATGGCATCTGGGACATTCCTCTTAGCTATTCGCTCCAGTAAAGCTGCTTCACTTGGCTCCTTATGTATATAACCTTGGTTAATGTCTCGCCAGACCTAAAATGGAAAATGTACTAGTCTAAATGTCTCTAGGCATAGTGAGTGAAATTTGTTTATTTTGTAATAAATATTACAAAAGTAATATTGTTGAGAAATGGAATGATACTCTGCATATATATGTAATGACAATTATTAGTATGACTGATCAGATACATTTGTTATACTTAATAATTTATGCAGTAATATTTTTTTTACACTTTTTTCTGTTATTACATGTTTTTGTTATTTTTTTTATATAAATTTTTATTTTTTATGTTTCATCAACTGTTCTAGTTTTTATCATTTATTTATGGAATTTGCTGCTGATTTTGAAATGGTAAATATTTAAGCCTCCAATAACTATCGCAAGAGTTCACTAAACTGTAAATGCCATGTAAAATGTACATTTTATTTTATATGCCTTTTACATTCATTTAATTAGTTTCTATTCTCTATAAAATGTACATTTTTTAAGTCAAATTATGAATTTACAACAATTTTCACACATAAATGCAAAGTATAAGAATTGTCTTACTTCAGGCAAAGGTTCCTCCCAGATTTGAGTTATATATTCAGGATACATAGACATCATCATTCTGGCAGTTTTACGTCCACTGTCCATAGCAGCCAAATTACTTCTCTTCAATGATAAAATAGTTCAATCACTTCAATGTATGGTTTTAATGGTTGCTGACTCATTATAAAACACATTTACTTAACAGACTAATAAATCCAAGCTTACTACGCTACCTTTGTTCTGTCCGAAGTACAGTAAAGATGAGGGTCGTCAATAGATTTATACATAGGCTGATTAATATCCTGCACACAAAAAAAACCAACATAATTATGAACATAAGTGATAAATATAGTTACATAAAAAAAAAATGGATAAAATAATTTTTTTTAAAGGTACACACATTTTTCACTGTTGATGCAAGCGCTTCCAAGATGGCAGTAGGGCTCCTGTAAAAAAACCATTTTACATTAATACAAATACAAAAAGCAAAAAAAAACAAAAAAAAACTACCTAACTACCTTCTGAATACCTCAGTTTCAAGACAAAAATACAGAATGTTCTGACAGCTTACGTATATTTAAACTTGTCATCGTTAAAAAAACATATAGCTATGAATGAAATTGTCATACACAGACCACGCTCAATTAATAAAAGTTTATGGTATGCTTTTAACACCAAGGTGAATCATTTTTTCTAGGATGAATTCAATTATAGTGTATTTTATACAAAAATGTGCATGTTTAATACACTAAAGATAATATAATCATTTAAAAAATCAAAGCAAGCATAGTGTAAATTTATTCGATAACAGTGCTGCAGACTAGTGAGACTGCTCATAATTTTAATGTATCAGGTTTATTAAGCAAGGACAGTGAAATACACAAACTTAATTAGTTAAAAAAATTTACTTGACTTAGGTATTTACCTTTCAATTTTGTCTGGAATGATTATAGGCTTGAGGTCAGCTGTTTATAAAATTAAGAATCTTATAATTATTTAAGGAATTACTTTAGAAATATAAAAAATTAATAATTAGTATTGTATTATTTACTTAAATAATATAAACTTACCTTCAGGAGTTTTGTCTAATTCAATTGGTGTTTCTACAGGAATAAAATCTTTCTTTCTTTTAGGCTTGTCAAAAATATGCCATGTATTGCCAAATAAACAGGAACTCGATGAAATATTTCTGTTAAAAAATGACAGTTCATTCACTGAGAAAAAAAGGTCTAGGTATATAATCATTAATAGAGTAAAGAACTATTATTATTATAAAAGTAAACAACGATCAGAATTAAAAAAGAAATCATAGAATATAAAAACACTGTTTTTAGAATGCATAATTATGCCTACAGTGACAGTAAAAATGTAACAACATTACATAGGCTAAAAGTTGGTAAAAGTTTAATTGCTTAAGACACTTTATCAATTAATGATTTAAGTCTTAAGACTGGCGGTAATTTATCGTTTTATTATGCTAAAACGATAAATTACCTCTCTGTCTTTGTGTCGTGTTTTATTTTTGTTTTGACTTAGACTACTTAAAGTTTAAAGTTACAATCTATAGGCAGTGGCTACGGTTCGGTCCGACCGAACCCGTATTTTTTTTACTTCGGGTACCACACCCTAACCCTAATTCTGAAAAAAAAATTATGCATGCCATGTTCCTTATACTCTAATATAATGGTTTTGGCTGGTGCCGGAGTCACTGCGTAATCTATAATAACTCAGTTATTTTCACATGTTTTGAACTTGTATTGTCAGTATTGATTGTCATACAATCACTTTAAATTTAAACAATAAAAATGCTGTGAGATTTAAATTCAAGAAGTAAACCTGAAAATTAAATTATCCAGAGAAATTACCTAAGATTTTGTTCAAAGTATTTAGCTCGCGATAAAATAACCTTGGAATGTTGTCTTAAGGCGGCTGCCATTTTGGTATTTATTAAAAAGTGTGCTATATTTCGTTTCTGATGTTGCGTGAACACTAAGTTTGACCTAGTTTTAGTTTATAACTACCAAGGAGGTTGATAAATACCCAAATAGCTAGCTCTTCTTTGTAAAAGGGTATCTATATTGTTGTAGCTCTTTTAAACTAAAGATCTAGTAACTAGGATAAACTCTTAGAAGATTTATTGTGCATAGCGGCAAAACATGACCAACAACAGTTTAGTTCCGTTGACTCAGATCTCACAGGGGGCTGTCCACAAATTTTTGGCGATTTTTACCTCCCCCCCCCCTTGTCAACAACTTGTCAAACTTCCAGAGACCCCTCCCCCCCCCCTATAAAATTACGTCAACATTTGATTACCCCCCCCCCACTAAAAAAAGGTGGCTTCCAAAATGTTTATGTAGCAAAATTAGTATACCGGGATATAGTTACTAAGTTAGTTTAATTAAAATACTGAATGTTAAGCGAGTGTGTATAGCACAGGACTACAAACGCTGCTTAATTTTCCTTTATTAAGTAATTATATTAAATTAAAAAAGTAACATTGTTGACGTCAACTTTTCTTGACCTCCCCCCTCCCCCTTGTCAATAATTGTCAAAAATTTTCTGACCCCCCCTCCCCCTCCCCCTATTTTGTTGACGTAATTAATGGACAGCCCTGTGGGTGTCATTTAAAATTAACATGCAAAGTGTATACCAGCAATCTGATATCAAAAACTTTTGTCTAAGATTATTTCTAGGCCGATCTAGGCTTAGATTTAGATCTATGCTCAGTAAGTAAGAAACATTGCCAAGATGACATGACTCAAAAACTCACAAGTATATGTAGTATGCAGTCTAGTTCAGACTTAAGACGAAAATATAAGGAAATACCAGCGAAGTTTTCAATTCTACACATTGTTGTCTGTGCCTGAAACATTGGCATAGTTAGTAACCAATCAACAAATCCAATAGGCCTACTTTATAAAGAAAAATCACTACCTTCCTTGACTTGCCCACAGACCCCTTTGAAGCTCCTCACGGACCCCCCAGGGGTCCGCGGACCACAGGTTGAAAACCGCTGTAGTAAGTAAAGTTGACATGAAGTGCCGTTGGTATTAACATATTTATGTAGCATATTTAGGGATTGTGAGACTAGTACACGTTTTTTGTGGCCTTACTAGGGACCTACACCAGGACACTATGTGCCTCTTACTGTCTATAACTAATTACAATACAATGGGTCATTTCTTAAGTTAAAAAAAAGAATTATTAGCCTAATAAGTGTAATATAAATAATATCTTTTTTTTCTCCAGCTAAATTTCCCTGATTCAGACCATCCTCAACTCTGCCAATCTTGTGGTTGAAGCAGATATTGATGGGAAAGGAACCAAAAGAATCTGTATAGAATGTGGCACAGTTTGTACTGAACTATGTTCATGGGTAATTTTGTTCGGTAAATTTGGTAAAATTATTTTATTACATAGAATTTTTTTAGTGTCTATTAGGTTCATTAGAATAAATGTCCTCGCGATATAGAGCACACATTTGTCAATCTGAAGGTTTATTTGTTCAATCCCCACTGAGAAATTAAAGATTTTTTTTCAGGTCCAGGTGAAAGTCCACCTAGCTTTAAATGCTGCCACGAGGGAGATGCACTTTAACACTTGTCAGTGGCCCCAAAGCTAATTTATTTTTTATTTACTTTTTAAAAAATTTAATTTGTAAAAAAAATAGATGAGAGTGTCTCACCATTGTTATATTTTGTCATGGGACCCAGAATTCCTGGCTGCAACATTAGTATTTGTTATTAGTTTGCAAAGTAAGATGGCTTAGCATTGTACTAGGCACACAGCCCTTTAATATGCTGTGGCTACAGAAAAAAGGGAATTCTATACTTCATTTCCTGACTGTTATAAGGGAATACTTGACTTTTTTTTGGTTGCTTTATTATTTCAGCCTTTTTGTTTAGAACATTAAGTGACCAGCTAATTATTATTTTGGGCCCAGCTCTATTCATATTACAGTTGCATTTTTTTTATCAGCATCATCATAGTCAAGCCCCTCACCTTTATAATTCAGAGTGGTCCAAGTTTTTTCCAATTCTTATGATGTAAATGAAACTGACATTGATGAAACAGTCTGTGAATCATGTGGAGTATCATTCCCACCTTCAGCCATTTTAGCTAAGCTTCAACTTTGTCCTGAATATCAGGCTTTGGAAGAAAATAATGAAGAGACAGCTGTTCATGTGGGGAAAAAGTCCCCTGTGGAAAGGAAAAATACATCAGCCCCTGAAATACCCACCTGCTAACCTTATGGTGTTCACGACTTGGACAATAGATCTGTTTTTGATGAAGGATTGTTAATTTCTGATGAATTTGGCATTAGAACATCCTGAGCTTCTCAGAATGGATGTTTCACATTGCCAATGTAAGCAAAAAAAGCAGAGGAAACTGGAAGGACTAACTGCGGGTTTGATTAAAATTAGTATGCTGCATGATAAATTATGTTTTCCTGAATCAGTGAAATCTGAGGCTAATGAAATGTTTGAATCTGTTTTCTACAAAAAAGAAGTTTTTTTTTGCTTACATTATCACCAAAGAACATATTGCAGCTGCCTGTTTATTTATAGCTTGCTGGCGTCATGATATTCCTCTGAGTTTAACTCATTTTAAACCTTACTTGGATAAGTTCCCTCTATTTTTCAAAAGTAAGAACATGTTAGATAAGATATTGAAGCTTAACTTGCAACCATTGACCTTAACAAGCAAGGTTAGTTACTGCCTTGAGAGAAAAGGGTACAGCACCAAAATTATTGATAAAAATATAAGATATTCTATTTTTTGTGTCGGCATGCTTGGTTGACAGAAGGGTGCACCAGAGATGGGTTCACTGCCATAGCTGCTTATTATGCCTGTACGAGTGAGGAAGGCTAAATGCCTCTACAAAAATTTAGAAACACTTCCAATCTTCCCACTGTTTCTCAATGCTTAATCAATGAATTAAAGGACCTGTTCTTTAAACTGGCCAGTGCATTACCCTGGCTGCAATCTGTTAGCAAAAACAATCTCTACCGTTATATCGATGACATACTGAAGTATCAAAACAGGGTATTTCAATGGGTTTTTAAAACTGAAGAGAGCACAAATGAATCAGACAAGCTCCAAACTGCAGAACACAGTAAACGTAAAATGGAGGAATCCTCCAAATAATTACTCCTATCATCCATTCTAAAAAAGCAGAGAGAGCCAGTTTTTCATCCAGAGGTGCACATTCCACCGCATGTAAATCTTTATGATACTGAGCTCAAGGAAACAGAATTTGAGGATGCTGAGATCAATTCTTATTTCCTGATAGAAGAACAGGTTAGGATCAGAGATTTGAAGATGCAGTGCGTACAATAACACTGTGCTTGATTTATATTATGTTGTGAATATATGTTTTTTATGTTTATACTTAAACAATTTCTTATTAAAGCATATTTTTTTATACATTGTTACATGATATACATATTGTTTGAACAATGACTAAATAACTATAGTGTTTGTGTGCACAAAGAGAATCCACATCTGTGTTCTCCCCAATCCTACATGATAACAGCAAATGATGCTATAGAATTATAACTTGAAAAAAATAAATCCGTTAACCAAATTTTTTTAAAAGAAGGCTGGCCTCCACACATTTGTTTAAAGAAGGCTGGCCTCCACAAATAATTTGACCATTTCTATTCCTGGAACTCTGAATGTGGATTTTAAAATGAATATGTTGCAAGGGAATATATTTCTATAAAAATTCAGAATTGTGCAATGTAAAATTATATGAACTGTTTTATGTAAAGCTTTTTAAACTATTAGAATAATCAAAAATTATTTATAATTCTGGCATATATCGATGCTGTATTACTAATGGCCCTGAAATTGAATGCCATGTATTTGAATTTCCTTCTCTTTTTACTCTTAAAAAGCAGCTTGGCCATTTCTACACAATGTCTTCTATTTGAAAAGATTTTAATGTCATTTATAAAATTTAAATACAGTGGTTATATTTAAACTTTTATTGTTTTAAATCATTTCTTGCCACTAATTTCGCACAATGTTTTCTACTCAAACTGAGTAAATTTCTGAATTAACATTTTTAAAAAAAATTGTTTGTCAACTAATGTGTTTAGTTTTTTTCTTTAATATTTCTTTCCATCTGATATTAAGTCATTGGTTTAAAAAACTTTTGTAGATGGTGAGTTTAATCACAAGTGTTATGTATGGTAAAAAATAAATGAAGATTAATAATTAAATGAAGAAATATAAATATTCTTAAGTAATTATTTGAGATATTTTAAAAGTTGATTGTTATGTTGAACTAGGGCTAAGAAAAAAATATTTATTCTTTAAAAAAACATTTATTAAAAAAAATCCATGCTCTTCAGTTAAAAAAAAAATTAAAGCTCTATAAGCCATAAGGGTTAATGTGTAGAATTTATGTTTTTATAACTATGGCATATAAAGGGATATATCAAGGAAATTGCGAAAATGTTCTAGTCTGAAAATATTGGAGGGACATGTGGCTGTGTGGTGTAGACTCGACTGTCAACCTGATAATTATGGGTTCAAACCAAGGAAATTTGTACAAGTCCTGGTGAAAGTTGGTTTAAGTCCCACAAGTTTTTAAAATTTCTTGCTTATGATAATTCATCTACTTTAACATATACATTGTTTCCCCCAAGATTTGTTTCAATGGATATTTCAATGGAAATATGGATACTGAATGCACTAAATAAGGAGGCTAAAGATGTTCTTATACTGCAGCACTGTATTTTTTGTGATTGATTGAAACAGTGTCAGTCAAATTGACAGAATGCCACTGAAAAAAGTAAACAGAGGACAATTTGTGCCTTGGGATAATTTCAGAGCCCTGCAAGGCACTGTAATTGACAAAGACTGCTGATGGTTGTGCAGTAAACTCCAAATACATGCAGTATTTACTGCCATGTGTTGGCTTATGAGTCCAGCACATAAATGTCAGCTGTATTTAAGAACTGGACAAGAAGTATTGTTTTATACTTCATTTTGCTGACCAGAGGTCAGAAGCAAAATTGTTGACATGACAGCTTATCAGCCTCTGAATGATTACGGACATCTTTGAAGGGGAGGATTACAGCCGGTTAATTATATCATAAAAAAGTTAATATACGAATGCCGCCATAGAGCCACAGACTGACTGTTAATGCAAACAATAGTCATTGTATTGGGAATTGCTATCTAAAAATCTGTGCAATCTTACAATTTATTAGAAATTGAAAAAGACTTTGTAATGTATTGCTTTAGTTGATGCAGATGGTATTTTGCTTAAAATGTATTAACATACTAAAATAAAAATTAATGATGTTTTAATTAATAGTTCCAAAGTTTACATAAACACCAATACGACAAATAATAAGTATCAAGATCTTTAACATATATTTATACATTATTCAATTCTGCATAAAGAAATGATACAATTTCTAAACATTTTATCAAGAAATAAATTTTTATTTTTTTCTAAATCGTATTTCCTTACTTTTCCCCCTAATTAATCATGTTCATATTTAAAAAAAAAACATACGTATTGCCTATAAATGCTTGAACACATATATTATTCTATTTAAAATTGGATGCTATATAATGTGATACTAATTTGTAAAACCATGATTTGACAGTACATGTAGTGTCACCTATCAGCTGCTCCAGTTAAATACTCAAACTAAATGGAGGAGGGAGGGGGAATAAATAAAATATTAAAAAAGAATGTGTAAAACTTAAAAGGCTAACTTACCATGCTTAAATGGAATAAAAAAATTAAATACTTCCCCTTCCTTACATTGGGATAGCTAACGTTTCATTATTCAGTGTGTGGTCAGACCATTCAATTTTTTTTTTAGTTTTCATTACTCTTCTGCTGATATGGTGGTCATTGGCAAAAATATTGATACCAGTTGTTTTTTTGCCTTCTTGTCAGCTCAAATCTTTACAATAATGGTTTCTGCAAAGGGTGCTGTCCCAGTTACCAGTCCAAGCTTCATTTCTTTTTCTATCACATCTATAGTGCACTGACATGGAGCTGACTGGTGTTTGAAATCTGCCGAAAATGCAAAATAATATTTTTGGTAAGCAGAAGTTGTAATGAAAAATAAAAGTATATACAACTCATTATTGAAAATATTTGTAAAAAGAAGTGGGAAGGGCTATTTACCTATCTCCCTTGCATTCAGAAAAAATGTGTCCCTTGAATTATACATGGCCAGGGGGGAGCTAGCATCTCACACCATAAGGGGACTGTCATCAGACCATCATATCATATGTGCTCATCTGGTAGAGAACATGCTTAAAATTAATAGAAGGCTGGCTAACAGTTTCACTTATTAAATTAAATATATAATTTTTAAAAATTTCAACTGAAAATATTTCACCGTGAAATATTTCTGTTAGTGTAAGATGGTCTTTGAATGCTCAGATACTTGTTGATTGTTGTGGTCATTAGCATCATTGCTGGCATTGGTGGAGGGTTAACTATTCTACTGGTGGCTCTTAACCATTATGATATATTGGCTCTTTATTAAAGGGCTGCTCCAGTTTCAGTCCAGGCTTTTTTTTACTCCCATTCAATTGATTTGGCTTGAAAAACCTGTCAAGGAAAAAAAGTTGTTTTTTTCAGAGCTGTAAAACTTAACATGATTGCAAGGGTTAGTAGTTTTAGTAGTGTTAGTTAAATACTCAAACTAAATGGAGGAGGGAGGGGGAATAAATAAATTATTAAAAAAGAATGTGTAAAACTTAAATGGCTAACTTACCATGCTTAAATAGAATAAAAAAATAAAATACTTCCCCTTCCTTACATTGGGATAGCTAACGTTTCATTATTCAGTGTGTGGTCAGACCATTCAATTTTTTTTTTAGTTTTCATTACTCTTCTGCTGATATGCTGGTCATTGGCAAAAATATTGATATCAGTTGTTTTTTTGCCTTCTTGTCAGCTCAAATCTTTACAATAATGGTTTCTGCAAAGGGTGCTGTCCCAGTTACCAGTCCGAGCTTCATTTCTTTTTCTATCACATCTATAGTGCACTGACATGGAGCTGACTGGTGTTTGAAATCTGTCGAAAATGCAAAATAATATTTTTGGTAAGCAGAAGTTGTAATGAAAAATAAAAGTATATACAACTCATTATTGAAAATATTTGTAAAAAGAAGTGGGAAGGGCTATTTACCTATCTCCCTTGCATTCAGAAAAGTGTGTCCCTTGAATTATACATGGCCAGGGGGGAGCTAGCATCTCACACCATAAGGGGACTGTCATCAGACCATCATATCATATGTGCTCATCTGGTAGAGAACATGCTTAAAATTAATAGAAGGCTGGCTAACAGTTTCACTTATTAAATTAAATATATAATTTTTTTAAATTTCAACTGAACATACTTCACTGTAAAATATTTCTGTTAGTGTAAGATGGTCTTTGAATGCTCAGGTACTTGTTGATTGTTGTGGTCATTAGCATCATTGCTGGCATTGGTGGAGGGTTAACTATTCTACTGGCTGGCTCATATCCATTATGATATATTGGCTCTTTAAAGGGCTACTCCAGTTTCAGTCCAGGCTTTTTTTTTACTCCCATTCAATTGATTTGGCTTGAAAAACCTGTCAAGGTAAAAAAGTTGTTTTTTACAGAGCTGTAAAACTTAACATGATGGCAAGGGTTAGTAGTTTTAGTAGTGTTAGTTAAATACTCAAACTAAATGGAGGAGGGAGGGGGAATAAATAAATTATTAAAAAAGAATGTGTAAAACTTAAATGGCTAACTTACCATGCTTAAATGGAATAAAAAAATAAAATACTTCCCCTTCCTTACATTGGGATAGCTAACATTTCTTTATTCAGTCTGTGGTCAGACCATTAAATTTCTTTTTTAGTTTTCATTACTCTTCTGCTGATATGCTGGTCATTGGCAAAAATATTGATACCAGTTGTTTTTTTGCCTTCTTGTCAGCTCAAATCTTTACAATAATGGTTTCTGCAAAGGGTGCTGTCCCAGTTACCAGTCCAAGCTTCATTTCTTTTTCTATCACATCTATAGTGCACTGACATGGAGCTGACTGGTGTTTGAAATCTGCCGAAAATGCAAAATAATATTTTTGGTAAGCAGAAGTTGTAATGAAAAATAAAAGTATATACAACTCATTATTGAAAATATTTGTAAAAAGAAGTGGGAAGGGCTATTTACCTATCTCCCTTGCATTCAGAAAAAATGTGTCCCTTGAATTATACATGGCCAGGGGGGAGCTAGCATCTCACACCATAAGGGGACTGTCATCAGACCATCATATCATATGTGCTCATCTGGTAGAGAACATGCTTAAAATTAATAGAAGGCTGGCTAACAGTTTCACTTATTAAATTAAATATATAATTTTTTAAAATTTCAACTGAAAATATTTCACCGTGAAATATTTCTGTTAGTGTAAGATGGTCTTTGAATGCTCAGATACTTGTTGATTGTTGTGGTCATTAGCATCATTGCTGGCATTGGTGGAGGGTTAACTATTCTACTGGTGGCTCTTATCCATTATGATATATTGGCTCTTTATTAAAGGGCTGCTCCAGTTTCAGTCCAGGCTTTTTTTTACTCCCATTCAATTGATTTGGCTTGAAAAACCTGTCAAGGAAAAAAAGTTGTTTTTTACAGAGCTGTAAAACTTAACATGATTGCAAGGGTTAATAGTTTTAGTAGTGTTAGTTAAATACTCAAACTAAATGGAGGAGGGAGGGGGAATAAATAAATTATTAAAAAAGAATGTGTAAAACTTAAATGGCTAACTTACCATGCTTAAATGGAATAAAAAAATAAAATACTTCCCCTTCCTTACATTGGGATAGCTAACATTTCTTTATTCAGTCTGTGGTCAGACCATTAAATTTCTTTTTTAGTTTTCATTACTCTTCTGCTGATATGCTGGTCATTGGCAAAAATATTGATACCAGTTGTTTTTTTGCCTTCTTGTCAGCTCAAATCTTTACAATAATGGTTTCTGCAAAGGGTGCTGTCCCAGTTACCAGTCCGAGCTTCATTTCTTTTTCTATCACATCTATAGTGCACTGACATGGAGCTGACTGGTGTTTGAAATCTGCCGAAAATGCAAAATAATATTTTTGGTAAGCAGAAGTTGTAATGAAAAATAAGTATATACAACTCATTATTGAATATTTGTAAAAAAAGAAGTGGGAAGGGCTATTTACCTATCTCCCTTGCATTCAGAAAAAATGTGTCCCTTGAATTATACATGGCCAGGGGGAGCTAGCATCTCACACCATAAGGGGACTGTCATCAGACCATCATATCATATGTGCTCATCTGGTAGAGAACATGCTTAAAATTAATAGAAGGCTGGCTAACAGTTTCACTTATTAAATTAAATATATAATTTTTTAAAATTTCAACTGAAAATATTTCACCGTGAAATATTTCTGTTAGTAAGATGGTCTTTGAATGCTCAGATACTTGTTGATTGTTGTGGTCATTAGCATCATTGCTGGCATTGGTGGAGGGTTAACTATTCTACTGGTGGCTCTTATCCATTATGATATATTGGCTCTTTATTAAAGGGCTGCTCCAGTTTCAGTCCAGGCTTTTTTTTACTCCCATTCAATTGATTTGGCTTGAAAAACCTGTCAAGGAAAAAAAGTTGTTTTTTACAGAGCTGTAAAACTTAACATGATTGCAAGGGTTAATAGTTTTAGTAGTGTTAGTTAAATACTCAAACTAAATGGAGGAGGGAGGGGAATAAATAAATTATTAAAAAGAATGTGTAAAACTTAAATGGCTAACTTACCATGCTTAAATGGAATAAAAAAATAAAATACTTCCCCTTCCTTACATTGGGATAGCTAACATTTCTTTATTCAGTCTGTGGTCAGACCATTAAATTTCTTTTTTAGTTTTCATTACTCTTCTGCTGATATGCTGGTCATTGGCAAAAATATTGATACCAGTTGTTTTTTTGCCTTCTTGTCAGCTCAAATCTTTACAATAATGGTTTCTGCAAAGGGTGCTGTCCCAGTTACCAGTCCAAGCTTCATTTCTTTTTCTATCACATCTATAGTGCACTGACATGGAGCTGACTGGTGTTTGAAATCTGCCGAAAATGCAAAATAATATTTTTGGTAAGCAGAAGTTGTAATGAAAAATAAAAGTATATACAACTCATTATTGAAAATATTTGTAAAAAGAAGTGGGAAGGGCTATTTACCTATCTCCCTTGCATTCAGAAAAAATGTGTCCCTTGAATTATACATGGCCAGGGGGGAGCTAGCATCTCACACCATAAGGGGACTGTCATCAGACCATCATATCATATGTGCTCATCTGGTAGAGAACATGCTTAAAATTAATAGAAGGCTGGCTAACAGTTTCACTTATTAAATTAAATATATAATTTTTTTAAATTTCAACTGAACATACTTCACCGTAAAATATTTCTGTTAGTGTAAGATGGTCTTTGAATGCTCAGGTACTTGTTGATTGTTGTGGTCATTAGCATCATTGCTGGCATTGGTGGAGGGTTAACTATTCTACTGGCTGGCTCATATCCATTATGATATATTGGCTCTTTAAAGGGCTACTCCAGTTTCAGTCCAGGCTTTTTTTTTACTCCCATTCAATTGATTTGGCTTGAAAAACCTGTCAAGGTAAAAAAGTTGTTTTTTACAGAGCTGTAAAACTTAACATGATTGCAAGGGTTAGTAGTTTTAGTAGTGTGAGTTAAATACTCAAACTAACTGGAGGAGGGAGGGGGAATAAATAAATTATTAAAAAAGAATGTGTAAAACTTAAATGGCTAACTTACCATGCTTAAATAGAATAAAAAAATAAAATACTTCCCCTTCCTTACATTGGGATAGCTAACGTTTCATTATTCAGTGTGTGGTCAGACCATTCAATTTTTTTTTTAGTTTTCATTACTCTTCTGCTGATATGCTGGTCATTGGCAAAAATATTGATATCAGTTGTTTTTTTTTGCCTTCTTGTCAGCTCAAATCTTTACAATAATGGTTTCTGCAAAGGGTGTTGTCCCAGTTACCAGTCCGAGCTTCCATTTCTTTTCTATCACATCTATAGTGCACTGACATGGAGCTGACTGGTGTTTGAAATCTGTCCGAAAATGCAAAATAATATTTTTGGTAAGCAGAAGTTGTAATGAAAAATAAAAGAGTATATACAACTCATTATTGAAAATATTTGTAAAAAGAAGTGGGGAAGGGCCATTTACCTATCTCCTTGCATTCAGAAAAGTGTGTCCCTTGAATTATACATGGCCAGGGGGGAGCTAGCATCTCACACCATAAGGGGACTGTCATCAGACCATCATATCATATGTGCTCATCTGGTAGAGAACATGCTTAAAATTAATAGAAGGCTGGTTAACAGTTTCACTTATTAAATTAAATATATAATTTTTTTAAATTTCAACTGAACATACTTCACCGTAAAATATTTCTGTTAGTGTAAGATGGTCTTTGAATGCTCAGGTACTTGTTGATTGTTGTGGTCATTAGCATCATTGCTGGCATTGGTGGAGGGTTAACTATTCTACTGGCTGGCTCATATCCATTATGATATATTGGCTCTTTAAAGGGCTACTCCAGTTTCAGTCCAGGCTTTTTTTTTACTCCCATTCAATTAGTAGTGTTAGTTAAATACTCAAACTAAATGGAGGAGGGAGGGGTAATAAATAAATTATTAAAAAAGAATGTGTAAAACTTAAATGGCTAACTTACCATGCTTAAATAGAATAAAAAAATAAAATACTTCCCCTTCCTTACATTGGGATAGCTAACGTTTCATTATTCAGTGTGTGGTCAGACCATTCAATTTTTTTTTTAGTTTTCATTACTCTTCTGCTGATATGCTGGTCATTGGCAAAAATATTGATATCAGTTGTTTTTTTGCCTTCTTGTCAGCTCAAATCTTTACAATAATGGTTTCTGCAAAGGGTGCTGTCCCAGTTACCAGTCCGAGCTTCATTTCTTTTTCTATCACATCTATAGTGCACTGACATGGAGCTGACTGGTGTTTGAAATCTGTCGAAAATGCAAAATAATATTTTTGGTAAGCAGAAGTTGTAATGAAAAATAAAAGTATATACAACTCATTATTGAAAATATTTGTAAAAAGAAGTGGGAAGGGCTATTTACCTATCTCCCTTGCATTCAGAAAAGTATGTCCCTTGAATTATACATGGCCAGGGGGGAGCTAGCATCTCACACCATAAGGGGACTGTCATCAGACCATCATATCATATGTGCTCATCTGGTAGAGAACATGCTTAAAATTAATAGAAGGCTGGCTAACAGTTTCACTTATTAAATTAAATATATAATTTTTTTAAATTTCAACTGAAAATATTTCACCGTGAAATATTTCTGTTAGTGTAAGATGGTCTTTGAATGCTCAGATACTTGTTGATTGTTGTGGTCATTAGCATCATTGCTGGCATTGGTGGAGGGTTAACTATTCTACTGGTGGCTCTTATCCATTATGATATATTGGCTCTTTATTAAAGGGCTGCTCCAGTTTCAGTCCAGGCTTTTTTTTACTCCCATTCAATTGATTTGGCTTGAAAAACCTGTCAAGGAAAAAAAGTTGTTTTTTACAGAGCTGTAAAACTTAACATGATTGCAAGGGTTAATAGTTTTAGTAGTGTTAGTTAAATACTCAAACTAAATGGAGGAGGGAGGGGGAATAAATAAATTATTAAAAAAGAATGTGTAAAACTTAAATGGCTAACTTACCATGCTTAAATGGAATAAAAAAATAAAATACTTCCCCTTCCTTACATTGGGATAGCTAACATTTCTTTATTCAGTGTGTGGTCAGACCATTCAATTTCTTTTTTAGTTTTCATTACTCTTCTGCTGATATGCTGGTCATTGGCAAAAATATTGATACCAGTTTTTTTTTTGCCTTCTTGTCAGCTCAAATCTTTACAATAATGGTTTCTGCAAAGGGTGCTGTCCCAGTTACCAGTCCAAGCTTCATTTCTTTTTCTATCACATCTATAGTGCACTGACATGGAGCTGACTGGTGTTTGAAATCTGCCGAAAATGCAAAATAATATTTTTGGTAAGCAGAAGTTGTAATGAAAAATAAAAGTATATACAACTCATTATTGAAAATATTTGTAAAAAGAAGTGGGAAGGGCTATTTACCTATCTCCCTTGCATTCAGAAAAAATGTGTCCCTTGAATTATACATGGCCAGGGGGAGCTAGCATCTCACACCATAAGGGGACTGTCATCAGACCATCATATCATATGTGCTCATCTGGTAGAGAACATGCTTAAAATTAATAGAAGGCTGGCTAACAGTTTCACTTATTAAATTAAATATATAATTTTTTTAAATTTCAACTGAACATACTTCACCGTAAAATATTTCTGTTAGTGTAAGATGGTCTTTGAATGCTCAGGTACTTGTTGATTGTTGTGGTCATTAGCATCATTGCTGGCATTGGTGGAGGGTTAACTATTCTACTGGCTGGCTCATATCCATTATGATATATTGGCTCTTTAAAGGGCTACTCCAGTTTCAGTCCAGGCTTTTTTTTTACTCCCATTCAATTGATTTGGCTTGAAAAACCTGTCAAGGTAAAAAAGTTGTTTTTTACAGAGCTGTAAAACTTAACATGATTGCAAGGGTTAGTAGTTTTAGTAGTGTGAGTTAAATACTCAAACTAAATGGAGGAGGGAGGGGGAATAAATAAATTATTAAAAAAGAATGTGTAAAACTTAAATGGCTAACTTACCATGCTTAAATAGAATAAAAAAATAAAATACTTCCCCTCCCTTACATTGGGATAGCTAACGTTTCATTATTCAGTGTGTGGTCAGACCATTCAATTTTTTTTTTAGTTTTCATTACTCTTCTGCTGATATACAGGTCATTGGCAAAAATATTGATATCAGTTGTTTTTTTGCCTTCTTGTCAGCTCAAATCTTTACAATAATGGTTTCTGCAAAGGGTGCTGTCCCAGTTACCAGTCCGAGCTTCATTTCTTTTTCTATCACATCTATAGTGCACTGACATGGAGCTGACTGGTGTTTGAAATCTGTCGAAAATGCAAAATAATATTTTTGGTAAGCAGAAGTTGTAATGAAAAATAAAAGTATATACAACTCATTATTGAAAATATTTGTAAAAAGAAGTGGGAAGGGCTATTTACCTATCTCCCTTGCATTCAGAAAAGTGTGTCCCTTGAATTATACATGGCCAGGGGGGAGCTAGCATCTCACACCATAAGGGGACTGTCATCAGACCATCATATCATATGTGCTCATCTGGTAGAGAACATGCTTAAAATTAATAGAAGGCTGGCTAACAGTTTCACTTATTAAATTAAATATATAATTTTTTTAAATTTCAACTGAACATACTTCACCGTAAAATATTTCTGTTAGTGTAAGATGGTCTTTGAATGCTCAGGTACTTGTTGATTGTTGTGGTCATTAGCATCATTGCTGGCATTGGTGGAGGGTTAACTATTCTACTGGCTGGCTCATATCCATTATGATATATTGGCTCTTTAAAGGGCTACTCCAGTTTCAGTCCAGGCTTTTTTTTTACTCCCATTCAATTAATAGTGTTAGTTAAATACTCAAACTAAATGGAGGAGGGAGGGGTAATAAATAAATTATTAAAAAAGAATGTGTAAAACTTAAATGGCTAACTTACCATGCTTAAATAGAATAAAAAAATAAAATACTTCCCCTTCCTTACATTGGGATAGCTAACGTTTCATTATTCAGTGTGTGGTCAGACCATTCAATTTTTTTTTTAGTTTTCATTACTCTTCTGCTGATATGCTGGTCATTGGCAAAAATATTGATATCAGTTGTTTTTTTGCCTTCTTGTCAGCTCAAATCTTTACAATAATGGTTTCTGCAAAGGGTGCTGTCCCAGTTACCAGTCCGAGCTTCATTTCTTTTTCTATCACATCTATAGTGCACTGACATGGAGCTGACTGGTGTTTGAAATCTGTCGAAAATGCAAAATAATATTTTTGGTAAGCAGAAGTTGTAATGAAAAATAAAAGTATATACAACTCATTATTGAAAATATTTGTAAAAAGAAGTGGGAAGGGCTATTTACCTATCTCCCTTGCATTCAGAAAAGTGTGTCCCTTGAATTATACATGGCCAGGGGGGAGCTAGCATCTCACACCATAAGGGGACTGTCATCAGACCATCATATCATATGTGCTCATCTGGTAGAGAACATGCTTAAAATTAATAGAAGGCTGGCTAACAGTTTCACTTATTAAATTAAATATATAATTTTTTTAAATTTCAACTGAACATACTTCACCGTAAAATATTTCTGTTAGTGTAAGATGGTCTTTGAATGCTCAGGTACTTGTTGATTGTTGTGGTCATTAGCATTATTGCTGGCATTGGTGGAGGGTTAACTATTCTACTGGCTGGCTCATATCCATTATGATATATTGGCTCTTTAAAGGGCTACTCCAGTTTCAGTCCAGGCTTTTTTTTTACTCCCATTCAATTGATTTGGCTTGAAAAACCTGTCAAGGTAAAAAAGTTGTTTTTTACAGAGCTGTAAAACTTAACATGATGGCAAGGGTTAGTAGTTTTAGTAGTGTTAGTTAAATACTCAAACTAAATGGAGGAGGGAGGGGGAATAAATAAATTATTAAAAAAGAATGTGTAAAACTTAAATGGCTAACTTACCATGCTTAAATGGAATAAAAAAATAAAATACTTCCCCTTCCTTACATTGGGATAGCTAACATTTCTTTATTCAGTCTGTGGTCAGACCATTAAATTTCTTTTTTAGTTTTCATTACTCTTCTGCTGATATGCTGGTCATTGGCAAAAATATTGATACCAGTTGTTTTTTTGCCTTCTTGTCAGCTCAAATCTTTACAATAATGGTTTCTGCAAAGGGTGCTGTCCCAGTTACCAGTCCAAGCTTCATTTCTTTTTCTATCACATCTATAGTGCACTGACATGGAGCTGACTGGTGTTTGAAATCTGCCGAAAATGCAAAATAATATTTTTGGTAAGCAGAAGTTGTCAAACTGTCAAACTGTCTTTTTTCTATATGTGAGCCCCCCCCCCCCCCCAGCATTTTTTGCTGGTTGTACCACTGCCCATCACCTCTCCAATTCAGCGGGGAATATTTTAGGCGTTACCAAGCTATCCATTCAGCTTTTAAGTTTTATTTGAACTCAAGTTTCGTCCCAGCCTCCTTAATTATGTCACTTGCACTGAATGAAATAAATTTTGTTAAATTTGCTTGTAGGCCTATTCCTTTCAGTTGGATATCTCATTTTAATGTACTTTTTATTTTCTCAAGAAAAAATCAGAGTATAGGTCATCTGTTGAAATGTTTTATGATTCATACAAATGCGTATTGGTGAGAACCAAAAGCTATTTCAGGTCATGATGTTATTTCCAGCTTTATCTCCCGTGGTGCTTCCATAATCATTGCACTATTGGCTTTAGCGGGATGAAATAATTGCTCCATAAAACCAACTCATTAATGGTATATAGAATCCTAGAGATTGTATCTCATCCTTACACGGACTTAAACCCTTACACACGCACACACACACACTTTTAAATTGAAGACAAAGCATGGGTGATAACTATGCTTGTTCATTTCTCACCATCTAATCAAAAAAATTGTGATGACAGATATGAATGATTAAA
>JAGDYQ010000101.1:3884264-3928020 GCA_021962125.1 Bulinus truncatus
TTTTGCAATATACTGTTTATTGTTTAACGCTAATAAATTTACATGACTTACAAATTAAGATGTTGAGCTACTCTAAATATATTCAGATATGGTTTTTATTTTTCTTGTTGGGTTTTCACGCCTAAATAAACAAAGCTAATGGGTTAAGACCAATGAAAATGTTAATTTTTAAAATAGTGCCATAACTATTCAAATTTAGTATACATATTATATTAAAAAGAAATTAATTAAATATTTTTCTATATGTGAAAGAATTGAATGTTGTAAATCTCACAGAAAACAGTTATTTATCAGAAAAGTATGATCCATTTTTTTTCCCTTTCAATTTTTTCAAACCCTATTTTCAATTGAAAAATTTATCAGGAGGATAGCTTATAGATATTTCAAGATAAAATAAAGAGCATTTGATTTCCTTTTTACAGCAGTGTAAGAATTATTAAAATTGATGAAAAGTCATTTTTTTTAATGGAGAACATGCAGTACAAGTTGTTTATATAGCCTTTATCTAATGATATAAATGTCATGATTTTATAAACATAGATGATAGAAATATATATAAATTATATATTGCTATGCAAATCTTACATATTACAAAGTATAACACAACCAACTAATAATAACAAATTTTTAAATATCTATTAATATTAGTTTTAACTTAAACATATTTCCAGAAATATATAATGGTAAAGTTTTGTAATCTGAAGCACCAGTTTTGATACATAAAATATGATCCTGCACTCTCATGAAGTCACTGCATAAATCATAATCCATTAAAAAAATTATAGATTATCCAAGTTATACTAATAAAACCAAGCATAACAGTGACACCAAATTTTAGAAAATTAGAATGTAGCTACTCGCATATTTCTAAATAGCCATTATAATAAATGTAATCCATTATGAAATATTAAGCCTCACTTAAACATGCATCCATAGCTATCGAAAATAGGTTTTTTGAACCACCATAAGACTGTTTTTGTAGTGCACTTCTTTCATCCACACTAAAACTATTAGTGCATTGGCCTTGGAGGCACCACAGGATATGTGGAGGGATTTTTCACTTAACAGGTGTATATAAAGTCTGCTCCCAGAATGAATGGTATAATCAACATAGACATTTTTTTTTTTAATTGGACAGAGTCATATTGGAGGAAAATAAAGGATTACTAATTGTAACACTATATTTTTGTATATAATGTTATGTACTTGTTGATGTAATGCTTCTTCCAAGGTAACACTGTGAAGTTCACTGCTTATATGGATAACTATACTGGTTTTATGTAGCTGCCGATATCATAACTGGTTTATAGCAAACTTAAGTAGCGTTCAGTCTCGTTGCACTCTCAAACAACACACCAATCAATGAGGCAAAGTTCCACGATTCAATTATATTTATTCAACAATAAGAAAACATATGTAGTATGAACTTATGTGCAGCAGTATTCACAAATGCTTCGTACACAATATAACACGTAGTATTCCAGTTTCCCGAAGGAATTCTCTGGCAATACTTTGACACTTAGTATCCTGTGTCCCCAAAAGGATTATACAGAGATATTTCAATAAAATAGACTTTGACTGTGTACTGTAAAACTCAATAACTTGATTGCTTGTGCCTCTATTATTTCTCCACTAACTTCTCCTTTGACTATCTCTACAACTGGTGTCCTGATGTCTCTATCGTCAGTCTGTCGATCTGTATCTCGTAGGTCTGACGAAATTTCAATTACCTCGGATATTTATGTGATTGTGAATTATCACGTGCCCCAAACGCCCAGAACTTCTGACTGGCTCCCTAACACCCTTTCTAACTCATCTACATATTAATGACTCTTATTCCAGCCTCGGGATTTATGCGGCTAAAAACTCACTATGGGCTAGTATTCCTTTGTCTGCCCTAATTACATCTATCGTCACCCCACCTTCTAGGGGTCTTAACCTGTGGTGACAACCAATTTTACCCTAAACAAAGATCAACCGCTGGAATTCTAGTTATCAAAACATATGACTGTATCATGGACCCATGAGTTTGGACAGTGGTTCTAAAATTGTACAGACTTATCTAAAGCTATCGTTACACTAATACAAACTAGTTTATTTATTATAAAGAGAAAAAAATAGTGATTCAAATATTAAAATGCTCATCTATGATTTATGCCGATTTGTTGTGCTTGTTTACTTTAAGCAACCTTACCTACTCATTACATGTAAAATATCAAATCAGACTGACTGCAAAAATTAAATTGTTAAAAAAAAAAACCAACCACTTAATTTGTTTTTAAAACATGAATTTACCTGACTGCATCTTGATTGAATCTTTTAAGAGGTGAAGATTTGCTGTTTATGTGAGTGTGAGAGGTAGATAATGTGTTCTGGTCAACTTATCGCCATATTTTTTTAGTGCCGCTTTCCTGTAACCTTTCTGATGGAGATTTTGCTGTTTTCAGCTTCTTGAGAAAAGGGGGTTAAAGTATTCTTGATGGAGACATCAGCTGACTTTTGGAAGCTGCTGGTTACAATTCGTGATGGAGATTTTTCTTTCGTTTTATTGCAAACTTCTTTTGGTAGTGGTAATGATAAAGAGGAACTACTTTCTGTCAAAAAAGATTTTTTTCTTTGTTTCTGAAGTCCAAAAGTTTTTCTGCCCTCTTGGTCAAAATTCTCATCATTTGATGACAGCTTTGGTGTTTTCAAATGTTTAACTTTTTTAAGTAACTGACTGGTAACAATGGCAAAACTGTCCCTGTTCTAAAAAAATTACAAAAATGTACCATTATTGAAATGCAAAGCTATCCTGTTTAAATTTGTACAGTATATATTTACTTAACTTTTTATAGGTAACTTAAAAAATCTTGTTACCTTAGTAACACTGTCATCATGTTCCATTTCTTTATCAGCTGTAACTTGAGTACCAGATAAAACAGATTTAAGTTCAGATTTAACTGTTCTGTCAGATTCTTTTAACAGATTATCTTCTGAGGTGCTTTTTGATTTATATTTTGGAGTCTCTGATGGTTTTTCCACAGATCGAGAATGTGATTTTGCACTCTCTGACTTTACATGGACATTTTTTTTATTCTTTAATTTTTCAGAAACTTTTTTGGATGGGTGGTCATTTTCCAGCTTAGAGTCTAATCCTACTGACAAAATTTCTATTTCATCAGTTAATTTTTCTTGGTGTTTGAAGTGTGTTACAAAGTGTACATCTTTGAGCATTTTTGAAGTTAAGCTACCATCTACACATGAATTGTTAGAGTGACAGGACGATGTATGAGATGGTTCTTGGTGTACGTCAGCCAATACTTCAAAACTATGAGACGGTGCTGGCACAGTTTTTCTCTTTGGTCTACTTTTACTAATATGAATTTCAGCTTTACCGTTTTCAATAATTACTTCATTATTTTCCGGTCTATGTTCAACTGAAGCAGCGGCTAGCTTTTCTCTTTCTTTTACCTCTTTTACTACTGATTTGCCTTTTTGAATGCCAAGAGAAATCTTCTGGGATTTTTTTGAATGGATCTTACTTGGTTTGCTGATTGAAACCTCAACGTCTGTGTTTAGAGGTTGCACATCTAAAATTTTCATCTCTTCAGACTTATCTGAAAGTGAAAGTATACTAGCAGACTCAAATTCTGGCACTAATTTTGAACTGTTTAAAGGTTTAGGAGAATTATTTGGCATTACTTTAGAAAGACTTGTGGGACTAGAAATCAACTGTCTTCTTGGAGGAGTATTACTGTTAATAATTTCAGGTTTATTTTCAAGCTTTACTTCATCCTCTCCTTCAGTATCTTTTGAAACCAAGAAGGTGCTTCTCCTTGACCTAGTTTTTTTAATGTCAGATTCAGTTGATTTTTTTTTAGTTTTTGATCTGGCTTGATTAGGTGTTATGGGAGTGATGGGAATCATGCTTTTCCTACCCTGAGAAAGAGCTCTGCGTGTGATTTCCACATCTTCACCTTTTTTTTTCTTGCTGCGAGATTGCGATCTTGTTCTTCGTTGAATCACTGATGGGCGTTTTCCTGTGTCTGGACTATCTTTTAAAGGCATTTCAAATTCAGGTTCATCGTCCAGCAAAGTGAACATCTGTTTTGATAAACTGTGAATACCTTTATGAAGTTGATTTCCACTTTCTGTAATCTCAGCACCTGCCAGACATTGTCTAAATTTACTCAAAGAGGGTAATGGTGATGTTGATGAAGTATCTCCCGTAATGTTAAAGACTGTCTGGTCTACTGCCTTGGATTCAGTCAGTCCTTTAGGAGTTTTATCATGAAAATCAAATATATTTTGTGGCCATGAATCAGAAGCTGAAGTTTCCACCCTGTCAGAATATTTTTTTTTCCTAGACCTTGACTTGGCAGGCAAGACAACAGGAATATTTTTCCGTGTTCCATCAGAATCTTTTCTGGAAGCAGCAAATATAATCTGTCCAGGTTTTCCTCTTCTTAGTGTGATTGCATCTGGAAATTTCTGATCACCCCAAATTAATTCGTCGATTACAGGCTCTACATGAGAGCTAGAATTTCCCAAATCTTGTGTCTTGTGATTGACTTCCAAATCTGTGGTGTCTGGTTTCTCCAAGTCCACTGTGTTGTCAGCCACTATTGTACTTGTATTATTAACTGCAGTTAATTCCATATCAATGACGGTAAGACTTGTTTCATCTACATTAATGGAAGATTTATTGATTTTATCATTTGGATGATTTTTTTCAACTACTTGCAGTTTTTTCATCATTTCCAAGTGAGTATTTACTAGTGCGAACTCATTTGTAATTATAGGGGCATCTTTTTTTGGACTTGCTTTTACTAGCTTCTGAGACTTATCTTTCTTTTTCACAGATTTCAATATTTTAGACTTTGGTGATCTTGACTTGATAAACTTAGGCTTTTCTTTTGAACCTCTTTAGGGGCAGAGTTTTCTTTAAAGATATGAAGGGAATTATTTTTTCCAAGATGAGATTTTTCAGGTGACCTGAGATCAGTAAAACCTGCTGGTGATTTAGTAGATTTCAGTGTATATGATGATTCTAGGACCTTTTCAGGAGATTCTAGATGAATACTTTCCGCATGTAAATCTAGCGCTGTCTCCTTTATGTTCTTATCTTTGCTGTGTACTGGAACACGAAGGGGCAATTTTGAAAGTATGTTTTCCTTAGCTTTTGATAAGGGAGAACTTTGTTCTGTAACTGCAAATATGTTGAAAATTAGGCATGAATATTAATAAATCAATATGGATACTTAAAAAGAAAGATTTCAACTTTTCCCTTTTTACTACTTTTCCATGAGAGGAAATTTAGAGGTTAATGTAAACAAAGTGCACAAGATAATGACCTAATGCAATGAAAACAAACTTGATCAAGTAATTAATGAGAGGCCCAAGTTAATGTACACAAAGTTCACAAAATAATGAACAAGAGGCTAACGGTACTGTAAACAATGTTGACAAAATAATGAAAAAAAGTTAAGACCTTTTCCAAGAATATTATTATACATGTACTTAGATAACAGAAAAATATTTTTACATCATAACTGTTTAGATTAGTATCCAAAATTATTTGTTATTTGTTGAGCATTTTACAGCAATAAGCCCATTGCTCATTTTAATACAAAATAAGAAATTTCTTGACAATGATACCATTAGTAAAAAAAATAATTCCATAAGGGTATTATATTTTATGTTAAAAATTAATGAAATTTACTTTTTTCAAGATTGTCTTCCAGGGGAAGTCCTGCCAATGACTGATGAAGCATGGACTGCTCTGCAATGAGAGATAAATCCTGAACCTTGCTTTTTTTAACTACTGGTTCTACAAAATAATTGTCATCTTCATCATCCAGTCCCTGCATGGCAGTCATAGATAGACTGCATCATAGAAAAAGAAATATATAAAAAAAATTTTTTTAAATTACTTGTTAGAACGTAAGCTTATAAGTAAAACTAAATATGCAGTGTAAAAATGATAATACCTACCTTAAGGGCATGCTTAAGTTGAGGAGGGATAGTTCTTCAGATGGCCCAGATGAACATGATTCCATCACTTCTCTAATTTTCTCAATAAAAACTTCAGCACAAGAAAAAAGCTCTTTTTCTACTCTATGCTAAGAAAAATTAAAAAAGATTATATTTTAAACCAACAAGCTCATTTTTTTTTAATTCATAGAAAATTCTTCACAATGTTAAATTATTATGTCTTATATCAAATTATTTATCTAAATTATTTTCTCACAAAGTGTACTTTGACCTTTAACTTCAAGTTTTGACCCTAAACTTTATGATCCATCACCTACACTTAAAAGGTAAAAAAACTGCTAACAGCAATATGGCTTCTAAAAACCATCAAAAAACAAGTTAAATACGTAGAAATGATTAAAATATAAATCCGCTAAAAATTCAAGCGAAGGTGATAGTTAAAATATTCTCACCTAGTTTTTTTTTTTTACATTTTCCAACTTTACCAGGTCATTAGACATATATTATCTAATCAAAGAGATTGCTATCAACAATTTTCATTCACATAAGTGACACTTCTTTCTGTGTTGTTTAAGGAAGGGAACACTTTTAAAGTCCCCCAACATAATACAACAAACTAACATCACAGATATATCATAATGCTAAAATAGATTATTCTATCTCAGATAGGGCGGATGGTCGTGCTGTAAATTGCTCAGATGTCAACCTGAGGGTTCCGGGTTCAATCTTTGGTGGGAACCAAGCGAATTTTTCAGGTCATGGTTGAATTTCACTCCATTGTCAGTGCACTATCAGAAATGATGGGGATGAATGAAGGGCACAGCAAAAAACTACACATAGTGATCTATAGAATGTAAAAAATAAATATCTCTTTACAACAGAGACTTCATAGATCTGACTCTTATGCAGTTTAACGCAGGTGCATCGGTAATGCTAATGTTAACTAGATATCTTTAAGCATGTGTAGCAGTAATGCTTAGGATTACAGAATGTTCTAGCCAATAGGGCTCAAACAATCCATGGCTCTGGCTATTGCATCAAAATATTACAAAATCAATAAAAAAAAAAGACAAGGAAGCTGTCAATGTCAAAAGTATGGACACACCTGACAAAGATTTGAAAGTATGTAAACATTCAGAGGGAAAAAAATAGTAAGGACAGGCAGGGGTCAAAAATACAGTTTATGCAAAATATGTAATGTAACCATAGTAATCATAAACAGTAACTAAATCTTGACATTACAATGACCATAATTTTTTATATCAGATTATTATGGAAACCTGAAGTGTTTTAAAAAATAAATATATACTAATACAAGGAATTAAAAAATCAAAATCATTAAATTACCTTATACTGTCTTACTATTTCTTCTTTACTAAAATTAGGAGAAACCAAAGTGAATCTTTCCAATTCCATAATACGTTCTAGTAATTCATGGTTCTTTTTTAAAAGATAATTACATCTGTCATGGGCCATGCGACACTCTCGCTTCCATCTTTCCAAACCATTTGCCAAACATCTATTATTGGCCTGAAGTGTGCGGACATTTCTTGTGGAATTCACTAACGAAGTAATAATTGAGGGAACATGTTGTTTAGTAGGTTATCATTTGTTTTGAATAAATTCAAGATATTAGATTATTGTAATATTAGTGTAAAACAGCTTTTTCTTGATTAGTCTGCTTTTTAAATATGGAATGAATAACTACAAATTAAACCTGATTGAAATTTATAAAAATAAAAAAAAAAAAAAAAAAAATTTTTTATTTCTAAGCGATAAAAAATGTTTTATTGTTTGAAAATAAACAGAATAATCATAATAAAGTATATTACTTACAGCTCACATTGATAGCAGCTTTTACTTTTTTTTGGTAGGAATTGGATGTTAAAGAAGACTGAAGGATGGCTGGTTTCTTTTTTAAAATTTTCTTTAGCTTTCTTCTTTTGGAGCCTTCAGGTTTAGCTGGTGTCTCCATAGTTCCCTACTGTTGATAAAGAACATTATTAAACAAAAATATTTACATATACATACATATTGTGTGGGACGGGTTCGATCCTCAGAGAGAACCATGGGAATTTTTCCAGGCGAAATGTGTGTCATAGCTGTCCTACAAGTCCACCCAGCTTTAAATGGATACCTGACTTAGGTTGGGGAAGTAAAGGCGGCTGGCCGTTGTGCTAACCACACAATCCCTTTATATGTTGTGGTTATAGAAACAGATGAATTCTACACTTCATCTGCCCCGATGGCCCGTTAGGGATAAGGGAACTTTACTTTTACATTGTTAAACAACATGCTTCACAAATATTTTAAGAATAATAAGGGTTTCATACAAACATTTTATTGAGTTGTGTCAGTTTTCTAATTTTATGATAAGTACTTCACTGTCCTAAAAGAGTAATTATATGTTTGGCAACCCACAATGGGACTCATATATCTATATATATATGTATATATTATATATATATAAAGGCACTTGCTCAGATTTGGGATTTTTTTTAAGCTGAAATTAAATGTCACATGACATCAATAATGGTTTCTCATTGTCATCATGATAATCAAATACTTAAAAATTATTATTAAAGGGGTAAAAAAAAACTATTAATTTACAATAACTATAAGAATATAATATATACAATACATCTTTAAAAGGTTGTCTTTACTTTATTATAAACTAGTTACATCAACTCAAACTATGGTTTTCAAATTTTGGGTCAGAAATTTTTTTAGATGGTGCGCAACAATGTTATAACATATAATATGTGCATAATTATAACTATGTCTCTCTTGTCAAAATGTAAAAGTTAGTTTAGCTACATTTTAAGGTTACCATATTTTGTGGATAGGAATTTGTTTTTCTTATAAAGTTTTTATAGATTTGTGTTTTTTTTATAATTTTTTGATTATTATTAAAGAGTAATAAAATGTTTATCAACCCACAAGGAAACTAATATGTGTATATTAAATTAAAATTTATATTAAAAATTTATAAATTTATAGTAACTTAATTTGATGTGTTTTTTATTTAAAATTAAATTTACTGTCATATGAATACATAATTTGTTTTTGTTTTTTATTATTAAAATAAAAAAAATAATAATTATAATTAAAGGGGAAAAAAAATTTAATTTAAAAATAACTATAAGAATATAATAAATTCTATTCATTCAAAAAATGTCTTTATTATATTATAAAAAAGTAGTTACAACAAAAAAAATTGTTTTTTCAAAATTTGGGTTCAGAATTTTTAAATGTAGCGTAAAAATTTTTAAAAAAATAAAAATGCATAATTATAACTATGTCTCTCTTGTCAAAATGTAAAAGTTAGTTTAGCTACATTTTAAAGGTTACCATATTTTGTGGATGCCAAGTCGCCAAAATGACAAGTCAGACACAATATACAGGCGGCCCTCGACTTTCGCACATTCTACTTTTGCACAATTCGCCATTTCAAACATTTAAAAAAAAATATATATTTTTTAAATGTGTTTTTAGAATTGTCCATAAAAGCGATAGTTAAGCAATTTCTGACTGTTTCATTATACCCATTCTTTCTCCGCCCTTGTTGTTCCCGAAGCAATCGTTTTTGTAATGTCATGATTAGCAATGTTAAAGTGATTTAGTTGGTTATGAACTGTTTATGTTATTAATATGTTCTACATGTGTCAGTGTTGGTGGTTTTAAGTGTAAGGTAGAAAAAAACTTGACTATTATATTGTATTAAACTCTGTAATTTTCTATCTTAATATTTCTTTAAAATGTATTTATCAAATTTATAAACATGAGTGAGAAACGGAAAAACTACATGCAGTGTTAAAGAAAACAAAACGAAATTAAGGACTCATAAACTTCAAACTGTTGAGACAAAGATGAAAATAATTAGACGTTCTGAAAGTGGTGAATCTTTTGCTTCTATCTGCCATTCGTACGATATAAACAAGTCTATGATATGTTCAATTTTGAAAAACAAGAATAAAATTAAGGCATACATTCAAAATAGAGAGCTGCACGGGGAATGGGATTCGGAGTCCCGCTCTCTCCCGCGGGATTGGAAATAAATTTATTGGGAGTTCCATGGGATTGGTTTTATTTTTGCGGGAGTCCCGTGGGGTTTGGGTTTTGTTTTTGTGGGAGTCCGTGGATTTGGGTTTTGTTTGAGTAGGACTCTCGCAGACTTCTGATGAATCAATCAAATTGCACGGATGATCTTGGGATGATGTGTGATGTATGATACACACCTAGTTTAGGGCCTTTCCTTGACATTCTTGGTATTTATGTCTAAAACGCTAGAGTAGATTTAGAGACAGAGACTATCCCCTTCGACGTTTTAATATAATAGATATCTAAGAGTTAGGAGTAATACCAATAAGGGTGACAAGGTGACAGACGACTTAGGACAAGGTGGGGAAACAATAGAATAGTAGACAGCAAAGGTGTGAAGACCGAGGAGGAGGGTGAGAGAGTAAGAGAAAAAAAAATGACGAGGAGATGACTTAGAAAAAGAAAAATAAGGAAAATAGGAAAGGGGAGAGGGAATTGTGAGGGGTAAAGGGGAAATGGGGGAGGGGGGATAAGGAAGAAATGGGGGTGGAAATTGGATAATAAAAAAAAAAAAGAAAAAATAGAAGTTTGTAGGAGTGAGAAGTTTTAGTAGTCTGTAAGAGGTGAGGGAGAAGGAATAATGAAATATTAAAGATTATTGAATTTTGGATTTTTTAATTATTATGAAATTTAAATTAAATTAAAAAAATTTCATTTATAAAAAAAGCGGAGAGTGAGAGGGGTTTGAGGAGTGACAAAAAAGGAACAAAAAAAAAAAAAAAAAAAAAAAAAAAATTTTCTAATACTTTTTTTTTAAATTTTAAAAAAAAGAAAAAAAAAAAAAAATTTAAAAAGTTGGGGTCGAAAAAAAAAGGGGAGTGAATTTAATTTAAATAAAAGAAGGAAGAGAATAATAAAATATATATTTTGATGGAGGGGGGGGGGGTGGGGAAAATGGGAAAAGGAGGGGGGGGGGGGGGGGAGTAAGTTGAATTGGGAGGGAGCGGGAGGGATTGGGAAAAAAAGGGGGAGGGGGGGAGAGGGGGTGATTTTGACCCCCGGGGAACTCTTTAAATTAAAAATCCAAAAGACATGGCATATTCTTGGATGAAATGGAAAGATCATTGTCTTCGTGGATTGCTGATCAGCATCAAAAAAATGTCCTTCCAGAGTTTTTTTTATTATTCAAGCTAAGGCTCTTAGTTTGCATGAAGATTGGAAGAGGAAACTAAAAAAACATAGTGTTTCAAGCAAGTAATAAATGGTTCGAGAAATTTAAAATGAGGTATTCACTGCAACATATAATATTTACTAGAGAATAGGCTGATGCAGATAAAGATGCTGAAAAAGAATTTATTTCTTTACTGTCTAAAAAAATTGTAGATGGAGAATATTCTCAGAGTCAAATATTCAATGTTGATGAAACCGGATTATTTTGGAAAAAAAAATGCCTAACCGTACGCTATTATCGAAGCAAGAATCAATTGCCCCTGGACACAAACCTTTTGAAAACCAGTTGACATTACTTCTTTATGGAAACTTAGCTGACGATTTAAAATTGAAACTGATGTTAGTTTATCAAGCAGAAAATCCTAGAGCATTGAAAGGAAAAGGCAAAGAATTGCTTCAAGTCATTTGGCAAACAAATAAAAAAAACCTGTGTTACTGCGTTAATGCTTAAAAATTGGTTTACTCTTCATTTCATGCCGGCAATTACGAAATATTGTAAGGATAACAATTTACCTTTTAAATCATTACTTATTTTAGACAATGCTCCAGGGCACCCAAAGTATCTGCAAAATTTATAACCGGAAATAAATGTGTTTCTTCCTCCCAATACTACCTGCCTCATTCAGCCCATGGACCAAACAGTGATAGCTACGGTTAAACGATATTTTATGAGGACAATAATGAATCAGGCCATCAAGGCAACAGATAGAGAAGACGGGCCTACATTAAGAGATTTTTTGAAGATCTATAATATATGTAATGCAATAAATAACAGTGGAAACTTGTGGGCTGAAATAAAAGAATCAACAATGAAAGGTTCTTGGAAACAAATGATGAGTGATTTTGTGAATCCTGAAGAAACCCCATAAACAATCACAGATGAAATAGTTAGCCTAATGAATGAACTTTACTAGGATGTCCCCAATGAAGATGTTAATTAGTTGATTGAATCTATTTCAGTTCCTCTGCCAAATGAATACTTAATCGAGCAACACGAATTAAGTGAAATACATAATGAAAGTGAGGAAGAAGTAGCTGATAAATCCAACAAGATTTTGACAATCAAAAATATGAACAAAGCCTTCATGCACCTTGAGAAATTTATCGCTATAATGGATAACGCGTATCTCAAGTAAGTAGTAGGGCAATTGAGAAAGATATAACATGCTATAGAACTCTGTATCAAGAAAAAAAGAAAAGGGGTGGTATTCAATTAACTCTTGATAGGTTTATAAAGAAAACACATGAAAGTACTTAAACACCACCGATAAATTAAGTATGAATATGTAAAAATATACATGTCAAATAATATGTTCCTATTATCGATAAATAAATATTTTAAAATAAATTTTTTTATTTCACTCTACTTTCGATCATTCAACATTCGCACACACTTTCAGGAACCAAATATGTGCGAAAGTCGAGGGCCACCTTTACACCATAATCCATATATAGCCATTAATTATAGAGGGTAAGGGGCCGTCCATAAAGTACGTCACACTATTTTTGACCCCCCTCCCCCCTGTCACAAATCTCACACTTCACTATTAAACTGCCTTAAAATATAAATATTAAAAGAACTATCAGATTATTATATGACTTTACTAGTAGAAAAACTAATTGTCAACAGTTGTCAGTTATTCTTTGAAACAGTAACTCAATCAATTGAATTTGAAAAAAAAATTCCAAAAATTAGACTTGACAATTATATAATGAACATCATTTATCTGCTACCTTTTCATTTATAATGGGTGAGGTCAACTTTGAGATAATCTTCCAATTATGCATTCTATTGACACAGGATAAGAAGTAGATTAGCGAAACTTGACCTCAACCAGTGATTAAATAATAAAATTGGAAACAAAACAATGCGACTAAAAAAAGGACTAGATTGACAAATTATGTGAGCAGCTCTTGTGATATATATAGAACATGTTTATAGTGGACCTGTGAATTATGTTTAATTAAGAAAATATTCCCTAGACATCATCCATCCATGGTTAAGTGAAGTGTTCATCCATAGTTACGACTGACATAAATCTTTCCCCATCATCGTTTCCTGGAAGAATAATTGCAGACAGATCAACTTCATCCTCATCTAGCCACTCAACAGCCTCTGAATGTGCATTATCCATTCTGCCTTTTAGCAGCGATTCTCAAAGGATGGAGGCGTTTTATCTGAGTTGATTCTGGAACATTTAGGGTTGGCACATTCTCCTGCACCCGAGCTCTGTATTGTCCTATATGTTTCTTCAACATTGTTTGTGAGGCAAAGTATAAGTGACACACTTTGCAAATTCGATCATGTAAGCTGGTCTGCAAAGATGGACGATAAAGATCATATGGTTGTACTTTTGAAACTCCTGTTGATCTTGGCACAATGACATCAAATTTGATAGTTTGTGCCACAAACAATGAAGGAAATTTATGAGCATCGGCATCTTCTCTTTCTGAAGCTCTGAGTCCATAAGTTTAGGGCTGTTTTAAGGTCATCGTAGGCCCGAAGCACTTTCAAAGTCGTAGGCCCTCCCAATCTTCATTTTTAATATTTTTCAAGAATGCACCGCACTTATTTGCTATTTGAAATCTAAATAAACTTTTGAGGACTTCTTATGTGACTTGGCTAAGACAAAGAGCCGAAAAGTTAACATACTGTAAATTACAGATCTGCAGCTTGACGTGCTCATCTCACACGGTTATATATAGTTACTTTAATACAAACATTATTATATTTTATGGCATTCTGAACTTGTTCTGGCTTTTGTAGGCCCTTGAAAAGTCTGTAGGTCCTAGGCATAGTGCTTACTGTGCCTAGTTGATAAAGCGGCCCTGCATCAGTTGTTTGGTTGATTGGAATTGGAGGAGGAAAAAATCTCGAAGGTAAAACGTTGAAATATGAACTCCTAGCTAGCATGAGGAAATGTGAACAACACATTGAAAAGATATGCATTTCATGCTATTTTGACATAAAACTAATTTAAGTTTTTCACACAATTTTTGAAAATTATTTTTAAAACTATTAAGTTTTACTAAAAAAATAAAAAATTTTATTAGCAATAAAATAAAAAAAATATATTAAAAATGAGAAGTCACTCTGGGCCTGACCCCCCCCCCCCCCCACTGTCCACAAATTGTCACTTTCTTACACCTCTTCCCCCCCCCCCCCCTTTTGGAGCGTGACGTACTTTAAGGGTGGAAGAAATTATTTTGGAACAAGTATGAAGAAATGAATAAAGATGTTCCACGGGTGTATTTGTTCCAACTCTGCACACATTCCATTTTTCCTGTTCAACAGTTGACAATAATAGTTTAACAAATGTTGACTCATAGAAAATATAGTTATGCACAATCATAGTCATAGGAAATCGTTATATTCGTGGGCGAACTGTCTTACCAATTTCTCTTTTTTATTCGTTTGATTTTTGAATAGACCATTCAATAAAAATAATTAAATAGAAAAATTGTATGGCAAACCTTTAAGAACGACCAATAGTAAACGCAATGGTATAATGAATAACTTTAAAAGCACAAATATTTGTATATATTTTTTTTAGTTGTATCCCATTAAAATATCATCATTTATACACTAAATTTGTAAACAGAGTAATCGGACATCTTGAAAATACCGCTTTAACTAGTATTAGTGCATTGTGGGAAGGGGGAAAAATGAAAATTTTAGGTCAGTGCACAGCATGGTGACGTAGTTAGATATAGGCCTCGTTCACAAATGACGTAATGCTTAGGGGGGGTCTAGGATTTTGTGACAAGGGGGAGGGGGCGTCTGTATTGTGAAGTCATCAAAAAAATTATAAATATCTATGAGGGAATCCAAAATTTGGTTGAATTTTCTGCCAAAATTACAATTCTTCTCAACTTGAAATTTTGAAAATTGACCGTTATGAAAATTTTGTATCTTAAAAATTTCGATAGTTACTACTTTTTTGACTAGGTTTGACTCAAAAACTGTTTTTAATACGCTAAAAGTTCATTATTTGTCTCCAAAAATAATGAAAGAAAAATAAATCAGTAATTTGAGGTATTTTAATTTATTTTAACTTGTGACATGACATAAGGGGGGGGGTGAAAAATTGTGACATTTTGTGACAAGGGGGAGGGGGGGTCTAAAATGTCGCTTTTTTGCGAACGAGCATATATAAGGCAACAACCATCAGTCATTTGTACACACACACACAAAAGTTTTAAACGAGGGAAAAGGAATTACAGCAACAATTTAAGAAACAAAAGTGTAACTTTAATTGAGCCTTTAGTTCACGATTTTGCGTATTTATGAACATATGATTTGCTTGGAAATTAACCGATTTGATCATACGAAAGGTGCTGGCGGAGATGTAAGGTGGATGAGATTGGCGAGGGACAGTGGCGTACCTAGGGATTTCGTGGTCCGCTGGGACTTGGCCTCTTTGGGGGCCCCTGCATTTTGACATTCGACATCATGACATGAGATAATGTACTTAATATTTAATGTAAAAAAAACGTCGGCACTCCTTTGGGGGCCCCCCTCAAGCTTTGGCCAGGGGGAACTTTTGAATTTTGACCCACCTCCCCTAGTTACGCCACTGGGAGGGGTAGCTTAGAACTTTTTGTAATGCTTTTAGCTGGTGCTATACCCTTAGTCAACTCCTTCTGTTTAAGCACAGCACATATTGTTGAAGTACTACGCCAGCACTGTCTCTCCCAGTGCTCTGCTTTAGCAAATATATCCCAGCCGGGGATGAAACCATAGACATTTATCCCCGGCTCTGCAGAAATATTTTTTTCATCCCCATCACTAGTTTTTTTCTTAAATCGAGCACTGGTCTCTCCATGTTAGTCACTCGCACACCTTGCTCATGTTTTTCTTCTGAGCACTGACCTTTCCACTCACTTTCTTCGGACCTATGGCTATAAAAAGTAATGTGATAAAGTTCTGTAAATGAACAAAAAGCACAAAACGCGAGCACAACATTTCAATGATACTTCGACAGCGAGATAAACAAGCACACTGACTGAGGCGCGGGAAACTGCAAAACGCACGAGGTGCAGGGGTCGTATGCAGTAGGCCGACCGCTCGTATCAGTGGCGTAGCGAGCTTAACTCGCACCCGGCGCAAATACCTTTTTAGCGCACCCCCCCCCCAATTTGAAAACCATATATGTAAAATATACCATTTGGCGCCCCTTTGTGAGTAGCACCCGGGGCATGATGCCCCCCCTCAGTACGCCACTGGCTCTTATCTCCAATTTTTTGTCGAATTTCATAGCAAAACATCGCTCTCTCGACGGCTCGTATCTAAAAAAATCTACTGTCATGGCACTCGTATGTCAGGTACTGAGTAATGTATTGGTAAAATAAGAAGTAAGGGAACATGAAAAAGTACTGGAACGCGTTTCGGCTCTGAAAAAAGGTAAAGGAACGTCCCCCAACCCGTCCCCGTCCCCCCCCCCCCGCGTTTCCTTCCCAATACATCACTGAAGGTACCACCCCACTGTGTGTGTGTGCTTTTTTCTTGTATTTTAACGTTTATTATTAATTTATCATATTATTAATTTGTTAAAATTTAATTATTTTAAAATTGCGCGCAATAAGAATTAAAATATAAAATGCGAAACTGCGAACTGGTAGTTAAAAGTTAGGCAATCCATCACTGAGAACCGGCACCTATTTTTTTTTTTTTACAAAAAAAGCACTGTGTGTGTATATATATATGTGTATATGTTGTCATTGGCTTAGCCTTCTCCATTGGCGGTGTCCTGAAAAAAAAAGCAGCACGACTTAACCTCACAGTAAACAGTGGCAAACATGTTGTGGTGTGTGTGTGTGTGTTTAAAGAACACTGTGTTATAATCACAGGACATTTGGGAGAACTGGTCGGGACTCTAGGACCATATCATCGAACATTGATTATCTCGGTCAAAATGGGACATGTGACAAGCCCACATGTCTGTCATACGCATCTAGGATAGGTGTCTTTGATCTGTTATTTTTGCCAAAGCTAAGCTAATCACAATTACAATAACACGCACAGCACACCAAAGACTTCAAGCAGGTCAAGTGATGTTTTTCTCTCATTTGGCAATATGATCCCATATTATATAATCTGAAATGAAAATTTAATGTAAATCCATCTGTATTATTTATGTCGATAATAAAAAATTTAAGACAATTTATTGCACCGTATTTTTAGTGGCGTAACAAGGGTATTTAATTTATATTTATCACCATTTAAAGTAATAGCCTTAAAAAAATGTATTGCTTATATCAGTAGGCCTACTAAAAATAAGTTATGGTTTTCATTCAGCTCCGAGCTAAACTAAAGATACCTACGTCATTACGTGTGATTATATTTTTGATTTGACTTTATTTTCTGCCTATGAACAAATGTTTTTAATGATAACCTAAATGGGTCAAAGTTTTTTTTTTCCAAATTAGTTTATTAAATGGTATTTGATCAAGGCTGAAATTATGTGTGGTTACATTGATCTTTATATCAAAATGTATTCCAGTGTTTAATTAAGTTATTAAGTAAAAGTTTACTTTGGTAGTAATTCCTAACAATAAAGGTAAGCATAACGCGTTAACTTATTTAAAATTAAATGATTTGCATTAATCAATTTAATTAATCAAATTGATGGACACAAGGCGTAAAACAACGTAAAATATAGTTAATAGTTTTAGGTGAGTGTATTCAGTCAGGGCAAACAATTCGTGTGGGAAACAATGTATCTCTACATTACTATCAGAGTCGTGCCGTCAATAAGGGACAGGAGTGCGTTGTTCACCGGTTTGCGACATGTTTATTAGATGAAACAAAAATTTAGAACATGGCAAACTAAAATTAAGTGTATAAGACTAATAAGAAATGAATTGTAATTTTTAAAGAACGTCGAATAACTCATAACTCAGAAATCCTTCAACTGCAAAAGAAAATTAATAATTTTTAATCCAGCAGACCAGCACAATCCTTTGTTCTTTTTGCCGCTTTTACATGTAATTTGTAAATATTTATGTTTATAATTTCAAATCAAAAGATGAATTAAACAATATTTGAAGCTCATAATCACATTTTCTATCCCTAATATATCAAACAAAAGTAATAAAGATACTTCAATTTTATAGTACTTACGAACGTAGCCTTAATACAATTATCAGTTTGATTTGAAAAATCTTTTAAATTATTGGTACTTGCCAATGTGATAATATATCGCGTTGGTTAGAGGTCAATAGTTTCTATGGTTTACTTAGAATCTATTTTGATAAATGTTTGATGACTGTTCTTGGTTGGATTTTATTTTATTTTTAGATGAGAACTCCCAGACAAGTAAAAGCCATAACATCACAGCTGGAGGTTTTAGAAGAGCTTAGAATGCAATTGGAAAGTATTCAAGCTCACATAACTGAGGTAATTACCGTATGTCATATATTGTTTTATGGCTTCGTTTAACTTAAAATTGAAGAGGATGCTTACATTATCAAACTAGTTTTCATATATCAATGCATTAGTTTTGTGGACAAAGTCTTCGTAGTTAAATCGTACAGGGATCCGAATCGCTCGTCTTCCGAAGACTTTGATCGAAGTTATCCGTCAAGATAACTCAGATTAGAATGAAAGAATTAAAGACGAGCGGCTATGGTGGGTCCTTCTTACGGGAATTTTTATTTTGGGAAGGGTAAGGGACGCAGAGGCGTCATTTCGGATTCGTCTTGGGGGTGATGGGGTGGGGGTATACAAAAACAATCTAAAACCTTTTATTTAAACAGTATTGAATAGTGCATGAGGGCGTGTGTGTAAGTGGTCGTGAGTATGTATGAGCATGAGTATGTGTAGGCGTGAGTATGTGGGAGTGAGTATGTGTAAGCGTGAGTATGTGTGGGAGTGAGTATGTGTAAGCGTGAGTATGTGGGCGTGAGTATGTGTGGGCGTGAATATATGTGGGCGTGAATGTGTATGTGGGCGTGAGTATGTGTGGGCGTATGTATGTGTGGGCGTGAGTATGTGTGGGAGTGAGTATGTGTAAGCGTGAGTATGTGTGGGCGTGAGTATGTGTGGGCGTGAATATATGTGGGCGTGAGTATGTGTGGGCGTGAGTATGTGTGGGCGTGAGTATGTGTGGGCGTGAGTATGTGTGGGAGTGAGTATGTGTAAGCGTGAGTATGTGTGGGCGTGAATATATGTGGGCGTGAATATATGTGGGCGTGAAATATGTGGGCGTGAGTATGTATGGGCGTAGAATATATGTGGGCGTGAATATATGTGGGCGTGAGTATGTGTGGGCGTAAGTATGTGTGGGCGGAGTATGTATGGGAGTGAGTATGTGTAAGCGTGAGTATGTGTGGGCGTGAGTATAAGGGGCGTAAGTATGTGTGGGCGTAAATATATGTAGGCGTGAGAAGTAATGGTAAGTATACAAAAAAATCTAAAACCTTATTTAAACAGTATTGAACAGCATGCGGGGGGCGTGTGTATGAGTGGTCGTGAGTATGTGTGGAGCATGAGTATGTGTAGGCGTGAGAATGTGTAGGCGTAGAGTGCATGTGTGGAGTGAGTAAGTGTAAGCGTGAGTATGTGTGTGGGCGTGGGTATGTGTGGGTGTGAGTATGTGTAAGTGTGAGTATGTGTAAACGACGTAAGTATGTATGGGCGTAAGTATGTGTAGGCGTGAGTATGTGTAGGCGTGAGTATGTGGGCGTGAATAGTATGGGGGAGTGAATATGTGGGCGTGAGTATGTAGGTGAGTATGTGTAGGCGTGGTATGTGGGCGTGAGTATGTGTAAAACGTGAGTATATATGGGCGGTATGTGTGGGCGTGGTATGTATGGGCGTGAGTATGTGTAGGCGTGAGTATGTATGGGCATGAGTATGTGTGGGCGTGAATATGTATGGGGTGAGCATGTATGGGCGTGAGTATGTATGGGCGTGAGTATGTGTAGGCGTGAGTATGTATGGGCGTGAGTATGTGTGGGCGTGAATATGTATGGGCGTGAGTATGCATGGACGTAGTATGTGTAGGCGTGAGTGTGTATGGGCGTGAGTATGTGTGGGCGTAAGTGTGTGTGGGCTTGAGTGTGTGTATTGGAGAGAGTTATTCACTACGTATATGAGGGGTGGGTAAAATAAATTACGTGACGTTCTACAAAAGAAAATCTTCCAGTTTTGCTACTTAGCTTGTGAGCCGATCGATCCGTCGATGGAAAAAAAATATCGGGAAAATATTGATGTATAAAATATTGATGTGTAAAATATTGATGTGTAAAATATTGATGTGTTAAATATTGATGTGTAAAATATTGATGTGTTAAATATTGATGTGTTAAATATTGATGTGTAAAATATTGATGTGTAGAATATTGATGTGTAAAATATTAGTGTGTTAAATATTGATGTGTAAAATATTGATGTGTAAAATATTGATGTGTAAAATATTGATGTGTAGAATATTGATGTGTAAAATATTGATGTGTAGAATATTGATGTGTTAAATATTGATGTGTAAAATATTGATGTGTAAAATATTGATGTGTAAAATATTGATGTGTAAAATAATGCTTATAAATGCATGAAAACAATCGTAATATGAATGAAATATGATTTTTGTACATGCTTTAGAAAATATTCAAAACAGCACATTTTATGATTTTGGTATTTATTATACATGTTTTATTTATTCCTTTAAAAAAAGGGATCTTTGTGGGGCCGGGGGGTGGGGAGAAACACCCTACCCACCACAAATGGCGCCTCGGAGGGGGGGAGGGCTAAGAAATTTATATTTGGGAGACTCTATGAAAAAAAAACATTTGCTTAATTAAGCAATGTTAAAGTTGGGGACCCCAGGTGGAGTTACATATTGAGGCCTTGATGCTTATAATGGGTCATTAGTAATAATGGACTCTAGGGGCTTTTCTGATTCCTCCAATTGTTAAGTCATGTTAAATTTTTTAGCATAAAAAATATGGTAATACTGGTAAGCTTGGGATGTGTTTTGAATGTGCTAGCTTTGAATGTGTTTTGAATGTGCTAGCTTTGAATGCGTTTTGAATGTGCTAGCTTTGAATGTGTTTTGAATGTGCTAGCTTTGAATGTGTTTTGAATGTGCTAGTTTTAAATGTTTTTTTAATGTGTTTTGAATGTGCTAGTTTTAAATGTTTTTTAATGTGCTAGCTTTGAATGTGTTTTGAATGTGCTAGCTTTGAATGTGTTTTGAATGTGCTAGTTTTAAATGTTTTTTTAATGTGTTTTGAATGTGCTAGTTTTAAATGTTTTTTAATGTGCTAGCTTTGAATGTGTTTTGAATGTGCTAGCTTTGAATGTGTTTTGAATGTGTATTGAATGTGCTAGCTTTGAATGTGTTTTGAATGTGTATTGAATGTGCTAGCTTTGAATGTGTTTTGAATGTGTTTTGAATGTGCTAGCTTTCAATGTGTTTTGAATGTGTTTTGAATGTGCTAGCTTTGAATGTGTTTTGAATGTGTATTGAATGTGCTTTATAAAAAAACAAGCAATTAAGCCTGTTCCATTCTGGACACAGGACGTGTTAGCGCATTTTCATGTTATGTATCAGTACGTTTGTTAGCTTTCAGTAAATATTTGTAAATTTTGGAAATGTTTATAAATTCAATTGTGTAATGCATATATCTGTAAAAAAAATATTATAAAGACGTTTCTTTATATTTGAAAAAAAAATATTTTCTCTTAAATCTAACTACAAGTGGTTTGTGGTTACTGAAATAGGACTCATAATTGAAAACATTCGAAATTGTAGTCATTTAATCGTCCGAAAACTCCGTCAATTGTTGCATAGCTCTGATACTTTCAATTAAACTCAGAACACAAGCTTACTATTTCATTTGATGTTTCTTAATAAATCTTGGTGAAACTACGTGCTGCAGTATTTCGCACCAAATGAATGGGTTATTGAACGTACAAGGTGTATATATAATATATAAGCCCCTTAGGAGCCCTGAAGCCCGGCCCTCAGAGGTCCTATCGCAAAATAAACTTTTGATGTACACATGGCAGGCCAAGACCTACAAAATGATATATACATCATGGGTCTAGGACTTATAGTTGCTGAGATATAGGGCGCTCTTTTTTTAATATAGCTTATATAGTAAAAAACGGTACTTTATAAGCCCCCTTTTACGGCCCTGAGAGGTCAGATCGCGAAATGGAAAAAGTCATTTCTTGGCAGGCCAAGACCTACAAAATGATATATACATCATGGGTCTAGGACTTATGGTTGTTGAGATCTAGGGTGATGACAGACAGACAAAACGGGGACAATAGAGCATTTTTTTTTCGAAAATGCTCTCAAAACCGGCGAAGTCTTCAGCACCCACTGAGTTTTGGGGGGTTTCAGGCAAAACTTACTATCGAGGCACTTCCAACTAAAGATATTGAAAGGATTAATACTGGTAAAGGCGATTATTCCTTGGTATCCCTAGGAGGTCACTTTGTTTGCCTATTCATAGAAACGCCTCTGGTTTCCAATACCGACGCGTGCTTAAAAAAAAAGTATTTTCCTAATATCTACTGATACCATTAAGTTAATTTGTAACGTACAAATATCATAGTTCATTTAAACTTAATTTATAACGTACAAATATCATAGTTCATTTAAACTTAATTTATAACGTACAAATATCATAGTTCATTTAAACTTAATTTATAACGTACAAATATCATAGTTCATTTAAACTTAATTTATAACGTACAAATATCATAGTTCATTTAAACTTGGACTTACAATTAGAAATATATAACTAAGGTTTTATAAAAAAAAAACATTTTTAGATTTGATACACCGGGCATAATACTTTAAATGTTAATTGTTATTGAATAAAATTGTTTTCACGTGGGCCGACACACAGGTGTATTTAAATGCCTATACATATTGTACTTAATTGTACATATCTAAACCCATGTTATTTTTAATGTGTAGGTAATGAAGAACGGTATATGCCTATGCATATTGTACTTAATTGTACATATCTAAACCCATGTTATTTTTAATGTGTAGGTAATGAAGAAAGGTATTTCCTACACATATTGTACTTAATTGTACATATCTAAACCCATGTTATTTTTAATGTGTAGGTAATGAAGAAAGGCACATCATGGATTGAAGAAGTAGATAATAAATCTTATGCAGAAATCAATCAACTTCTGTCCAATGAAACAGTTGAAAGTCTAAGGAGATGTTCTAGAATAGCAGGTAAGGCATTCACAATATAATGAAAATGTCATCCATTCAGTACTATTCTCAGCTTATATATAATATTCAATATCTCTGTACAAACTGTGCAATTTTAAATTGTATGTCATCTGTTAAAGACGTCTTTTTTTTGGGGTACTATGTGGTGCTATGATTGTAAGCTCTATAGTAGTGGTGCAGCTTATGGACTCGAACCAAAAAAGACTTCATGTTAAACCTGTGTACTCCACAGTTCTACCATGGCCAATGAAGCTACGTCTATTGTTATTATAGATGTTTTAAGAAGCTACGTCTATTGTTATTATAGATGTTTTAAGAAGCTACGTCTATTGTTATTATAGATGTTTTAAGTACTGACCATGCAAGTACAAGTATTCAAGGTGCAATCACGAATACAAGTACACGTCCTTCAAAAATGTTTATGAGCAGTACTTGAGTAACAGGTACTTGGTAAAAGTAGTACCAAGTGCACCACCTGATTGTTAGGACGTAGAAATAGCATTTGGCCCAATATTTGTTCAATAGAAAGAAATACCATCCTTAATTGTAATTATAAGATTACGAGCTTTAAAACTTACAGCAGTAGTACAGTAAACTTAAAACAATACTAAAGTAAACTTACAACAGTACTATAGTAGACTAACAACAGTAATATAGTAGACTTATAACATACTTAAGTTAACTTACAACACTACTTTAGTACTCTTACGACATACATAAGTAAACATAAAACAGTACTATAGTAGACTTACAACAGTACTATAGTAGACTTACAGCAGTGCAATAATAGACTTGCAGCAGTACTATAGTAGACTAACAACAGTACTACAGTACACCTCTTCCACCTTTCTTTTGTCGTATAAATAAACTTTCAAATGCATGGCTACTGGTCCCCAGTGGCGCAACAGGGGGGGGGGAGCATTGGGGGCATTTGCCCCCCCCCCCCCCCCCCCCGAAATAAAAAAAAATTAAAAGATTAGACCAAAATTAGTCCCATGATACATGTCACATGACACCTTTACTTTTTTTTTTAATACAAGTGATTTTTTGAAAGTTTGGTCTAGTTGCGCCTCTGCTGGTCCCTACTATGTTTACATTATTTATGTCATTCTAATGTAAATTTGGCCCAGCCTTTTGAGGTGTGGTGCCCGATTGGGAATTTTCAACGCTTCCTTGCAATTACTTGTCGAATAAATCAGAACTTGGAGAGTAAGATTCACTCGAGTTCCTTTCATCTCCGGCGCCCTATCGAAAGCGATGGATCGAATTATTATTTTTAGGCCGGCCCTGAATTTATTAGTTGAAATATGCATAATATTTTATACATTATTATTTTATATCCATAGATGGAGACGAAGAAGTATTTACATTTCCTCCAACAAAGAAAGAAGACCACATTAACACAGAGAGGCAACCATATGCAGTACCTTCCATGAATTTAAAAGGTTGAAATAAAATTTCTTATTAAATATAAAAAAAATATATTTTAAATATTATATATCATTGAAATATTAAACCAAAAATATACATTAGAAAATTAATTTAAATTACCGTCCAGTTGTTAGGCCTATATTAAAATAATTTAATCACTAGCAGTGTACCCGGCACTGCATGGATAGTCGTAGTGTCACATGAAACAAGAAATATTTGCACACGACACCATTAGAGGGATGTGGTTTTGTTAGGGTAGCAAAATACAACCATTCGCCCGTCACAAATTACATTTTACCTGCCAATTCTCATAACTTATTTTGGGATAAATTGTTAGGAAAGTAACTGTTTCTCTCATTACTTTATAAAGATACAACTGATTTTTTTTTTGCATCTGCTATTCATGATGTTGTGTCTGTTTGGGAGACTGGGCAAAGGTACATCTGAGGTAAGTGGGGGGGAGGGGGCTAGAAAAAGTTTCCTGTTTGGGGGCGCTGTGTTAAAATACTTTTAAGGGCGATTCTTTGAAAAATCGGTCTCCCCTAATAATCTTTGATAAAAAGCCAACATCTGAGAACAGCCAAAATCTGAGAATAGCCAAAAATCTGAAAACAGCCAAAATCTGAGAATAGCCAATTCTTAAGTTATCTTAATCCAGGGTCCCTGACAAGTGTTCAGATTTCCTTATAAAACACATAATTCCGAAAAGGACCCCTTAGCAATGTGGGAGTCCAAGACAGTTACCTAGTTTGCCTGTTCATTAGACCGGGCCTGACTGTGTGCTATATGTACATTGATTGTACATGTTAATAAAAGTATTACTTATATTCTACAGAGCACAACAGTCTAATGCAAAGGTTATGTAGTGTTGAAAAAAGTATTATATCGCTCCAAGAGTCGGGAAAATATATGGAGGAAACTTACTCCAAGATGTCCCAATATTATGAAAAGAATAATTCAATGGCAAATAAATCTGAAACAGTTGACATATTGTCGCAAAAGTTTGACGATCAAGAAAAACAAAATAAAACGATTTGGAAGCGAATAGCAAAAATGAACGCGAAAAATGAATTAAAGCTTGAAGAACTGGCTGTACAGTCTCAAGCTTCCGGTGATTTTATGACGGACATGAAGAAAGAAATCGAAGCATTCACGAAGAAAACAAATTCAAACATGCAACAGAAATATGTTGAATTCGAAGATAAATTTAGAACCGTACTGGCGAGGCAAATATCATCGGAGGACAAGTTTTGTCTGAAAATTGACGAAATTAATAGTGATATTTCAGGAATTAATGATAGCTTGAATAAAATAAAATCTGAGCAGGAATCTTTATGTGATAAGAATATTGAAAGTCAAAAAAGGTTTAATGAATTGTGTGCTTTTGTAGACATAGTGAAAACTATGCACCAAAGCGTCATAGATCAAGAAGGAAATGATGCTAGGTGTCACGAAAGCCTGAAAGAAATAGAAGAAACCAACAGAAAAGAATTTGAGCAAATTCAAAATGGCTATCAGACCACAAATGAATCCCTTCAAATACTTCAGACTGGATTTAAAGATCTTTCATTACAGTGTGAGCTTTTCAGGGAATATGCTTCTTTAAATATCTCTACGATTAAGAAAGATGTCACAGATTCTTCGACAATACTTTCAACATTAAAGGCCACGACGAATAGTTTCGTCAGCAGTCAGACTCAAAAAACTAAAAATGTGGAGAAAAAGGTAAGGCTATATGCATTTGTTTTGTTTTTTAATTACAACTACACATGTATATTATTGTATATCTTAACAAGATCGTCGGGTAGAGCCGCGGGTCTCAAGCAGTGGTACGCGTGCCCCAAGGGACAAGGGAAAGGTAATGCAAGGGTACGCACCGATATATAAGGGAAAGGTAATGCAAGGATATGCTGCGATATATAATAGGTAATGCAAGGGTACGCAGCTATATTTAATAGGTAATGCAAGGGTAAGCAGCGACATATGAGGGAAAGGTAATGCAAGGGTACGCAGCGACATATGAGGGAAAGGTAATGCAAGGGTACGTAGCGATACGTAAGTGAACACGTACCGCACTAGAAAGCTAAGCACGTTCCATTGTAAATTTAAAAAAAAAATAATTGCACGTATTCGCGATCTCACTTGGGGTACCCACGGACATACACTCACGGAAAAGGTTGTGAACCACTGGGTTAGATATTATTACTTAGTGTGTTGTGTGTAAGACGAAGTCATTGAGAGTTTACTTGCGATGATACACACATCTTCAAGATCTCCACACTATGCCAGCTTATAATGAATGTGCACAAATTAAATTGTTCTAATTATATGTTTTATTTGAATGAACCATACAGGTTTAGGTCTGGTGAATACAACTTTTACTAAGATAGATATGACATTCTCTAACATATAATTAGATTACACCAGTGGCGCGACGGTTGCAGTACCCACTCATAAACTACTATAATGTGACCATAGTCCACATTTACCACCGGGACACATCACATCTTTCACATCGTCCGTCCCGGAGTAACTGAAAGATCGTGAAAGGTTCAGGCCTATTGTGTTCAATTTCAGACTATGAAAGTTTGAATAAATTACTGTAAATGCATTTCTAACCCTTTCTACTTGAACCTGATATACTTGATTAACAAAACGTGAGTTTTTTGGTGCGCACCTAGCTAACATGCTGGGTATAATAACTGTAGGCTATACTAAAGAACTCATACAGAATTCTCACTGTCATTTTATATTTACTTTTCCGAAAGCCGCTATATTTGTATGTTATTTAATTGTATGTTAATATTTAGATGCTACACTATTAAAAAGTGAAAAATAATACAAATGCACCATTTTTTGTTGATAGTAATCAATTTATTATAAAACTTTACATTTAACAATATTTTTAAGAAATGTTTTCATCTTTCAGATAACAGCCATTTCAAGCAAAGTTGATAAACTCTCTCAAGATTTTAGCAAGTTTTATTATTCAATTAGAATTTATATTGTTGCTCTGTGTGGAGCAGCTTCATTTAAACTGAAGATTTAATTCATTTTATTAACGTGTGGATAACTACAGACCTATAGCATCATGACGTTAATTGGCTAAAATGAACGAAAAAAGAATGAGAAAAAAGGCTTATTAAAATTGTTAAATGCTATAGATGACATAAAGAGAGATTGTAGAGCCGCCACTTTTAAGGATAGATTAATAGATGGGATAGAATATTACTCACCTTCACGCACTAGGGCGAAGTACATACACAGAGATAGAGAATGAATAGATAGATAGAAAGATTACATTAGATTAGATAGAAAGGTAGATAGATCGATTGATAAAAAGATAGATAGATAAGTTAGATAGATTAGATAGATTAGATTAGATAGATAGATATATAGATAGATTAGATTAGATTAGATATATATATATATATATATATATATAGATAGATAGATAGATAGATAGATAGATAGATAGATAGATAGATTAGATTAGATTAGATATATATATATATATATATATATATAGATAGATAGATAGATAGATAGATAGATAGATAGATAGATAGATAGATAGATAGATAGATAGATAGATAGATAGATAGATAGATAGATAGATAGATAGATAGATAGATAGATAGATAGATAAAAAGCCATACCTATACCGTTTCTGCTTCTTATTACAGGAACCAGAACTGTCTCCGAAGCTTTCTGTGCTCAAATAGACAAAAACATGCGATTGAAAGATGTCAGCAAGGACGAGATCTTCACTTTCTTTAACAACGTTATCAACATCAAAGACTCATCGCCTAATTACAACACACAAACAGGGATATACACTGTGCCCTGCGATGGACTGTACTTAGTTGGTTTGATGGTAGAAAGCGTAAACGATGTTAAGGTGAACTTCAATGTATACACGAAGAACAAAGCCGGGGATGAAATTTTAACTGCGTTCATTCATAGTTACACAAAAGACACCGTTGGAAGCGTTATTATGCCCGTAACTATGTACAAAGATGACCTTCTTTATGTAAAGTCAGGTAACAATTCGAGTGTTAGCTTGGGGGCAACTTCGTTTTTCATGTGCATTTTAATGAGCAAATGAAAGTGCCCAAGTTTAGTAGATGAGTGATGTGAACAAATACTGTGTTCTGATAGGACAATATAACCTCTAATATTATTCTTGAAATGACTGTCCTTAAAAAAAATCGAATTGATTTTTGAGAGCAGACATGATTATGTGGGTGTGAGCTATTGATCAGTACTTTGAGAACCTTAATATATATATATATATATATATATATATATATATATATATATATATATATATATACACATGGGCGTCGCTAGGAATTTTTCCAGGGGGGGGCAAAAATTTTCCAGGGGGGGGCAAATAACAACTTTATGACATTTTTTTTAATGCAAGGGGGGGGGAGCAAATGCCCCACTCTTATATGACATTTTTTCAAAATGTAGGGGGGGGGGCGAATGCCCCTCCTTGCCTCCCCCCCATGAATACGCCCATGCATATATATATATATATAAATATATATATATATATATATATATGCTGTTATAGCTTATTATACGAAAAAGATTTTACAAAAATTAACTTTTTGTTTAATTATTTTTCTCAGAATTCAAATTCAGTAATTTGCGTTTATCTGTGTACTCTATTTAATATATGATTTGTGGTCTATAAATTATTTATACTATCATTACGCAAATTAAAAGCGTGGGTGATTATTACACATTACTAAACTAAATATGCATTTAATATTATCTGATAAGTAGCAATAAAAAAAATTAATGTGTATAACTAGATGAGTAACCACGCTTTTGATTTTAGTAATGATATAATTTATATAAATATTTGAATGAGTTTGATTTCTTCTTTTTAGTGCATTCTAATAGAAGTTATTTTTTTTTTTTTTTTTAAAAAAAGGTTCTGTTCAAAATATACTTTGCTTACATTCTGTATATTTATGCTTTTAGCTTGGGTAATGTTTTCTTTTAAAGAAATATTTACAGCATTTGATTGATCTATTATTTTTTATAGCAATAAACAAATTCAAAGGCATAGAAAAGGTTTAGACTTGTTTTATTACTGGATTTTGATTTTAAAAATAGTAACAGTACACATTTGTTAAATATTTAAAACTGATTTGACTAGATTTTGATTTAAAAAATAGTAACAGGTACACATTTGTTAAATATTTAAAACTGATTTTACTAGATTTTGATTTTAAAAATAGTAAAAGGTACACATTTGTTAAATATTTAAAACTGATTTTACTAGATTTTGATTTTAAAAATAGTAACAGGTACACATTTGTTAAATATTTAAAACTGATTTTACTAGATTTTGATTTTAAAAATAGTAACAGGTACACATTAGTTAAATATTTAAAACTGATTGATTACATTTGCAAAATCTTTCTACATGAAAATAAAAAAAAAAGTCCAGATTACATTATAGGCCTACACATTTTTAGATAAAAAATAAAACACACGCTGTCATATTTCTTCCAATGGTAGGCAAATCTTTTGTTGATGAAGATTTAACGGTAAAATATATCATAGAAAACAAAACATTCAGTCAAATGTACACACAAATTTTAGACGTCTTTAGCTGCTAAATAAAATTTCTTTGATCATTCACCCGAAAAAAATCGTATTACTATGACACTAATGAATTGATAGAAAGATGGTTAAAAGATTTCTAAAGTAAATACAAACCACTGGCCTATTAATTAGGTCATGAAAAATATTAGTAGTATTCACTTGTTGACGTTGAAATAACTTTAATTTAAAGGTAAGTGTCTGTGTTTTTGTGTCACAGTGTGTAATGTGTCTGTGTTTTTGTGTCTCAGTGTGTAATGTGTCTGTGTTTTTGTGTCTCAGTGTGTAATGTGTCTGTGTTTTTGTGTCTCAGTGTGTAATGTGTCTGTGTTTTTGTGTCTCAGTGTGTAATGTGTCTGTGTTTTTGTGTCTCAGTGTGTAATGTGTCTGTGTTTTTGTGTCTCAGTGTGTAATGTGTCTGTGTTTTTTTGTCTCAGTGTGTAATGTGTCTGTGTTTTTGTGTCTCAGTGTGTAATGTGTCTGTGTTTTTGTGTCTCAGTGTGTAATGTGTCTGTGTTTTTGTGTCTCAGTGTGTAATGTGTCTGTGTTTTTGTGTCTCAGTGTGTAATGTGTCTGTGTTTTTGTGTCTCAGTGTGTAATGTGTCTGTGTTTTTGTGTCTCAGTGTGTAATGTGTCTGTGTTTTTGTGTCTCAATGTGTCTATTCTAGTTAGGTGCAATGTAGACAACCTCGTCTTCCGTGCACGAGGTTTGAACTCTTGCCATGAAGTTCAAAGTCGGTGTTTCGAAGACAAGACCGTGGGCATGTTCCTGAATGTCCTTAATCTGGCCCTGAAATCTCTTTATAGTGGCACTCTGTAGACAAAACAAAAATGCGTTAACGTTTTATTTTTAATAACACTCACATAAATGCAGGGACGCACGCATGCGCACCTATATATATATATATATATATATATATAGGCCTATATGTGTATATATATATATATATATATATATATATATATACATACATATAGGCATACACGAGGCTTTTTTTTAATTGGATCAAATTCCAACATTAACCAAAATACGGTTCTAGGAACCAACTGCAACTATTCGTTAAGTTTTATGCGGTTACCATTGAACAAGCTCCCCCCCCCCCCCAGTTAGACCATATCTTTAATATACTAAATATTGTTACATTTGAAAATGGTGCGCTCTTTTAAGTATGTGTTACTATATTAAAGACCGGAATGTGGCTCTCAATGACTTCATGCGTGGCCACCCCTGATATATGCCAACAACTACGTTATATTTTTGCTCAATTTATTCTAGCATGACTAGGAATTTCTGATATATATATATATATATATATATATATATATATATATATGTATATATATATATATTTAAAAAAATTCTGACAGACAGAAATATAAGAGTTCAGGCATTAGCTTCTATGATTCTTACAATGGTATCAAGGTAGTTCAATGTATACAGTTCATTAAAGGGGCGTGGGACCAAAATTCTATTTCAGTACCAACCCACTTTTTTTTTTACGTGTTGCGCACGGATTGAAAAAGATGATAAAAAGAAAGACAATACAGTCAGTTTGAGGGACAGCGATAAAAATATGTTATTATTGGAAGCAGCACACCAAAGTACACAACAGTGAGACCGATGACTGATTCTAATTGGGTTGTTTCGTGGTACATGTCCAAAGAGGCACCTTAAACATGATAGAAATCAATGTCATATTGGACGTGTATAAATGGTATTTATGTGATCCCATTATTAATAATATTTAATTATTCCCAGACAAAAGGTCTTTGATGACGTGTATTCGTAGGTCACACCTTCCACGAACTGGGTGGGGTCAATGACATTCATGGCGTAAATGCGATACATGTGTAGGCCTACCCAGAGCTGGATTTAGACTTGATAAGGCCCTGGGCTATTTGAGATATGAGGCCCTTTAAAAGTCCAGACATTATATGCCAGTGCCAAATATTTAAGTATATATGACAATCAAGGCCGTAGCCGGGGGGGGGGGGGCTGCACCCCCCCCCTCCAAATTAATTCTAAAAATCAAATTTTATTATAAAATATACTACTTTATCATTGTGTTCTGATTTTTTCTTATATAAAAGTCTCCGCACAGCCCCCCCCCAAGCCGCACAGCCCCCCCCAAGCCGCACAGCCCCCCCCCCCAAAAAAAAACAAACAAAATCGCTCACGTTACAATTATTTGGGGGCCGTAAGCTACAGCTTGTAAACCCTGAACTGAGTGTGTACCGGCATAATTCATCTTCGATCGCCACCACATTTATAATTGCGTATCTTTATTTTTCTTTTTAAAACGAATGTCTTACCAGGGGTGCACTGTATCCTCCAACAAAAACAGAGTTTGAAAGAGATATGTCCGTCCTGGTCAAGTGGTCAACATGTTCATGTCTCACCCCGTTGATCTCTGCAACAAAGCCAGTCTTGTAGATCTCCCTACGCTGTCTGCTGGAGTACTCTCTGTACATTCGATACACGTGGAGCTATATTTAGAAATATTTAAAAAAAAACATACTTTAAATTTCAGCATTTGATGAATTATGAGCAGTGTCGTGCCATGTTTCTGGCTCTGAAACAGTAGGTGTTTAGTTATGTGCATATTTGTACTACACCATGTTGCAAGCCTGCAGTGAACGCTATATATAGCTGTGTTTTTCTTAGTAAGAGATCTTTAGAGTTGCTAATTACTAAGTAAGATCTACTTTTAAAAAAAAATGACAACATGTAAATAGTAATTGAGTGTATTTTTTCAGAGTTATCAGATTAAGAATATTTCATATAAGAAGGAGATAAACCTCTGTACTGTTTAGATTGTTTTCATGAAGTTAACGGAAATGATGTTCAATGATCAACCTCGTTTTATTAGTATATTGGAAATTTGGTAAAATGCATATAATAAATATTTATTATATATTATTAGGTGATTTGTGTTCTATTTTACTAAGAAGACTGTATGTCCTTCAATCTACTTTATATCATACATCTCTCAGCATTATGGCTGTACTGTAAAGTAATAAAAAGCGTTTAAAGCCAATCAAGCTTACCACAATGTGAGCTAGACCCGCTGTTCTCAACTACCCCAAGGAATACAGGGGGTGTTATACAGGGTTAGGCGGCGATATATATAATATATAACAGTAAAATTGTCATTAAAAGCCAAGAGTTTGAGGAAGGTCGCCAGTTTGCTGCGCGACTCATCACCAAAACCACGTACCCGAGTATCGATTTAGAAAGGTGAGCACATTCCATAATGAAAATAACTACATTAATTAGCGAATTTAGTGTGAGGAACACCCGTGGACATACTTTCGCATCTTTTTGGGTACAGTCGCGAAAAAAGGTTGAGAACTGATGGGGCTGGTCCAGAGTGGGTTAAACCGTTTCGAATATCGTTATATATTGTCAGTCAGACTCAGTCTAATTGTGTGTATATACATGCAGAGCGATGGAAACTTTATGAACGCTTGCCCCATTTGGTTTCTTAATTTGACCGGCGGACCGGATAAAGAGCAGATGGATAAAGTGTTGACATGAACTAATGTGGATTAATCATAAAAGGCCACGAAGTATTGACATGAACTAATGTGGATAAATTTAAAAAATGTCACGAAGTGTTGACATGAACTAATGTAAATTTATTATAAAATGTTACGTAGTGTTGACATGAACTAATGTAGATTTATTATAAAATGTTAAGTAGTGTTGACATGAACTAATGTAGATTTTATTATAAAAATGTCACGTAGTGTTGACATGAACTAATGTAGATTTATTATACAAATGCCACGTAGTGTTGACATGAACTAATGTGGATTTATTATAAAAATGTCATAACGTAAAAGGCTAGTGATGGACCTCACTCAGCATGAAACCATTGGCGGGCCGGCTAAGCAGTCCGACTGGCCTAAGTTTATTCATGGCGGACGAGTTCAATGGCTCTGTCGTACGTCATGCCAGGTACCACAAATCCGAATTACTGCTCTTTGGGCTACTTTTCAATTTTTTTTTAGCTTTAAAATGTACAAATACGAAGTCAAGTCTAAAGTCAGCACTAAGGCGGCTCTCACCGTTATCCATTGGCCAGTGTTGACCAGGTCCTGTCCGTGGAAGTAAGCGCCAAAGTAGCCCTCCACCCCAGTTGGTGACGTGTTAAACAAGTGGTACACTAGTTTGCCGTTCCTGACGAAGACGGCCTCGTCGTCGTAATGAGTTCCGGATCCTCTTGAATACAGGATAATTCCATTAGGCTGAGTCGTCTTGAACTTTAAACTGAAGTAAATCCTGAGATAAATAAATAGACACGATTGACACAAAAAGTGGAGCAAGCAAACCTTAGTTCAATAAAGTGTATAAACTCATAGTGAGTTGTCTTACTTAGTCAAATACATAAATTCAGTCCGATTATTTACACTGATATCCACGAAATCGTTTTTAATCGATTTTTTTTTATCCTGTATATCAATGTATATGACCTAATGGTTCTCAAACACTGGTATTCTTGACCCAGAAGAAAACTTATCAGTTTTGGGGACCCACCTTTTAAGAATGAATCATCCATCACATACAAACAAATTGACTTTGAGAACAATTGACTAAAGCGAATGTTTCCATATCAACGCAGGGGGACGGATGGTTATGCGGTAAAGAGCTCGACTGTCGACTTTCGAGCCCATGATTCGATCTCCGGTGAGGACCAATGGATATTTCAAGTCATGGTAAAGTCCCCGCTTTATCTCTCCCGTGGTGTCTCCTTGACTATTGCACTATTGGCTATGGTTGGGACGAAAGAAAAGTAACATAAAACAATATTCCCGTTTGTGGTTTATAAGATCTAAAACATTTCAGCTCTCAGCTTTACAGGGACTTCACACATATCGACGCAATAAGATTAAACTAGATACAATTTTATTATATCTTGAATTTAATTTTTTTGTTTAAATTTTAAAAAAAACTTTTGTTATTAAATAAGCTTTCATTATAATGCATTTCAAAGTAAAATAAAATTCTAGCCAAGGCTCAGCTGTCATCCTCTGGTACTGTTATAATCACTGACTTCCCGTCTCCCCGTTAAATGGTCGTTCGACGCATTCAACCATGAAAAAGGGAAATTGTGGCCGTTAAAAATGTATATTATATAAATCTCAAGTTTAAAAATCGTTTAAAATTATGTAACAAAAATATATTTTTTAAAATATAGATTATATAGCGGCTGTAAGTAGAATCAAATACCACAACAGGCTTAGTCATAATGTTAGATCAACACTGATTTAAGACTTTCCCCAGTGGTCTAGATGGTCATAGACTTGACCCTTGTTTACGTAGGACCCGAATTATTTACCTACCCATTTGTGTTATTGAAGTTGTTGAAGTCAAACTGTAGGAAAGTGTCTCCAAAGAAAGTGAAACAAAAACTTGCGTCTGTTGTATCCTGACCTGCGATGGTAGAAACCTGAGACACGGTAAAAAAAAAACGTTCTGAATTACTTTTATTTTGTTAATAGTCTACAACACAAAATGTACATTATTCAGAATGCCAATCGGTATTTTAAATTCATTAAGCCACCATGTCTATATATATATATATATATATATATATATATATATATATATATAGCCTACTAGCTGTACCCTGTAAAACCTTTGCAAAGAGTTATATTCCCTTAGGTTTGATCTGTAGGCTAGGTTTTTTTTGGTTTCGGATAGATCCGATTTTTCATGATTTTTATCACTAATGCTTACGTTTGACGATTTTAAACTGGAATACTGTTGTATTAATTATTTACTTTCGATTTAACGCAGAACCCACACCGATATTATTTATATAGAAGAAGATGCTGCGGGTATCAACACAGAATAGAAATCATTCAGAAAGCGCATCACTATTTAAAATGTCTTCTGATAATGACTAAAACAATGTTTTTCCTTTTAACAGTGCAGCACCTAAATATTGATATACAAAAGAATAATACATAATCAAGATGGCTTTCGGGAAAAGCACCTTAAATTGACGATGCTCATTCCGTATGATTTATATTATGTGGTTAACCATTATTCAGGTACACTATAAAAAGGAAAAATCACATATATGGCTACATTTTTGAGGTCACTATTAGAAGACTTTTTACATAGCGATGCGTTTTCTGTGTGATTTATATTATGTGGCCTACAGTGGTATTTTTTTTTAAATTGAAATTCTTTTCATATTGTTTTATTTTACGTTTTATTTTTTTAACACTTTACTGTCCACAAAAATATACAAACCTAATACATGCGGATTACGCATTTAATTAAAAGAATAAAACATTGGAACAAGAACATTTATAAGTTGTACGTCGGGTTAAACAGTACAGGATGAATTTGTAAGAAGATAAAATTACTTACAGAATAAAGACTGACTAGCAATACTAGTATAAACTCCATGTTGTACCTAGCTTAGTAAACTAACTGGTTCGAGAAGTAGGGGAGGCTAAAATATAGCGAGATACGACACGACAACAACGGAGTTATCTACCTTCTGCTGAGACCATCTGGGCGTCTATCAGCTGGAACTCGGTGCCAGTTTCATCGTCTGCTGAGTCAAGACTAGCTTATCTCTTCATTTTTTTTTCCTTGTTGTGAGTGCGGGTGCTAACAAAAATAAATATTCTGTAGTACGAATTGTTTAACTACGCATTGAAAGATATACAAATCACGGATCAGGAATATTTTAAAATGTACATTTAAATGTGGACGATATTTTCAAACCATAAAATGATAATATTACGTAATTCCCCCATTTATTCAGTTACACTTACTTTCGTGGCATGTCATTTGTATTATTATTGTGCAACATCTACATGTCTTGTTTCGTTTCTATCATAGGGGAGAGCAAACTTATTTTTAATAACGGGCCAATATTTGTTACATTCGACCGAAGGGCCGTGCCGAGAGCGAAAATTGGACAGAAGAACAAACTAAGTGCAGATACATGGAGAAGTTAATTAAATTGTCTTAAAATTAAATGTGCGAGCCAGATTAAAGAGTCAAACGGGACACGAGATTGAATAGAGAAAGTAAAATGTTTGTCTGTACAGCAAAAAAGCCAAACACAGGATAATTATTGTATCAGTTATGTAGTTCTGTTTAGACAATATTGGTATCAGTGGTCAGCATCGGAAGTGTTGCTATCTTTATAATAAAATAAAAAAAAAAGAACATAACTGTTTTCTTGTGCCCTTTCTTCATGTCAATCCACACCATAGCCGAGTGTGCGATGACAGTAGAGGCACCACGGTGGATATAGGTAACTGGCTAGGCTGGTTATCGAACCCGGAAACTGCACCAGCCTGATCAGCTTCACAGACCCACCTCCACTGTAGTAGTAGGTGGTCTTGTCACCTTTTTTTACTCAAAGCTGGTCTCATTTTGACTGCATGCTGAAAACTATCCAGTCAACACCACAAATAGGTAGTTAACAATCAGGTCTGCGCCATCAATGGTATAGTCCAGAACACTAAGTAGTTAACCATCTGGTCAACATCATAAATAGGTAGGTCCAGAACACATTATGAAGTCAATGATTTAAGTAGATAAGTTTGTACATACTAGTAAACAAAGGCCCGGTACCCGGACCGGGTATTTTGGGTTTGTATTTGTAGGCACGCAGTTGGAGTTGAAAATGGTGATATATATTTGAGCGCGTTAACAATCAGTTTATATACAAAAAATAACATCTCTATGTAGTCGAAGTGGCCCCAAATAACACGAATAGATTATTATAGCCAAAATACATTTAAGTATAAATAAAGTTCAGATGTTATATAGTTCACCCCAAAGAAAATAATCCTCATTATGGACCTGACTATTAAACTCTGAATCAAACATCTAACTATACATGATTTGCGCACACAATACCTTATCATTGACAAATTTTTATTCATTCATACTATTTTAAAGGACTCTTTCCCAAACAGTTCTTTATTTTATAATTTATCACGTTCAAATTGACGTATTTAAAAAAAAAAGAGACGTGATTGGATGCCTGTCAGTTAAGTGATTTCAAAATTCGATCAGTTACTGCTGACGATGTTAAGTGAATACAATTACACCTTGAAGTCATTCTAGTAGGAACGGTAGACAATATTTTCAAAGTGAAATTTTTTAATTTTTGTGTTGACTTCAAGTTGTGTCAGTCGGCTGCCACATCTTCGAAAAAAAAAATAGAGATTAAAAAATGTAGGCCTATTTATTATCAAAGCGGGTAGATGTTAATGAGATGGATAAGTAATCAACAGTTGATTGGCTCTGTTTAGGTAAGGCCGCCCCTTGTGAAACACTAGCATGAGCGTCCTGTTATGTCCATGTAATGATAATATGTTTACCTCTTAATAATAATGAAGTGGGAGGGACATTTATGATATGTACTTTCAACATCCATACCATAGTCTAGTTAAAAATGACTACCAAACAGCTGATATTTTCTAGATTTAATCTCTTCTAAAATTTAGCTTATATTGGTCTACTACAACGGGGCTCTTTATTGAGATTAGTGCAGTTCCGTTTCAATCAGGTTTTTTTTTATTACTATTCAACTAAAAATGCATACATTTTATTAAAAAAATGACCACAGTGCAGCTCTATATAGTATTCTGTACTGCATATAACAAATTGCACTCCTGCTCTCACCCACTCCATGTGTGGACACCCCCAGGTCTATAGCTATATGTCTTTATTCTATGAATCTGTGCCATTTTTTTAAAAGTCTCAACTGAGTTACATAGATGTTTATAAAATAACAGGTAAGAAAAAATGGACTAAAGACCACGTGATGTCTAACCTAAAATTCTAGCCGGGCTAATTTTTTTTTTTATTCTGTCACAGCTGTCAAGAAAACTTCATTTGTTATTATAAGAACCATCTTCGTTATGCTGTGATTTGAATTCATTAAATCAATTCTAATTATTTTTTTTCAATAACTATTCTAAACATGTTTTTAAACATTGAAATAAAAAAAAAAATTTCGTCTGATGTAAAGTTGTTTGCTTGAGTCTCAGGTAATTCCATTCCTCTCGACACGATGTTCGGCGAAATCCCCTGCAAACTGAAAGATGCGCGAGGCTTATTCCCCGCCGACGTTACCGGAACCAGGTATCTAAGATCAAGCCATTTGTCCAATGCTTTGAGTTGCCAAAGTTGACAAGCAAGAAAACCGGTCAGTGTTTTTTGTTGACCGTGAGCAAACAGGCTGGGCTGAGTTCTTGAGTTTGCATCTTTTGCTACACAGTTTTAACGACCGAAGCCGGAAATAGAAATGGCGATTGTCGGATGTAAGTGAACCCCCCTGCAGACATGTGTGAGTGTGTGTGTATGATGTACACCAGTCATGCGGAATGTTCAAAAGTAGTTTTCATTAGAATTGGCGGGTGACTTTGAACTTTCGATGTAACATGTTTTAAACACAAGGCTGTTGTTTTGACTAAATGTAAATTTGAACGTTGAGGTGTTAAACGGTTTCAAACGACTGGAGGATTTAAAGGTTGTGGTTGATTTAATTAATGATTTGTTTATTTGTAAGATGCAGATGTATTCATAATATCATTAACTATACTGGGGTTTTCAAAGTGTGCTTGGCGAACTAATGTGATGTAGATTGAAAAAAAAATTGTATAATTATTTAAAAAAAAAAACATTACGTGCATAATTACAACATTTTTCATCCAATAATCTGATTTCACTGCTGGAAATGCTGTTTAACATTGTGTATTGTGGTTCGGAAAAAATGTTGTGGTCGCTGAAACTAACAGTTAAACATTATTTGTATCTCTGCAGTCATGGCTGGCTATAAAAATATTATCGATCTATCGCGACCGCACTCACCAGTATGCCAGACTGTACAGTAGTCGACTAATTATAAAATTAATTAAGATCGAAATAGATTTAAGTCGAAATAGATTTTTGCACACTGATCTATAAATACACGCACCAATGCTCGTTTGTAGATAGGCCTACTGCATAGAATAAATTGACACTGAAGTAAAAATATTTTCTTCATATAATACTTAAAGTGTAAACATTTATACATATATCTGCGACTACAGCTTGTTTATAGATATTGCATTAAAATTGCTTTACAACAAATGTATTAATTTTTGGTTGTTGATCAAGTCTTGATTACAAATAAACACATAGCAACTGTAAGATTACTTTTATTAATTTAAGAATATATTTTAAAATATCCATTTTAACTTTTACATATGTTTTTCGTCTCTACAAGTGGGTCTCTAAAATATTATAAGATACGAATATTGAAAGAATGTGAACATATGTATTAACTAATTTACACATTGTGTGTATCATGGTAATTCGATGTACGCATGTTTAATTGCCAACGTATTATGGGGGATGGTTTCGTTATTTAGACCAGGGCCCCTCAATGTGTTATAATTCTAGACACGTAATAAAAAGGTAAATAATAAAGAGAAAAAATCAATACATCAATGTTGTAGCAAACTCAACATTTTTAGTGGAACCATTCTGTGTGATGCATTGATTCATAGGCTCTTACACTGCAGTGATACGTTGATACATAGGCTCGTACACTGCAGTGATACGTTGATACATAGGCTCTTACACTGCAGTGATACGTTGATACATAGGCTCTTACACTGCAGTGATACGTTGATACATAGGCTCTTACACTGCAGTGATACGTTGATACATAGGCTCTTACACTGCAGTGATACATTGATACATAGGCTCTTACACTGCAGTGATACATTGATACATAGGCTCTTACACTGCAGTGATACATTGGTACATAGGCTCTTACACTGCAGTGATACATTGGTACATAGGCTCTTACACTGCAGTGATACATTGATACATAGGCTCCTACACTGCAGTGATACATTGATGCATAGGCTAATAGACTGCAGGACTTGTTTACAAAACTATTATCAATTAGTTAGTCATTAAAATTACCGCCTTCACACAACGAATAATGTTCGCAACCAGCAGCTGGACTGAGACCCCATACTCTGAGATCCATTGTCCTAGAAGACCCTATTCACACGTTAGTTATGAGCATAGCTTAATTAAAGAATGCATAATTACTTTGCTGTAATTTTAATTGCTAAGTTGTCCAAACTGGCCAGTCATGTAAATACTACCGAAACGACCTTCACCAAAAAAAAAGTCTTCAACACTTCCTCCCCCCCCCCCATTCCCCTCCCCATCAGACCCAGTACATTCTTTGAATACCGGGCTTCCCCCTACCCCTGACTATTAAGTTATTGTATAAAAGATAAGTAACTGGGGGCCCCAAAGGTCCAGGGCCACTGACAAATTGTCACTTTGCCCCCTTCTCCCTTACGATGGGCCCACATCTCATGACCTCGATATTAGACTAAATATATTTATACCTAAATAGAAATAAATGACCATGCATAGATGCCGGATTCACACTCACTCTCGAACAAATGGCTACATGTCTTTTTTTCATTAATGTTTAGTGAAATAAGGCTATTAAACCCTTTAATTGCCAGTCTGTAACGGAAGTCAGGACAACGAAAAGGACATTATTGAACAGGCCAACAAGCCTTTAGTAAATTATTTTAAAATATCTCAAATAATTGAACTCTTTAATAAAAATGGACTTAAAATGATCGTAGATAAACAACAGCAATATTTGCAACGGTAATGCTGTTCATCTTTCTTGTTAAAACCAATTGTCGTAACGATTGAAAAAAAAATATGTAGAATGTCAGTGCGAAATGTTGGTCGAGAACTTAAAAAAAAAAGAAAGAGAAGGGAATATGTCACAGCAACATGTAGCACGTTAAATTCAGACCAAAGTTGACAAAAAATTTGGACAAAGTACCTCGGTCCAACAAAACAAAACAAAGAAGACGGCAGGGTCTCAGCGCTTTTTTTTTTTATATATATTTCTTTTTGTATTGTGTGTGTTTTCACATCAGCTAATAGTTACGTTAGGCTCATTTTAAAACTAGGGAGCCAATAGAATTTTTTTGTTTATGTCTTCGTCTTATGAGAGAAATGGACACAAACACACGGTTCTGATGATATGAATGAATAGATTCACAACCCCGGACTTAGGCGTGTTCATTGGCGGCATGCTCTTCTGTCTTGTGTGTTTATTTGTGTCATGAATGTCGACTATTCCAAACATTTCCTCTGCCTCATACGTTTAATTACATTGTGTGTGTGTGTGTGTGTGTTTTCATCTTTTCCTTTCATATTCGTAATTAATAAGATAGAAGTAACAAAAAGCAATCGCATGCACGGTCAATACAACGACGTATTTCCAAATAGTTTAAATCCAAAAAAATTGTCATTTCACTCCCTCACTCCCCCTCCCTCCGCCCACTCCCTCTTTTCGTAATGATTCGACATTTCACACAACTCAAGTCTTCCCCCTCCCCCACCCCATGCGTGTCTCAATATGCCGTCGTCAGGGGGTCCTGGCCAGTGTTAGTGTTTTAATAGCAGCCGTCCGTTCCCCACAACAGGCAGACATTTTTTTATTGACCATCAAGAAACAGACAATAGTATATTGTTACTCGCTGGTTGACATGAGACGTTTCAGCAGTCAAAGGCGGCCAGGTCAGTTGTTCCCCCCCCCCATCACAAACATGCGCGTGTTTCAATGATTATTGCAGTGTTTTTTTTTTATATTTCTCACATACGTGTTGCGCATCACACAGTGTTCATCGGAGTCTTTCCGTTTCACTCATTCATGCAGGTAAATCATGTTTTTTGAAAAAGACATGACCATGTCATGCGTCGAGACTTTGCGCAATTTGAAATAAAGGGATGCTATTCGCGGAAAATTATGACCTATTTGACTCGTTAAATATTTAGTCAAACGCGCCTCCGTTTAGTTTCTTCTTCTTTGTTTTTTTTCAATTGTTGAACTAAAGTGTTATAAATATTAGTAGTTATCTTTCTAGAGGATAAAATAACACTTAGCTGTTAAAATGTCAATGAGAAGACAACTCTTTTTGAATGTCATCCTTGTTCCGTGTCACAGGCAGGAGTAGAAAACTCGAATTTATTACCTTTTGTTTACATTGGGAACCTGTTTTCAAACAACTAAGGAAACATTAAACTTTGCCAACTTTTTTTTTTTGGACTTAATTCTTAGGAGAAAAATTTCATTTGGAAAATATGAGTATTTATTTTTACAAATTTAATACGGTAATTTTTTTAATTTATGTTTGTATTTATCTATATATATATGTGT
>JAGDYQ010000101.1:3928520-3950046 GCA_021962125.1 Bulinus truncatus
TATATATATATATATATATATATATATATATATATATATATATATATATATATATATATATATATATATATATATATATATATATATATATATATATATATATATATATATATATATATATATATATATATATATATATATATATATATATATATATATATATTATATATTATTATATATATATATATATATATATATATATATATATATATATATATATATATATATATATATATATATATATATATATATATATATATATATATATATATATATATATATATATATATATATATATATATATATATATATATATATATATATATATATATATATATATATATATATATATATATATAGATATATATATATATATATATATATATATATATATATATATATATATATATATATATATATATATATATATATATATATATATATATATATATATATATATATATATATATATATATATATATATATATATATATATATATATATATATATATATATATATATATATATATATATATATATATATATATATATATATATATATATATATATATATATATATATATATATATATATATATATATATATATATATATATATATATATATATATATATATATATATATATATATATATTATTATATATTATTATTATTATTATTATATATATATATATATATATATATATATATATATATATATATATATATATATATATATATATATATATATATATATATTATATATATATATATATATATATATATATATATATATATATATATATTATATATATATATATATTATATATTATATATTATTATATATATATATATATATATATATTATTATTGGTCAACACGCCCAGTAATTTTAAATTTATGTAAATTTTAATGCAATTGTGAAAACGTTCGGAGTTGTGATTAATAAGCGTGTAAACCTGCCTATATTTTTATTCAATATAGATACATGTAATATCAAACATATATATAATAAATTAGATCAACAAAAACCTTAAATGTATTTTTCTTAGGGCTTTATTTCTTATAAAGGTTTGTTTATTTATTCAGATTAAAACAATCTAAATCCTCCGAACGAACAATTGCCAGATTTATAACAGTCTCTTCAACCGTTACGAAGAATGTGCTCACATTTATGATTTAACCTGTTTATCTTATATTATAATTATGGAAAAAGAAAAAATTAATGTAGCTATAACAGCACAACAACACTGCCGATAAAGCACACAGCGTTAGCTGTCTTGCAATTTCCAATTTCTTTTCGGTTGAGTATCCTCATCTGTTCGGACCCCATTGCTCATATTTAACATGAAAAGATAAAATATAACCTGATAAACTCTTCCCACTCTTTCCTGGATTATGCCCTAACCTAGATGTACAACCGTTCTTTGACTGATGCTGCGAAGGATGCGAGATGACAAAAAGTTGCGCGTTATCGCCTAATGATCATTCTTATTGGTTGATTTTTTTCTAATGAAAATCAAGCTCACCCTTATGATATGGCATAGTGCAGTTGTAACACTTTTTTTTCTTAACCTGCTTCGAAAAGTTTATCGATATGTCACTGTGTCAGGAATATTTACGAGCTCTGATTAAATATCTATATAAAAACAATTGAAGTTATACACAAATTTGCATTGTCGATACCATGTCTAAGTTACGGCAGATGAATCGATTTCGAACTCCTTCTGGTTTTATGCATCAGCCCTTGCAGCTGGCGGCACTGGGGCCTTGCCTCAATAGGTGTGGAGTGCCCTCCTCTCAGAAAAAAGAATGAAAGAGGAAAGAAGAAGACAAGGTTCATAATGCCTCTGTTGACTTTGGACTGGCTACGGCTCACAGCATGAGACAGAAAACGGAAATGTGAAATTACTTACAATCATCAGCTTCATCTCACAGAACCACTGAAAAGCCTCACAAAATAATGTTTAATTAGCTTGACGGTGAGTTAAATGTCACGTAGCATTTCCTCTCGACACCTGCAAACATATTCACGATTTTGAATACATTTCTAAAATTTAATTTACGGATTGAAAGACTTGGAAGAATCCAGTACTAATGCGGTTTTTTTAATGTCTTAAGATTTCCTAGGAATAGTATGAGTACATACTAAAGCTTATATTTGAAAAGTTTCACTCACAACTGTGGAATATATGTAGAATTTATCTTTGAGCAAATGATTTACTATATGAAGATATATTTTATGTTAGCTGGCGTGTTCTTAAAGAAGCAATCCTTATCTTATCCTGTGCACCAGCATATGCCATATTGAACCCTGATGAGCAACCGTGGCCATCAGGCCCGAAAATGTAAGGAAGCGGTTCCAGGTCACATTCCACCTGACAATGATTGCACAGTGACTCTTACGTTTGTCAGATCAGAATAGTTTACCACCATGAGTGCACTTGGCTAACAAAGTTCACGAAGAAAGTAGTTCTAAACTTTTTTTAAACACGACACCTCTGACCTCTCTCTTACCTTTCCTTTCGTGGAACACGATTGATGCCAACACTTTAAAAAATATGATGAAGAACTTTTTTGACTTCAACTCAAAAGCACATCTAAAAGAGAATAATTACGAATTAATGAAAATCACACTACTAATACTATCACGGTCTTAGAAAAACAGACCGCGTTTGGACACTGGTTATGAAACAACTACTGAACAAATACGTAGATAGCATGAACAAATGTCAGAGAACACCGTATATTAGCATAATCTTAACCAGCCGTCTGCTACGCGGTGTAATGATGCTTTCAAGCGAATGCAATGGCAATGTGTAATAGAAAATGATTGGGCGTAATATTTAAACTAACACATCTGATTGATCAAGCTTGAAAAAAGAGACATGTTCGCTTTAAACTTAATCAAGACAGGATCTCGCTGGCGTAAGAAGGTCTGATTAGGTTACTAGCTCTGAGTTCTAATAAATAATAAGAAAGCTATTATTGAGAACACAAACAAATCACAACAAGTAAAAATGATAACATGTGGCTGATTTTGTTTTAGGCTCGAGGTTGGGGCTTATTATCGAAATTGTTAATTAGGCTCTGGCAACAGAGATTGAATAAAGAAAATAAAGAAAAAAAGAAAGCTACAGCAAATTTCCAAGACTTATCAAGCCAATATAGAAATTAAAGGAAAGGAGAGGGACATGTCTGCACCAAAGAACATTAGTGCAATGTAAAATGGCTGAAGGAAATTCAAACACTATTCGCACTCCATTCTTATGCAAAGGTAAAGATATCAACTTGATGAAAATCAAAAATTTTCTGTCACATAGGATCATGGCGATGATGGCGTTCTATTTTTCATCCTAAAGACCGCATTTGCATAAAAAATTTTATAAGAAAATATACATCTAATATCGATGCTTAGGAGAAGTGGTTCTTCTCTTTGAAGAAGTTATAATGGACCCATCATTATGATTCGTGATGAATAGTTATAGATCAGAAATGAAATGATAATGTCGTTATTCATTGGTAATGACAACATTATAAAGAAAATTGGTAAGCCAGGTCGTTATTGATCGCCATGAGTGATTTATGAACTATAAACATTCCATAACGCTATAAAATGGTCCTGTGCTTGTTAACATATCAGTGAGCAACCATCTTACAATAAATGACTGGCAAGTTTAAATAGACATAACATCATGATATATATTGTATATATGTTAAGTACTACTTTATACAAACACAGATCTTTGTTCTTGCTATGCTTGAAATATAATATAAAATGATCAATACATTTCACATTTTATTAACCGGCAATACCACGCTCGTAGTCACAACCAATAGTTATAAATCTATAAAAGCAAATGGAACTATGTATATTATTACAAACTATGCATTGTCACAAAATTCAAAAGTTTATTTTGTATTTACGCAAACTAAAAAGTTATAAATCTATAAAGCAAAATGAAAACTATATACGTGTCATGAAAACTATATTATTAAAATGAAAGTTATTTTAGTCTATACACAAAACTGAAAGCTATTTTGTATTATCACAAAAAACTGCAAAGCTTTGATTTTGTGGCTGGTCTATAAATCAGTGTGCGTTTAGTTCCGGTATTTGTCACAAAACTAAAAGTTTTATTTCTGAATTTTGTCACAACCAAAAGTTATAACTCATAAAGAAAATTAGAACCACATTCATGCTCAATGAACTATGATTGGTCGGGCCAAAACTAAAAAGTTTATTTTGCATTTTGTCACAAAATTTAGTGAGGTTGATATGAATGTAAAATTAAATCAGAAATTTACAAGGTTATACATATAAAGGGAACAAAATCATTTTCTCCTTCCTAAGTCGCAACAAGACTTTCTTTGCTGAATGCTAAAACAGTTTAGTATGGTGCGTTCACGAAACAACACATGTTGTTAAGCGTTGCTGTTGTTGTTGTTAAACTTAAAAGCGTATTAGTGTAGTTAGAAATTTGATTCGGTAAAAGCCGAGTGAGGTATCACCGTATTTTGAACATTGATAAAATTTGTTGCCACCTTTCGTAAAGCATCAAGAAACTTACTATTTTGTTTTTCTTTTTTTACGAGAACATCTGCTGTACACATAGGTCACACTAATGCAATAAAATATCAGTATGCAAACATCTGTTTATAAATGTAGACAAACATGAGTGCATGAATGTTTGATACGCAGTTATTTAGTGCATGAATCGGTTGTTACCATTCTGTAAAAAAACAATCATATTTGATTATCATAAATTGACACTCAATATGTTAATGAAACAAAGAATTAAACACTTTCTCGCCATAAGTTCGACAAATTGATTGATATACTTCGTAACAACAATTGGGAAACGATTTTGATAAGTTCAACAAATTGATATCTATAATAATTGAAACAAAACAATTAAACACCGCCATAAGTCTGACAGGTTCGATATCAATTAATGAATCTAATGAACAATTAAACACTCATTATAAGTTCTGAAACATTGTTTGAAATGTGTCCCAACATCGGCTGTTGCTGTAATTGGGGCTCTTTTTTCGGACCTCCAAAATTAAAAAAAGAAAATAATATGTGAGTATTAATTAGCATGACTGGTTAATGTGAACAACACTACGTGTGCAACACCTTTCGACTACTGCATTCCTCTGAATCGTTCCGTAAAAAACAATAAAAAAAGACAGCTTCAACTAAACCAGTTGCGTTAGTTTTATTGAAGGTGGTTATCGAAGAACCGTTAGGAATGATATTGTTGGGTATCGGGCACGTTGAGGGAAGGGATGTGCAGTGTGGGGGGTATATACCGACGAGTCCACATTTATTCATTTCCATGCATTGTCCTCTTTCCTTCCCCGCCATAAACAACCATGTATTAATCAGTCATTTTTCAGCCATACCATCATTTACTGCGCCAACAGAGCGGGTGCTGCATTACATTGCCTGCCAAGAAGTGGGAAAATATACAAATTCATTAATCCTATTACATCTATTTTTAGTCATACGCTGTCATTAATATTCAACGTGAAGGTGAGTATTTCATTTTTTTACATATCCTCTGCCGATTCTTCGTGAGTCAATATAAAGGTTTTATCTTTGTTACATAAAGTTTATTCGAGAATATTACTTGATAGCATAGCTGCAGACATATATACGTTATCGTATGAACATAAAAGACAGCAAATACAGCTGTTTAATTGTTTGAGGTTTAAATTTTCCAATATTTTAAATGTACATGAAGTATTAGAACGCTTGGGCTAAATAATTGGTCACAGTAATACATCTCTTCTTGTTTTGAATAAATGGAAAGCTAATTCTATTAACCGTAGCTCTCATTAGTGGCACGCTTACCCAAGGTGTATGCTACAGGCGTTTAATTGGCTACAAATACAGTGACATATGACTTTATTGAAAACAAACTTAAAGTTTGAAGAAGATCAACAATTAGGCTGAAAGACTCATCACCAACGACGTTCTCTAACACGACACCGAGTTGCCAGCACATACATTGCAAATATATGAAGTATTTTTGAACTTTCTCAAATAAAATTGCGACATTTTCTCAACTTGTAATGTCGTAAAAAAGATTGAGAACCAAAGTTGACTTAATGAATGCCGCAATAATCCTCATTTACGTGACAATGATTTGTATATATGGATGTTTGTTTTTTTTGTCCTTCGAGCAAGATATAGATTTTTAATGTTTTCGTCTTTGTTCATTTAAAATTTGAAAATCGATATGTTAATTCTGTAATGAATTTTTTAAAATTATTACAATAAATTTTAGTAAATATCACAGACGAACAACCTTTTTGCGCCCAAAGTTCCTATTTGATAATTTAGTTGAAAAGCAAAAGGGTGCGTTCTTCTCTTGCAGTCTTAACGGCCTTTCGGGGCAAAGAATGGCAGAATTACCCGTTTCGCCAACCAGCAATATGAAGGGATTGTGTGGCCAAGAACGCTCCATGTTTCGCTCCTCAACTTAAAGTCAGGTGCTCATTTAGAGCCGGGGACTTAGACGACTTTGTACCACCACTCTTCAGACCAGACTTTGCGTTAATAGTCGAAAGTATCTACACCATCGGCTTTCATCCGTCCCATTGATAATTTCCAGGTGAGGCCAATTTTTTTCAACGATATCGCGAGTTTTTGAATCTGCCTATAGGTATATGCTTTGTTTCGGTGTCGAGCAACGCTTGCGACTTATTGAACTGTTCGTCGCGCCATTAGGCTCAAGTGGTACAGGTTTCGGCGACCACCATATAAACTCAATATCAAAGAAGTTACATTCGCAATTATTGACCACTTCCGTGGTTGACGATTATTTAATGTCTTTTTGTTTAAAAAATTGGACTTAAAGTATCTATATAAATAGCGCGTGGTTCGCGTTAAATTGAAAGTAAAGAACTAATACAGCAGGTATTCCAGTTTGAAATTGCCAAATAAACGTAAACACAGGCGTTAGGGGCAATAAAAATCATGAAAATCGATCTATTAGAAATTGAATAACTCAGCTACTGATCAACCTTAATGGTAGACTCATGCAATGGTTTTGTAGGGAAAATAGCTAGTTATAATGGATTCAAAAGAGATCGCATAGCTCAAGCACCCAACACAAAATTAAGGATATGGTTCTGAGAATCTTTGATTTTTAATTTACTTTGATTTATATTATTACTAAACAGGGGAAAGTATGTGGGGGAGGAGGGAGACAGGCGGTTTACGATTTTAGAAAAAGGTGTCTTATCTAGCAACATCAATTTATTAAAAATTAATAAATATTTAATGTTCTTTTAATGAAAAGTGCCATGATTATACATACTGCAAAGTTATTGGAATATTATGTTGGAGTTGGATTTTTTGTCACATTCTGGTCGCATTTATGCCTAATATAAAATTATGTTAGTACACGAACACAATATTATTTGGTAGACTTAGTTTACAGCATAATAAAGAATACTTAGTTTGCTATGAGCAATCTATGACAAACTGTTCTAAATCCCATGATTTTTCACACAACACCGTCTCAGAACAATGGAGAATCCTGAAACAGGATCAGTGGACGTCAACATGTCTGGTTCACTTTGTTTTATTCTTAAGTGAATTGAAATGAAATATACAGAAAAATTTAAAGACAGGCTGCAAAATTGTATGGTTTAATGTCAAATATTAAACGAGCATTTTTCATCATATCGACACTGAACAGATATCAATTGCGAAACATTGACGATATATCACTGCGAACAATTGACAAGACATCACAGAACAATCGGGACGATATATCACTAGTGAGCCAAAAGGACGAGATCACTGGTGACCATTGACGCGATTATCACTGCAGAACGATTGATCGGTGATGATCACTTATGAAATCAATTGGGATTGCGATTATCACTTATGGAATCAATTGATTATGATATCACCATGAGACTGACCTGGACGAGATATCACTGGCGAAACAACTGGATTGCGATGATTCATCATAAAATGACTGGACGTGATATCACTGGTGAAACGAATTGACGGTGATTACTTCAACTGGTGAGACGACGAAATCATGATGATCACCTGAAACAAATCAATGGATCGGTGATATCAGTGGTGAACGACTTCGGGATTGCGATTATCACTCGCGTGAAATCGACTGGAAGATATCATCATCGCGGTGAGCACGATGGATGGATCACTGGTGAGATTATTTACAGACATCAATGGTGACTTATCGACAGATGGTCGTCGAACACGACGCGATATCACTGGTGAACAATTAGCTGACTTATGAACACTTAGTGGATATATTCCAGGAAGAGTCGATTTGCTTATTGCATTTGCATCAATTAATGTAAGGGGCTGGATTATTCCGCGTCCGATATTTGATTCTTTTCAAGATGAGATTCTCTTATGGAAGGCATCGAGGTCTTATGGGACTTGCCTCGAGTTCTGTTTTGGAATATCGCCATGTTAGCTGATGGATTGCTGCCCCCAGGCGTTATGAACCTTCTGATCACAACTTTCATTGACTGAGCCACCGATTGATGCAGGTTCCGGAGGGATAGAACAGCATGTCACTGAAGGTTCAATGGCAGTTTTTCTGATTCAGTTAGGTTGAGTCTTGGGAGAAACTTCTTGGAATCATGGCTTTTTCTTTTGACCATGGTCAGATTCACAACAAAATAGTCAGTTTTGACTATTATAGGTGTGAAGAAGATGTAAGTGGATCGGGACTTAACTATGAAATTGTTGAGGAAACAATTCAACTCAGAAAATTGGTAATCATTATTGAAGAAGGTATAGAACTCATCATGAGTGAGAAATATCATTTCCAGTGGTGTTAACCTGAAAAGAAGAAATGGATCATTGAAGGATATTCCCAGTTTAAAATACAATCCAGAAAAAATCGGATTCTGTCGAACTAAAAATATCAACCGAACGCATGATCAAGTCATGATATAATCATGCAAATATTTTGCAGGTAAGAAATAGTATTGATAATAATACCCTATTTCTCCAGTGGTGGCGCGAATCGAAAAAAAGTGGAAGAATTTCTGAATATTGAAATAGGACAATTAGTTTTGGAAATGCAAACTAAGGAAAAAGTGGAATCGCTGGATTCCGTTCAAAACCAAAAAATAAATTTAGCCCAGCGGACTGCTATATGGATATAATCATGCAAAGGTTTCGGCAGGGTACAACAAGTAATAATTGAATTATAATCATTTAAAAAGCAATATCTATTTGATTAAATGGACTAAACCGTGCAAAAACATGGAAAATAAATTAAATGCTGAAATGAAAAGGTGCTTCAACTAGTATGATGAAACACATAAGAAAATTGCATACAAAAAATATACTGGACTTATATGATTGTTTAGTATGTTCAACTGTTCACTGATAAATTGTGGATCGTAACTTCGCACATTTTCAGTGGCGATGAATCCTCGTTGGCAGCGGCAAATGTATTTAAAGACGGTACTATCTCCAATATCCACTACAGTTGCCGCAATCTCGATGTTTCATGATTACTATGACATTAATCGACAAACGAAGCGTTTGAAGCCAAACAACCCAAACCACGAGTACCTCTTCTGCATTCGGCCCAGGGCTGTATCTGAGCTGTCCCTAGGACCAGGAAAACTGATCCACCAATCAAACTGATGGAGGCAACAACATAAAACATCGTCTGCCACTGTTTCTGGTTCACCTGCTGATAGTACAATAAAAATATACTCTTTGAAGATTAATTCGATCATAATGAATATGGTAGATTTGTGATTTATTGTAAACGTTAATTACAAATTATACACATGTACGTCCAATTCTGTTCTTAAACAGGGAAGTTGGGTTGTTGCATAGAGCCCCAACTCTTAATAGGACCTCGATGTATGGAATTTTATTTCGCCTGCCACTGGGAATGGCAATATAATAACTTGTCAATAAACCCGGCCTTAAATGACTTAACAGTTGGGGGTTTTCAGTGAATCAAAAAATTTCATTCATTATTAGGGGGCTTTATTTTTGCAGCCTGTGTCCCTATACGATCTTGGGATTTCAAAAGTAACTTCCCCAAGGGCCTCAAAATGTTCTTTTACCTGGGGCTTCAAATGTATATTTGCCCTGGGCCACTAAAAACGCAAGAACAGCTCAGTGAAGTAAAAAAATAAATACAGTTCCCTTAAGCCCCTGAGGGCTCATCCATTCTATTGATGCGGATGAAGTGTAGAACTCATCTGTTACAGAAACCTCGGCATATAAAAGGGTCGTGTGGTTAGCACAACGTCTAGCCGCCTTTACCCCCCCCCCCCCAGCTTAAAGTCAGGTACACATTTAAAACTGGGTGTACAGACTTACACCAGGAACGGACAAAATCCCATGGCTCTCACTGACGTTCGAACCCAGGACTCTCCGGTCGGCTATCGAACGCTCTACATCGCAGGATCACCCGTTCCCTAAAGAACAGCTCAGAGTGGATGTTTAATTTTAGAAATGTATTAACAGATACAAACTTTATTTTTTTTTTTAAAGAAGATACTCCACAGACCTAATGTGGCTATTTTGATCACAAACTTTCTGTCTATTACGAAATGTCAATCTCAGGATAGTTGATATTAAATAAATTTGTCACTTTAGATTAATATGCATTAATAATTGCAATAAATTATCTTTCAAATTTTAACTTTATTATTTTAATCATATGACACACTTAAACTTTAAAACTTTTAAACAGAACTTTTTAATTTACATATAGATCTACATGAAAGCTTTATGCTGGCATAATAATACATGTTGTACAGTCTATATTTATATATATATATATATATATATATATATATATATATATATATACATCAACGCTACTGTTGAGTCTTTTGTTAGTAAATAAAATAAATCTAGATTAACACTAGGCTTGGGTATTTGCATGTATAGCCTGATAAAGCAGACGAATGTGATTGATAACCGTATTGAAGAACTGATCCATACATTTCACCTTACAGGATGTTTTGAAGTTTTCCTTGTTATCTTCATCAACTCCTTCCACAATTTCAAATTGTAAATGTTATCAATTTTAAATTATTTAGAAGTGCGATGACCAAACGTAATCTATAGGGACAGACAGAAACACAGGAAGTGAAATAGGCAATTTACGTAAATAGGTGTGTCCCTACCTCGTATATAACAGATGACGTCACCAGAGGGCCTGACAGTGAGGCAGCTACTGAAATTGTACTACATATGGCTAAAATAAACCCAGAATACCTAAGAAATAAAAACATAAAGTGTCTTCAGATTATTGCATTACATGCAACATCAAACCGATACAGCTAAAAAATGTAGAGTTGATAAATGAATGTAAAAACTAAATCTTTAAAAAAGGCGGTTAAGTATATCGAGACTTCCTCTAACCTGGGGGCGATATCCAGTGCGTTGACCCTAATGGCAGCAGTTGATATATTCTGTATTGTCACTAATAGAACCATTAGTGTCACTGCCAGTTCACGTGAGTCGTAATCTAAGAACCCAATGGCGACAGTGACAGCGGCACAACCTACAGAACCTGTAAGGATGGGAGAGACAAACTGACTTGGTTGGATGAATGTGTAGGCAGAAAGCTGTATAGAGCGGTCAGACTTGCAGACAGACAGACAAGAAAAACAGTGGCAAGTCGGTAAGCATGTCAGCAAAACAGAGTGGCAGATAGATGGATTAATTGACATAGATTAGTAGAAATAAAGACAGTTAACAAAGAGAAGAATAGGTATATATTTTTTGTATAAAACAGATAGAATGACAGACAGACACATTGGCACACAGGCAGTTAAAAGAGAGACACACAGGAAGACATAATTACAGGCAGAAGGCAGGACAATCCAACAGGCAGGTAGAAAAAAAGAAAGGCAGTCAGGTAAATATATCGATTGACCTAGTAATTTAAATTTTACATACCAATCATTTGAAACATTTTCCTGTTGGCTGTAACTGGTAGTCTAGTTCTTAGAAGTGCGTCAGCCAGGTAGCCACAGACTAGTCCACTCATAAACTTACCAACAAAAGGTAAGGGAGATAACACGGCATTCTGACAGTAAAAGAAACATTGTTTTAAACATAACTTCCCTATATTATTTTTCAGTGTAATCAACTAATTAATAATAGAATAATTTTATTACGGCAGGGCTGGCTACAGCCCCGTAGAGTGAAAATTCTACAGCAGGGGCCAGACATTCTACATCAGGGGCCAGGCATTTTACAGCAGGGGCCAGGCAATAGCAGGGGGGTCAGGTAATACATTTTATTAAGTAGACCAAATAAGCAGAGGGGGCCAGACAAAACGCTGGGGGGAGGGGCGGCCCCCTGGCCCCCCGCACGCTACGGGCCTGTCTTGCTATTATTAAAAAAACATCTGAGGTTATATTTTACTTGAGCTAAATATATAAATGAAAAACAATTTCTTAAAAAAAAACAAGCCGATGTCTTTTTCGCATTCATTTGTGTAAAACTGTATTCTACAAATTAAGATTTAAGTTGGATTGTTTGTACTGGTTGAAAGCATGCTTGTGATGAGAACTTGATTGTCGAAAAAAAAAAATTTCAGTTTGAACAAAATAAGACAAGCAGCAAATTAACTTATTGGAAGCTCAGAACAAAAAAAAGTGGAAAATTATTTTAAATAGTCTCACCTGGGCTAGACTGTACTTCAGGACATCCTGCATATACATTGGCAGGTAGCAGAGGACCCATGAGTACACCCAGGTATATGATGACGTGGCAATAATTAGCGCCCACACACAGGGACTACTGAGTAGTTTCAACCAAGGGGGGTGGGGCTGTGAACGAGATATATGAACAAGATATTTTGTACGGGATATATGAAAGAGACATATGGAAGGGGTATATGAAAGAGACATATGGAAGGGATATATGAACGACATATGGAAGGGATATATGACTGATATATGTATGGGATATATGACAGAGACATATAGAAGAGATATATGAAAGAGATGTATGGAAGAGATACAGTATATGAAAGAGATATATGGAAGAGATATATGAAAGTGACATATGGAAAAGATATATGACTGATATATGGAAGGGATATATGACAGAGACATATAGAAGAGATATATGAAAGAGATATATGGAAGAGATATATAGAAGAGATATATGAAAGTGTTATATGGATGCTATGATTGAATGAACGAGATTATGAATTATTGAGATTACGATTACGAACTAGAAATAAGATAAAATGATTAAGAGTAAAGAGAACAGTCCTTTTTAATGTTTTTATATAGTGCTTGTTATTTTCTACTATTGGTACAAAAATATATACAGACAATTATCAATCTTCATTGTTGGATCTACTAACGCGGTTCTTATTTCTAGTGATATTCATTTGTCGAAGTAAACATTGTGATTTACATTGTTTAATTATTTAAAATAAAATATGTAATGTTTCTTCATGTATGAAAAGGATTAATTCACTATAAATATACAGATGTGTACCTTTTGTTTGGCTGGACTACAGCTGTATGTCTTTGAAGAGATATACATAAGTTCACTTTTAGAAATTCTGGGATGTTCCGACGGTCGGTTGTAGACTAACATCAACCACAGTAGGAGCCAGACAATATTTACACATCCTATTTGGGTAGGAAAAAATTACTCATAAATGTATCCATTAAAGTACTCAGTTTATTTACCATTGAAGTACGCTTAATTAGCTAACAAATCGTGCGTAAAATATTTTATCAAGAAGCTAAAACAATAAATACTAGTCAACCCGCGGCGTAGCAAACGCCGCAAAGAAAGGGGGAAAGATACTGACAAAGTCTTTGATACTGACGAAGTCTTTGATACTGACACAATCTTTGATACGGACACAATGACAAAGCGAAGTATGTTTCTGTAAAGCGAAATGTATTTTGAAACATTTTAAACATCTATAGCCGACCCGCAGCGTAGTATACGACGCTAATTAATGACGCGTGAAGACTTCCAAAAAGACACAGATGGGGTGGATTTGGGCAAACCACTGTAAGTGAATGAAAGAAGGAACTCTGGAGTGAGCAAAATACAAATGTTCATGACTGAAAACAGGTTTTGGAAGATACAGGCATATCTTTTTGAACGTTTGGCCCTGTGCTTTATTAATTGTCATGGCACAGACTAATCTAACAGGGAATTGTCTGCGCGTAAAGGTAAAAGGCAAATTTGAATCTGATGGTGTCAGGGATATCCGGGAATGAGGGCAGTTTGAGAGGTAGCAGCTGCGATAGTTTTTACACTCCAGTACGTTGCGGTGATTGCTGGTAACAGTCAGTCTAGTGCCATTAAAGAGGCCTCTTGCTGGCATGAGGTTTCTAAGAAGCATGACGACTGAAACAATTTTGAGTTTATGCGAAGGTATGCCATTAACGGTAAAACTGTTGAGAAATTCTTCCGGGAATGAAAGTTGATCTGCGGGATCGTCTGTGACGATGGAGTCAAAGCTGGTGAAAGTTACTTCGTTGGTTGGGATAAGTTTCAATACTTGTTCATTCAGGTGCAGGGAGTCTTCGGTCGTTGGTCATTCAGGTGCAGGAAGTCTTCGTTCGTGACACTTAATATAGCTCGCGTACTGAGTTGTTCCGAAGTGACAGTTGAGAAGTCGAGGTCGCCATATAATTGTTGAACGGGATCTGAATGAACAGGAAAACAATGTGAAGGTAATGTTACATGTGATCCATTTGTCCCGTCTCCAACATCGAGAAGCCATTTTGTGAAATGTTGTTCGTCAGGAAGAGCTCTCATATTTGTCGTCAGTGTAAGTACATGCATGTGACGCCACAAAGTTTGCTTGTTAATGCAACTGGCGACAATAAGTGCTCGGGAGCGGTTACCCCTTATATTCGCGAATTTCGATTTCAGAATAATATTGCAGAATTTCATTTTCTAGATTCCGCAAATGATCTATGATCAACGAGATCAGCTTGACAGATCGATTTTGGAGTCTTCACCAAATATTGAAATGGTTGTGAAGATTGCTAAACGTCCATTAGAAATTATGTTTCTCCAATAGATAATTTGTTTACGATAAGCTCGGACGTTGCCAATGGAAGAAAATATATTGCCGTTTTGTCCTTGAAGCTGCAAATATGTCGGAAAGGTATGTTAAAATAACAATCGTCGGCATCCATTTTTTTTTAAAATCCGTATTTAACTTTTTATAAAAAAAACAATCTTAACATCTTAGAACTTCCCGCCAATACTTAAACTTTTCTTCCTTTTCAATCACAAAATCAAATACATCTACCATTTGGAGCTCTAGCTGACGTATGAAGAAAGTGTACAACAACAGATGACGAAATCTCCCCCCCCCCTCCCGAGAACAAATGAGTAAGGGGAAAAAACTGGTTTGTCCATCGCATTCACAATCTTTTTATTCTTCAGTGGTGCATGCGCTAACCTATTTTATTTTAATAGCTGTCACGCGTGGGTGTATGTTGTTTTGTTCCGTCTTCTCTTTGAGAACGCTTGTATATATATATATATATATATATATATATATATATATATATATATATAATTGACACGTTTTTTTTTCATATTCCGAGAGTACTATGCTCAATGCAATAGTACAGTTGCACTGATGCAGGTGGTTTGGTGCGTACCCTTGCATAACCTTTCCCGTACTTGTTGGGGTACCTCGGTCTTATGGCACGTTAATTATCTCAAAATTATAACAAATGTAGTCGGATTTTTTTTTGTAAAATAGAAAATGGTGTATAAGTACCATAAAATTGTGTATAAGTACCATAAAATATTGTTTAAGTACCATAAAATAACATATAATTACCATAAAATATTGTAAGTACCATAAAATGGTATATAAGTACCATAAAATAACATATATGTACCATAAAATGGTGTATAAGTACCATAAAATATTGTATAAGTACCATAGAATATGGTGTATAAGTAACATAATTAAATACTGTACCGTAAAAGTAGAAGACAAACGGCCACCCGTTGTTGACAGGTATCTGACATAAAAGTCCAGAGACGAGGAACGTCATGATTCCACCTATGCTCACACCTGTATAGATGGGGAAAAAAGATGGAATAAAACCGAGATGACATATTATTATAGTACAGCGTAACATAATCTTTCCTTTGCAGATATTTATTTAGTAATTCTAAAAATGATTTTTTAAAGAAACTTAAGATTTTTTTTCTGATAATTCTTTGTAGGCATTTTTTTTTCACTTGTGGAATATACAACGTCAAATTTAACCTAAATGACAATTTTTTTTTTAAATCAATAACTGCCCACCTGCATACTCTACAGCCGAGAGGTAAGCCATTTCTGACTTTGGTGCCCAGACAGACCATAATATCTGAACTGGTGGATCAATCATCCCCTGATTTAAAAAAAAAAGTGAGTGATTCGATTGTGACTAAACGAACAACAAAAATAGAAAAGTGTTGTCTCCCTTCTTATAGTTTTTGTTTTATTTACAATGGCCTTTAAAGCGTGTCACCTAAACTGGTATTTTATAGCACACAGTACACTACAACTCTAAAGTGAATATATGTTTGTGTGTTCCTATTTCTGTACATCTGTTGTGTTTATATATGTTTGTGTGTTCCTATTTCTGTACATCTGTTGTGTTTATATATATATATGTGTGTGTGTGTTCCTATTTCTGTACATCTCTTGTGTTTATATATGTTTTGTGTTGGTATGTTCGTATTTGTGTACAGCTATTTAATGTTATGTGTGTACAGCTATTGTGTTTTTATATGTTTGTGTTGGTATGTTCGTATTTGTGTACAGCTATTGTGTTTTTATATCTTTGTGTTGGTGTGTTATTATGTGTGTACAGCTATTGTGTTTTTATATGTTTAAGTTTGTGTTTTTGCAATTGTGTACAGCGAGTGTGTGTATAATTGTGTATCTAATAGTATGTATGTGAATTATATTGATGTGTGTATATATATATATATATATATATATATATATATATATATGTGTGTGTGTGTGTGTGTGTGTGTGTGTGTCCATGTTTATGTAAGTTAATATTTGCGTTTGTAAATAAATGTTTGTATATAAGTCTGTGCCTGTGTGTGTGTGCACCTGTGTCTGTATGTCTGTGTATGTCCCTCTATGTGTGTGTGCCTCTGTGTGTGTGTGTTTATGTGTCTTTGTGTGTGTCCGTGTGTGTGCCTGTGGGTAATTACGAGTGTCTTGTGTATGAAAGTACACGTTGCTTCAATGGCGCAAATGATTGTCATTTGCGAAGTCAAAGAATTAAACCACTATGTTATATAAAAGAATGAATTGTCTATGACATGTTTAACTACAACAAAACTGAAGTAAAACACATTAAGGTACACAATACCAGGATATATTATAAATGTTGTATGTCTTTTGCCTTCCATCACAGATCACTTAAGACTAGATAAATTATATATATATTACTGTGTTATGTCACTTCCTGTAAACCGATTGGTAAAATTTATTGTTGTTCTTATTTTCTCTATCATTTCTCCCATCTCCCTTAACTCCATGTAATTCCCTCTCTCTCTCTCTCTCTCCCCTCTCTTTCTCTCTCTTCTCTCCTTCTCTACTTTGCACACGAAACATTTTATGTCGGTAGTTAGCTGTAAGGCGTACCGGGGATTTTGCAAAGTGCAAAGGGGTGCGGTGCTGCCCCTGCCTTTAGGAAGCTCGTCGTGTACAGAAGTTCACTATCAAATGACTTAGCTATATGTAAGTGGTCAGATGGGTGGAGATTGTCCGTGAAATAATCCTTGTCCGCGAAATAGGATTACCTGTACGTCATGGGTACCAATCTCTGTGTGTTCTAATGCCTCTTCTCAGTTTCAGCCTGCACTCCAACCCACTGGTAATGATCGCAGTAGTGCACCCTGCGGACGCATTTCTTCAAAAAGCTCAAATCTGTCTCTGTTCATCATGGGAACGTAACAAAGGGGACCACAAGATTGTCTCGAGTCCCTGGGGCCCAATATCGATAAACAATAACCAATAACCCATCATCACAGGAACCTAATCGATAGTTTGACAGGCCTAGACAAGGAAGACAGTGGCGAAAGAGATTCAGATCAAAGTCTTCACAGCAACCAAAGATAATCGGTTTCTATCATCAGCGGTGGTTCCAGCATGCACTCTCATTGGTACTTACATTAGTTGTACCAGCCAGCACTCTCGTGGCTACAAGGAGATATTTGTTGACACGCGTCAGCTCAGGCGTGACGAAATCTATCAAAGCGCCACCTCCAATGGACACGGCTATGAGCAGCTTGGCACCGACGAACCGCTCAATATAGCTGGCCAGTAGTGGGGTCAGCAGATAGCCATAGTAGTAAGATGATAAAACAAGACCTTGAAATGTGGAGTCCCAAACAAACTCTCGGGGATATTCTGTAAATAGAAATGAAATAAAACATTGGTTTTTATTTTTTTAAAGACTTAATGGATTTTTTTGTTTAATATGTGACACTTTTATTTTGAAGATGGAGAGATAATTTGAAATGTTACAGCCTGAAGTTAAGTTTTTAGCTTCATAGCAGAGACAGATTTAACGGCTGGACCAATGAAGATCTGTATTATTTTTTCCCATCTCTTTTTTTTTTTAAATAAGACCTGACCGACCTACGGTTAAATGTAAATAAACACACAGTCAAATGTATCTGAGAACTCTTTATAGGAGAGATCCTATAAGATTACAATGGGACGGTTTCCATTAATTTGTTTTATATTATAAGTGCTAGATTTATGCAATATTAATTTTATTTGACAGAATGGCTATAAAATTATCCTGGAAATACCTTTTTCTTTCATAGATTTTGATTCGTTGTCCACTAGCCAGAAGTCGGATAAATGATCTTCCATGGTACTTCCGTTCTGAGTCAGATTTGTGGTGATATAGGTCACGTTGGTCGCTGATCCGTTGTCATTTGACCTGTCCACCATGCACACCAGGCACATCCCGATGCTCTGTCTCAGGGAGATCTGACATATCCTTAGAAAAAACAACATGTAGGCCAACACCCATCTACAGGAAGTGAACTTAGGGACACATCGCGAAGTGGACTCTGTGTCCAGCGATGGCGTCACATCTGCTAATGGCACTTTCTCCTTTCCGTTATACATGGCGTCGGCACCAACCATGGTCACGTGGTGTGACTAACAGCGAGTCAAGACTTAAGTCAGTCCGTGACAGTGACAGTCCTTGATAGTGACAACATCCGGAACCTTGAAATATTATGATTCACAAATGTCTATACGAGTATTAATTTATGGTTAAATTCGGGAATATAAAAAATGAACCAGTTTTTTTTTTGTTAACGATATGGTCCATTTCAGATATAAAAATATTATGTTTAAAGTTTTGAATTGTAAAATATAATTCTTTTGACGAAATAGTTATACAAGTGATCAAACTAATATATCATATCTAGTATACATACATTTGTGGAGCCTAGCCGCCTTAGGGCAAAACTTGATTCCAATGACCTGGCAGTCAGAAATGGGTTGACAGTGTTAACCGCATCAGTAATAGTAACTGGGCGTGCTATGTACTTTAATCGGATGAAAAAATATCTTCTGGTTTATGGATATTGATTCAGCCAAACGCCCCCACGCACTGTGGATAAATGTGGAGGAGAGCTATGCTAAACACATTATGTCATGTGATTGCCACACTTTTATGATACAAAGAAAACAAACCAGAACAACATGAGCGCTGGTATTTCACTTGGCATTGTGAATAAGGAAAATAACAGCACGTACATATAATATGCTTCTTCTTCATGTGTACTTTATGTCGACTTAATGCCTAGTTCTTGTCATGTCTACTTCATGTACACATGGCCGGTGTATTCTATAGTGTTCGTAGGGCCCACAAGCCTCAAAAGGCCCCTCAAAAGTCTTAATGTAGAGTTTTCTCTAGCGCGGGGCCCTCTTAGTTCTTTAAGTGTAAAAGGGGCCCAGAAACAATGTTCCCTCTAAGGTGTGATATGAAGTGAGCAAGAAATTTTTTGTCTGCGACTTTTTTGTTTAAGGCCAAAATTTGTGAGCGATTTAAGCTATTTCGTCCGTCGGAGTGAGCGATCGTACGTGTAGTATAAGCGACGCTCTGAATACGTGTGAGCGATCGCTCACGCGCTCAGCTTAGAGGGAACACAGCCCAGAAACCACGAAGATCATAAGACGGTGCTGTGTGTATACATATCCTATGTCTACTCGTGGATTCACTAGTAGGGTTCAGAAACGGAAGAATTGTTCTCCCCTTGCCTTAAATATTCCTTACATGTTATGCTTCTATTTTTCTTTACTCCTATTTCATTATGGTAAATTGAACTAATAACATTTTAATTGCTAAGTCAAGATAATATATATTTTAACCTAAAATAGTACACTTAAAATGTTTTAACTCCTGTATATTACGATTCGCTTTCCTATCCATATATTGATTACAGTGTAATAGAACCTAAGGGGTTAAGATTTTCATATATTGATTACAGTGTAATAGAACCTAAGGGGTTAAGATTTTCATATATTGATTACAGTGTAATAGAACCTAAGGGGTTAAAATTTTCATATATTGATTACAGTGTAATAGAACCTAAGGGGTTAAGATTTTCATATGTTGATTACAGTGTAATAGAACCTAAGGGGTTAAGATTTTCATATATTGATACCATGATACATCTAGATAAAAATGTAAACGAATATTTCAAAATTAACTCTTAGTTCAATACAATTAGCATATGTTTTATCACATGTATAACCGCTGTTCTCAACCGGAGAGGTACGCGTACCCCAAGGGGTTAGGGAAATGTCGGGCAGAGATATATAATTTTCGTTTTAAAACGACCAAGAGTTTGTAAAAAGTCGCCTGTTTGCAAATTCACGTTTGGGGGGTACCTGCGTACTTACTTTCGCACCCTTTTTCGCGAAAAAGTTTGAGGAACGCTGAGAGACACAGACAAACAGACAGACATAGAAAGATAGATAGACAGACAGGCCGACAGGCAGATAGATAGATAGATAGATAGATAGACAGGCAGACAGACACACAGAAGTCAGTCAGACAGACAGACAGACATAGAGAGTTAGATAGATAGACAGACAGACAGACAGAAAGCCAGATAGTTAGATAGATAGATAGATAGATAGATAGATAGATAGATAGATAGATAGATAGATAGATAGATAGATAGATAGATAGATAGATAGATAGATAGATAGATAGATAGATAGATAGATAGATAGACAGGCAGACAGACATACACACAGACAGTCAGTCATAGATAGATAGGCAGACAGTCAGACATAGATAGATAGGCAGACAGACAGACATAGAGAGTTAGATAGATAGATAGATAGATAGATAGATAGATAGATAGATAGATAGATAGATAGATAGATAGATAGATAGATAGATAGATAGATAGATAGATAGATAGATAGATAGACAGGCAGACAGACATACACACAGACAGTCAGTCAGAC